>CM044431.1:48270964-48287532 GCA_024363595.1 Xenopus borealis | reverse complement strand
TTTTTTCAGGAGTGCATTTTTTAATAATAACATTTTGTTTCTATTCCTCCAGATAGCTTTGGGGGTAATTATTTGAGCATAAATTTAAGCTGCGGATGCTGAAAAAAAATCTTTAGGTCACTGGTGAGAAGCAGACTTCCAGGTCAGTGCTCAGAGGAATTCAAACTGACATGGCGTTTTTGCCTTTCTCCTATGGAGCACACATTAAATTCAAACAGAAGATTTGAAAAAACTCCAGGGGAAGTAATCCCTACCTGTTATTATGGCTGTTTTGAGGGGGATTAAACATTACAATTTGGTCTTACTGTTCCTTTAATACAGTCCTCATGTCAAGAGACTGCATTAGCAAGTTGACCAAATAAGCAGATCTTTCCTCAATTTGGCTCCCTTGAGGTGGGCAATATCTGGCTGATCCGATTGTTTGGTCCAAGGGAAATACAGGCTGTTGGGGCTAAGGCCTCATCAACGGTGTGCCCCAATGGGGGGTCTTAAACTTGCCCAATCATTATCTGGCTGATTTTAGGTCAGATATTCATTGAGTGGGCCTCTGCGATGAAAAGACTGAATAAGTAACAGCCTGTGTATGGATACCTTAACTTTAGAGCTTAAATATCAACAGTGGAAATATTTGTATACCTACAGATACTATATCAGCTCCATCTTCAGAACCACTTTATTAATGAATATATGACAATAAATGCCAATGATAAACTACATAACTAGCAGCTGATTTAAATTTTTTATCTAATTTGCTTATTTTTACCCTCAAATACCTACAGATACTATACCAGCTGCATCTGTAGGACCTTATCCTTTTTTCAGGGAAATTACTTTACATATGAATAACACATTTAATTAAATAAGAAACATATGATTGTTCAGGGTTTTTTTTTTGGCTATTTGCAAAATTAGATTTCAATAAAAAAAAACTTTTTACCAGTGTTACAGGAGGACTAGGTGAGAAAGAACCACTCAGTACAAATAGCTACACAAAGTACACAAGTGTGTTTATTACATTTTGCAAGCACGTTTTCTACATTTCAAAAACGCCACCATCAAGCTGTTGGCACATTTATGTACAAAACAGATTAATTATAACGCCTGCTACAAAGCATTCTTTGTGAAAATACAAACTCTAATACCAGAGGAAGCCAAAAAAGCGTCAACATCATTACACTGATCCATAGGACATTTGTTTAAAAATCACAAACTGTTTGAGACACAAAACTTAAACACTACTATATCAAATTTGAAAGATGTTTAGAAGAATAATTGAGAGAAAAAAATCATTTGATACTCCACATTGTAGTTGGCAGATGTTAAAAAATAAAATCTAGCACTACTAAATGTTTAAGCATGCAACAAATAACTATAGCAATATAATGCATGAAGTCGTATTCATTTTCATTAAAAATTCCCATGAAGTGTATGTAACATCACAAAAATATTCTCTTGGGGCAATTCATATAATACAGCTATTCTTGTGTGTGATTTTGTCTTAATATGTTTGGAGATTGAAGTGCACTAATTCCCATGTGTGTTTTTTTCCTAATTTGTATGTCAGCATTTGAACATTGCAATATCTTGATACTCTAAAGCCTGCACTATGTATACCATCTCTGCCATTAGCTAGTAATGAGCCCTAAATTATGTGACTGCCACACTCATTTTTTAGATTTTGGTCAAAACCAAAGTCAAAGCAGCCAATTCATATATGTGCTAAAGCCTTATCATATATCATTTGTGCAACATACAGTTGTTAGGGAGTTGCACCATGGGCTCCTCTTTGTATAACTGTCCAAAAGCCCCTACTTAAAAAAATATCATATTAGACCAGAAGAGGACTCTTGCTAACTAACACAGCATCTGTAAACCTTAAGGAAATAACAATTTGTTCAAACATAGGATGTAAAATATTTAAGCTGTCCACTGTCTCTCTCTTGTAGCTCAAACTTGCTACCATTTTTGGTTTTGATTTCCCTACCACCCATTATAGTTACAGCTGGAGCTTTTCAAGGATATTTTATGAATGCTACTACAGAAATACTACTTCATAGTCAAGCGGAAGCTATACTTGTATTATTTACAGTTTAAACTGTGAATATAAAATAAACATTGATATAAAAAATGTAGGGAACAATACATTCGTTGTTGGCATAAACTAACGAGACAAAATAAAACTTAAAATTTTGCAAGAACAATTTTGAAGAACTCTGTACTACCAGTTATAAAGTAAAAAATTATGTCCATGTGTCGCTTCAGTGTCATTGGGCTATTGATTAACAGGGGGAAAATACCGGTAATTTCTTTTAGAATACAGTAGTACTTGGTTTAATACCTGATGCTGGTGACAAGTTTCTATTGAAAAATGGCAATGCAGAAATTTCATATATCTATCAATATGATTACATTATTTGGTTTTCAGTCCAAAATCAGACTGATGTACGAATTATGAAATCCTAAAACCCTAGAGGCTAATTTTTGGTTGAAATTTTATCTTACGAAATTTTTTTGCCCTGCATGCCATTGGTATCAAGGATTAACAAGTTGGGTCAAAGTTGCTGTTGATCTTAAACAAGCACCAATATCACACAATGAAATGGATGTTTTTATTTTCTGTGGGCTCAACTGCCAGATCTGTCAGCTTTGAAAAATGTGTAAAATTCATTAAAATATTTACTGACTGAGAATTTTGATTAAAATAAAATCAAACTGGTGGAAATCCTTCTAGATTCTACAGTTTGATCTCTCACAATTCTTCCCCATAATCTTTATTTGTAAAAGTTGATGAATTAACCCCAAGAGTTTTTCTTTTCTTTTACACTGAGAGAAATCACGATGATTAATAAAATGCACAAAATGACCAAGAATGTTTAAGCATGGCAAAAATGTCTTGCCAGGAATTTTAAGATTAAACACTTTACAGCATTCCTATAGTGGTTGAAAAAGGCAAAATAGCTGAAAACACTAAGTTTGGTCCAATAACACAGTTGTTTTGAAAGTCTAAAACATATGTGCTGCCTGCTTTTTAGGTAGAAGGCATTTTTTTAATAAGGAAAAAAAATCATGTGATCATTGAAACGCTATGTATGGCAAACACAGAACATCCTCATGGAATGTTCTATGCACTGGGGTCCACTGACAAATGAAAGAAACCTGTAAAAGACTTTAGAATATTTATGTAATGTCCTTTGATTCTTAATAGCATGACATATATTTTTACAATATATATACAGATTAAAATGCTAAAAGCAAATCATAATTAAATGCCACATTTTGTTGGGAGAACATCAATATAAGGTTTCAGGAATAATGTGATTAATTGAAACATTTTTATATTTAGAAATGGGAAAGTGCCCATGCACTAGCATAACAGTATGCATGCTCACACCCGGAAACAGTTGAATCTGTCATTGATGTTGACAGAATTTTGAAACTGAAATTTTGTTAGTTTACATTAATACTAATACAGTAGCACACATAAGAAGCACCTCTTAACCTGCAAAACAGAAAGCACACCTATGACTAATCATAGGGCCACACACATAATAGATGGCCAAACTATGCATGCATGATTCCAAACTATAAGCAGTTTATCGTACATGCTTTCTGTACAACTGTCCCTTTGTAGATTACCTGTAGTTATATTATTATTATTTTGTTTTTTTTGAAACTCAGAACTAAAAAGTATAAAAAGCTTTCTCTTTCAAAAACATAGGAAACAATGCAAAATGTTTTTTTTTGTAAATGTAAAACACATATAAAGTGGTTAAAAAAAGGAAAAGGACGTATTTATTACACAATTACTTTTTCTTTATCTAAGAAACCAGTCACCTTATGACAATTTGGGAAGGACTATAAGGGGTGCTCCATATTACATAATAATGTCAAACAGACCACTGTGAAGAAGCCAAGTGCTGGTCTATCAAGGTTATAAAGATAGGTGATATACCTGTCTTTTAGGAAAAGCACTTCATTTTCATTATACAATGGAAGGGAGGCTGTTAGTTAAACAACAAAGAATTGAAATGTTACAAATAAGCGTAATTATTATTTTATGTATATGCATTGAGCCGCTCTTTAGAACGAGTGGAATGAATATCATGCAGTTCCTGTTCTTCCTTAGATTTGATGTCTTCATACTTTTGCATTCTGCATGCATCTTTGACATAAGCCCAGTTAGCTGACAAGACCATCAAGTAGTGAACCTTTAAAAAAAAAAAAAAAAAACAGAAAAAGCTATTAAGGACTCTTCATTCTTTTATTGTATCGTATTTAATTTGTAAACCCAATGAAGTAAAAACAGTTAAGCAGACTCAAATGATAGGGACTGGCCTGAAGGAGCAACAAAAGTCTTACTTACAAGTTACACTGCATTTATGTTAATTACAAGCAGCCAGAAAACCAGGAACTTAACAGAAAATAAAAAGATATCATCAGACCCCCAAGGAGTTCCATGACCACATAAGGTATGAAGTGGCCCAAAGGCCAAGTGATGTTATAGATACAGTCACTTGGATTTGTAAGTTAAATGCGTCGTGACTCAGGGCTAATTGAAGAAACTGTGTTATCTAAAGTTATCTTAACTCATTTCATGCGTTTAACCTTTTCATTAGCATACCAAAGCACCATTGTTTTCAATGGTGAACTCTTTAATCGGATGGGATGCTGTAACACAATATTCTGTGCTAAGTGGGATAAATGAGATAGATGAGTTAAGTCACGGCACATTTAACTCACAATCCAAAGTGACTGCATCTGTATATAGCATGTGGAAAGTGAATGCTTGTATCCTTATTTAAAAAAAAAAAAAAAACAGCATTTTTAAAGGGCAAGTAGGGCAAGAACGATTTTCTTATTCGAATCGTATGATTTATTCTATTTAGCAAATTAGATAGTTGAAGTAGTCCAAAGAAAATTCGAAAATCAAATTTTTTTCATTCGAATCCTTCACCCGAGCTTAGTAAATCTGCCCCTAAGTGTAAAAACCACAAAAACCACTAATACAAAACTTTTCCAGATAAACTTTGTCAAGGTCCTATAGAAGTCAATGGGAGCTGCACTGATCCTATTGGACAATTTTAAATCAATTCGGACTTGTAGAGGCTTTCGTATATTTTTTTCATCGTAGTTGCGTAACAAATGAAAATTTTTTGAATTATTTTTACCACATTAATTTCTGTTCGCACTTTTTTATTCAAATCTTTTAAAATGCAGACAAAGTGAGCTTAGTCATGGTTTCAAAAACCTCTAAAACCTGACCTCCACTAGTCTATTCTTCATATTATGATTTCATTTTGTTTTGGTACAACTTTTAAGTGATAATATCACAATATTTATTGATTGGTAAATTGCTACAGCTGAAAAATCCTACATCAAAAGATGTTGTGATGAAAATGCTGTAAATCACTTTATATAATGGTGTTCTTAGTCGCCAGGAAACAGTAAACTTAAAAGTTAACTCATATCGTCAAAATTTTAAATATCGAAATGGATTAAAAAAAATATATTCTACATTAAAAAGAATCAAATATATCCTCTAGCTACATTGCTATAGTAACATAATGTGGAATGTTTGCAGCAAAGCTTTAGTATATTGTATTGTTGATTATCAAAAACTGCCATAAGTTTAACCTTTTCTGTGACAACTGTCAGCTCTTGGATCTATATTGCACACCATGTAAACAAATGCATGGCATAGATCAAAGGCCTGAAGAAAAAATCAATGTCAATAGTGAATTCATGGCACTGACACTGTAGATTATACATTATATGGCTGTAGGGTTAATGGAGCTTTCAGTAGCAGAATCAATAAACTTATGGAAAACAACAGAATAATTATATTTGTGTACAACTTACTTTAATGTTAATATATATATGTATAAAATTTAAAAGATTTAAACCCAAATAATAAACAGACTACCATCATCTCTTAACCAGGATCACCCAGCACCCTGCATCACTTGTGCCAAAAGCATATGATGTATATATTTTTAGCAGACACCAGAAAAGACTGCTAGGAACAGCACCATTGTGTCAGATTCAACACCCTTTGCACAGACAATGATGCTGAAATTCTGGGAAAAAATGCTGCATTGTGGGAAAAACATGGTGACTGCACTTGAGATTGCACTTGCAGACATAAACAAGCCATTAAAGGAACAGGATCAGTGTACAAATAAAAACTGGGTAAATAGATTGTGCAAAATAAAAAATAAAAATAATAAATAAAAAATGTTTCTAATATAGTTACCCAAAATTGTAATCGATAAAGGCTGGAGTCTAACATAACAAAGAGTCAGTCAGCAACTTGAAGAGGGGCCATAAGGGTCATACCTGTTCAGTGAGTATGCTATTGATCCTCAACATTAAGCTTAGATTCAAAAGCAACAGTTATGACCCATGTGCCCCCTTTATTTACTGATTGGTTACTTCCTGGTAAGCAGGAAGTCGTGTAGTGTTCTCTTCTGTTAGACATCCAGTAACTCCAGCCTTTATAGATTACATTTTTGGCTAATTAACTATATTCTAAACATTTTTTATTTTGCTCAGCCTATCTATTTACCCGATTTTTATTTTTACCCTGAACAATTCCTTTAAGTCTTTCTCAGTGCTATTATATGTTACAAACTCCCTGTAAGTAGGGACTGAGACTTTAAAAAGCACTGCATTGTCCTCTAAATGATATTGCATCTAAAAATTCAGAAGACTTGTTCTTTTCACACCTCTCCTTATATACACTGTGATCACCAAGATCCACCAGGTAAAACTGCATTTGCATCACCCTAATTATCATATAGTCTATAGAGAGAAATATACAATAAAAAATCCATGCAAAATTCTAAGCATGTCTAAAATTAAATGAACTCTTCATAAATTCTTTCTGTTGTATGGAGTCAAATAAAATTACTAAGTAAGATTAGTAATGATAAAAAAGTCTGTATGTGTATGGGGTCATAATTTCTTGAACTGGCCAGTGTTTATTGTTATTTTGATCTTGATCTTATGCTATCTACAGTCCTTACCATGGCAATCACAGCAGCTCCAGCACCAGCAAGTGCAACGATAAACAAGTGGAAAGTCATATTCAGCTGAAAAAGAACAATTGTTATAAGTAATTCCTAAATCATAACATTCACTTCATAAAATAAAACCGAAATGTACTGTACATACTTTGAATAAATTCAAATTCTAAACAACATATATTGTAACGCCAACAGCAACACTTGTAAAGTGACGAATGACAAGTTTTACAGTGTTAAAGAAAATTGCAAAAAGATACAAAAACTTAATGTTTTGTAATTTACCATCTACTCTAATGTCTTCAGTCAAAACAAAATTTTAAAGTGCCATTTTCTACTATATCTTTCTGGAATACTCAATGGCAATTTTAAAAAAATGCACATTACATAACCAATTTGCCTCAATATTTTTGCAGTTTTACAAAAATCCAAGCAAATTGACACCTTAAAGGTGGGGAAGATTAAATTTTTTCACAAAAAAGTATTTTATTTTATCGAAATCAATCTGGAAATCTTCTGGGTAAGCTTGGATGAAGGATTCAAATGCAAAAAATGTTCTAATTTTTTTTGGGCTACTTCGACCATCGAATTTGCCAAATTCGATCAAATCGAATGATACGAATGAATCATTCAATAGAATCGAATTATTGGAATAGATCATACGATTCGAATAAGAAAATCGTTCGACCATTCGATGGTCGAAGTACTTGCCCTTTAAAAATGTATTCAATTGCCTACTACGCCAGATTAATCCTACCGAGTTGCTATATTTGCCTATGGGAAGCTCCCATAGGCTTTTTCTAAGTTTTTTTGATGGAATAGAAATCGTCCGAAAAAACGATTCATACGATTTTTCGTGAAATCAGATGATCGCTATTCGCTCTTTCGATAGATCGAATAGCGGTAAAATCCTACGAATTCGATATTCTCTTTCGTTGGATTTCACTTCTGGAAAATTTCGAGGGTGGAATTTGAGGGTTTTTAACCCTCGAAATTCTACCCTTGATAAATCTGCCCCTTAGAATTGTATATGTCAAAATTATTTTTCTTTGGGCATATCTCGTCATATTACTGTGTTCAGTTGTTGTCACAGAAAAACTGCAGTCGCAAAACTCCAGAAAACGTAGTTATTTATGATAATTTTATTGTGTATATTCTTCCATATTCAATTGCACACATCTGCATCAATTTCTTTTCACAAACAGATACACACCCCACATATTTTAACTTACCTCTGTAGATTCACACATCCTTACAAAGTTTTCAGATTGTGAACATAGCTTCTTTTCCTCTCCAAATGTTACAACACCTGCAAAGAAATACAATTCTCTAATTAAGTCACAGTAATCATTGTATGCTTAGCCACATCGTCTATTCAGAAATTAATAGTTTGATACATCCAGTATATTCAGATTATATTAGCTTTACTGCAAAAATTACATTCATATATGTATGCAGTAAAATTATATAGTTACACATGCAAAATGTACAACACCTTTTGGATACCAACTATTCCCTTCCAGTAGACTAAAAATTATACTGTCTACTGTCCACTTTGCATGGGACTTTGCAGAGGACAATGACATTCTAAACCACTTTCCAATAATCAAAACATTCAAACTGTTAACTGAATTTAAAGTTGTGGGATAAAGCTGCTTTCAGTTGCAGGTATGTTTACTATCATCTTTAAAAATTCATTTTTATTTAATGTGTATTGGAAAGTTACCTAAAATTACAAGTGTTTTAATTATGTATAGAACTGTTTTTGGGGGGAGATCCACTTGGTATAGAAAGAAGAAGGTTTGAAAGGGCATTGCTAGGTCTAGAAAACAGCACACCTGCCTCAGTTATACTGCCATTTCAGCCATAAGAAAAGGTTGGGAAATTGCCTTAGGCAGAACTATACCAGGAGTGGATAAACTATTTATAAATATGTCATGGTAAACCAAAGCAACCAAGTCTTGTTAAATTAAAATATGTAAATTGTCTATTATATGTTGTGTCCACTAACTGGACTGACATTTATGGATATTTTTCTCCTACTGAGGATATGGATTTTATGGATATTTTTCTTATTTATTATTCTGTGTAGTGATGGGCAAATTTATGCACCTAGCAGGAATTCGTGGTGAAAAATTCACCTGGCGACCGTGCGCCGGCATCCAAAAACAGACGCCCGCATCCAAAAATGGATACCTGCGTCCAAAACTAGCAATTAGGCAGTTAAAATAAAAAAAAGTCAAAAAGGTTGAACTTGATGGACATGAGTCTTTTTTCAGCCTAACTTACTATGTTAAAATGAGACGACGGTGGCGTTTCATGAATCTTTAACAGGATTTTCAGTGAAGCGAAATGCCCCAACTTTGCCCATCACTAATTCTGTGTTGCCCTCTTGGGTGAGACACGTTATGATATGAAAATAATTATGTAAAATAAGGATTTAAATGTATCTGAAGTTGCTTTCAGTAGTCACTGAGAATTCCAGATCAACAACTAGAGGTCATAGGTTTGAAATATCTGATGTATGTACTAACAATATGTAACAATTGTCAGACAATATGTTGTTTTTGTTTGTATTCTTACTTACATTTTACGTTGGGGCAGATGCCCTGTTTGCTCAGTGATAAAGTAAGAACAGTTTAGGTTGGTTCAGCAACCTATGAGGGAACTGCTGTCTGGGATGGAAATTTACATTGATAATAATTATTATTATAATAATAACAGCTGAAAAGAAGTCACAGCTAAATTGTGAAGTCACACCCCAGTGAGCCTTTGCTCACTTTATTAGGCTACTATTATATCAGATATTTTGAAAGGTATTCCTATCAGCCAGAGAACAATGATGGTGAAATCACCTCACAATGTGTCATACAGTATGCTTCCATCGTAATATATGTTGACTGAAACACATGTAGTGGTGATAGGAAGACCCCTGCTCAAAATCACTTGCTACAGTGAGTCTCTCCATCACCGCTTTGAGGCAGGTTTATTAAGATGAAAAAAACTCACAGTGAAAAAAACTTTCAATATTTTCAAAATCTTAAAATAAAAATCTTGCCTCCTAAAACTTGTTGAGATACCACAGAAGTCAATGCTTTAGGAAGGACATGTATTTTCAACATACAGTACAAACAAGTTTATTTGATTTAATTTTTTTATATTTCTATTATTTGCGGCAAGAAAAAATGCAATAGTGGGAAGAGTTGAGAAAACACAAATGTATCTTATTTGTGTAAGGACTTGAAATATCTTTTTTATTTCATGTGTAAACAGTTAGGCAATATTACAGTTCAGCCAGCAGATGGTACCAACCCATAGATTGGCCTGTAGTGGAATTCCCCTACAAGAGCCTACATATGGAAGTGCAGGAGGTGTGCAGTTTGGGGGAAATTCACTAAAGTGCAAAGCGTCTAACGCTAGCGCTAATTCGCCAGTGTGACGTCATTTCGCAACTTCGCAAATTCACTAACACCGACTCTGCCGAATTTTGGTAGTGAAATAGATAGACTTGCGCAACTTCGCACAATTACGCCAGGCGAAGTTGCGCACTGATGAAGGATCGTAATTACGCAAATTCACTAAGATCAACATTTTCCTGAACGTTACCACTTACGCTAGACTTTACTTCACCTGGTCAGACCCGTCGAAGTTCAATACAATAGATAGGAGTTTGAAAAAAAAATTGGAACATTTTTCTAAGTCCCAAAAAAACGCTGGCGTGTTTTACCATTGTAGGGTGATAGTCTGAAAAAGATCAATTTTTTGGGGGGGTTACCCTCCTTCCCCCCTACATTTCCTAACATATGGCAACTCAAATATACAGGGGGCACATGTAGGGCAATAGGACAACTTTATTTTATTTATTAAAGGTTTCCTGGGCTTGTGTAGTGTAATGTTGTGGCTGTAACATATACTTCTATTATACTTTGAAATTTGTGCCGTATGCAAATTAGGCATCACTAGCATAAATGCGCTTTGCCTGGCGAAGTAACACTAGCGCAACTACGCTACCGTTCGCCAACCAGAGCGTAACTTCACACTTTAGTGAATTTCCATAGGGCTGGCGAAAATTTGCCTGGCGAAGTGCGACGAATGTTAGCGAAGCCAACCAGTGATGGGGCGAATCTATCCCGTGAAAAATTTGAGAATTTCCTGTGAAATTTGTGAATTGGCGAAAAATTCACGAGATGAGTCGTGGCAAATTTTTGACATGCGTTGCGTCATTTTCGACGCGTTGCTTCGTTTTTTTTTACGCCAGTGAATTTCTGGCAGGCGAATTTTCGCTGGCGTTTCACTGATTTATTCGCCGGTGGCGAATTGCGGGAATTCGCTGTGGATTCTGGCCTGGCAAATAAATTCGCCCATCAATAAAGCCAACGCTAGCGAATTTTTGCATCTTAGTGAATTTCCCCTTTTGTCTTTGGTCTAGGAACATCAAGCAGGCAGGTGGGAGGATGTTTCCTTTAGGATTAGTAAGCTGTTGTAGAGGGGTGTGAGCTCACTCTAGGAAAGGGAGTTAGAGAGGCTAGTTAGCAAGGACAGTCTTTTTTACTGATGAGGAGTGAGTATTTTGGGTAGAGCCTTGTGCCATTGTAGAGAACCATTCGAGAAGTGATCATGTGTAAGTATCATTCTTTAGTCAGAAACCAGTGCCTGTGGTCTGTAACCAGCTGGTTTCATTGCATTGCTGTTTTTAGTTATTGTAGCTGTGAATTTACTTTACATCTGTTCTTCAGGTACTGCATTTTCCATGTACTACAAGGAAAGTGGTGACAGGCTAAGTGGGCTGCTTTGACAACCCTCTTTTTTATATCTGATGGCAGTGGCATTCAAACACACTGTCTGGCATTATCCTTTCGTCCATCATCCAATTAGACTATTACTACTGCTACTGTTACTGCCATACATGGTCTTTTTCTTGCTGCCAACTCAGCCCCTTCAGAAAGTGTCCCATTCATTTCCCACCATTTATTTTAGACAGAGATTCCATCATTGGACCCCAGAAACCTGGACTTGTGTATCCTCTTATTCTATCCTGTCCTTAATGTAAGCCATTTTTGGAAAATGGAGCAGAGGTATTTTTTAATGCAGGCTATAACATTTACTAGACAGCTCCCTTAGGCTCCCTTCCTTTTATTACAGTTTCATTTTTAGCCGTTCCTAGATTCATTGGATAAAGTACTATTCTAAACTTATGGCCGATAAGACGTTATTGCGGTGATGTACTTCCCGCTGACAAATCTTCACTGAATGATGTAGTTAGAAGGTCGGAAGGATATGATGCTTCACATGTACTCAATATTGGGGATGATCCATGTGGCGTGTATTAAGCCATTTCATTGTGTGCCTGCTGTGATATACTGCATTACAGTATGCTTGCCTATAAAAATATATTTCTCACAAATGTATGTAATCATCTGTTGGTAATAGAGCCTTTGTACATCTGGCATGAATTCAGGGAGGTTTAATAATGTTCACAGTCACTTTTTGACCTGCAGTTTAATCACAAAAAATGATGGCTGAGATATGCATTACAATGAAAAGAAATTCCTCCTCCACCTCTCCAGTAACTGGTGTGCAGATGTCTGTTATGCCGACCCAGTAGTTATCACTATTCTTTTTAAAAAGGAATTTCAGTAAAATTACTATAGACAGGAATGTAACATTTATCACATTACTAAAATCCAGAAACCCAGTATCATGGCTCCAAGCATTTCAGAAGATAAAAGACTACTTAAATAAATGTATACAGATGGTATTTATAGGGATGCAAATTATGTCATTTTGGTGCCAGTCATCTTAATACCACCCACCAGCGAATGACTATGCTGTGTGCGTCTGTAGTGCATGCCACTTATGAAAACTGAAAGCTTTAACATTTCACTACCCTTGCATTACATGCAGAGCCAAGATGAGACAAAATCACACGTATGAAAATGGCCCAAAATGTATTTAAAAAACCATGTTTATAATAACACAATTACATTAATACCAACCAATTTATTTATGAACATATATGGCAAGACAAAATCAGAATATAAGGCTTTATGAATAGTGATGGGCGAATATACCCCATTGGCGAAAAAATTTGTGAAACGAGTCGTGGCACGATTTTGACGTGCGTCAGGTCGTTTTCGACATGTCGTTTTCGGTGCTTCGCATCAAAAACGACTCGCAACTTGTTTTTTCCGCAAATTTTCGCTGGCGTTTCGCAAATTTATTCGCCTATCACTATTTATGAACAGCATAAAAATATTGTTTTGTTAAGAAGAAAGTCTGCCACATGAACGCATATATATTTCTGAATAAGTTTCCACTATAATGTTTATAGCATTATTTAGTCTGTTAAAGAGGCATTACAAATTAATTATCATAATATAGAGGATAATGAACCCTCTACTGTAATATATAAGGCTACTAGTCAACAAGGAGCTCTGGGACCATCTAAATAATGCATTTAAAAGGTCACAGAACTCCAAGGTGATTTCTAACAGCCTTTTACATTTTAGTAGGGGTTATATTATATTTTATCATCTATAGTGATCCCATGTTGTACTCTAATGGGTTCTGAATGAGAAAAAATGGGAACCTTTAAACTCAATAAAGATAATGAAAAGGCTGGGAGAGGGATCAGCAACTGTGAATATTGAATAATTGTTGACAAAATCAAGATAAGAAAATTGTGACCAATACAAGAGATTTAGTAAAAAAAAAAAAGCTCTCTAATGTGGATGTAACTGTCAGGGATTCTTCTCACATTAATTAGAAGCAGTGAGGGCAAATCTGCTGCGTCGTTCGAATTTTTTGCGAATTTCTCTAGATGCTGCGTCTCATTTTGGACGCGGGGGTCTGTTTTTGGATGGCGGCACGCATTGCTGGCGTCGAAAAAACAGATGCCAGCGTCCAAACATGGACGCCCGCATCCAAAACGAGACGGCGGAAATTTTACTGGAGTTTCGCAATTTTTGCAAATCAAGGGAAAAGCTGAAGTCATGTAGTAGGAGCTGTGGTTTATTATGGGCACCGAGTTAATAGCAGCAACCAAAGTAACAATGTGCACCACTCTCTGCTGCAGGACATGCTTGGGCATCTATGTTAGCACATGTCAATTTTACTATTGCCACTGAGCTAATAACAGCATCCATAGTAGTGCAGTGTAATTTTTTTTTATTGTTATACTTGCTTGGGCATCTTTGTTTGCATCTGTCAGCTTTGGATGGTGCTTTCAGGGTTGTATCTCTATTATAGTGCCTCAAACTGCATGGTGGCAGACAAAAAAAGCACAAGTTGCCTTTTTTATTAACTGATAATGCAATGTTTTGCCCCAAAATTCCAGAATTAAATTCAAGAGACATAAAGATCAGAGTTAGTGAATTTAGGTTGGACACACAGTATATGCCTTTCAATTACATATGATGGAAATTACACTGTTTTTCTGTAATGTTTGTATGCACAACAAGGAAAAGGAGCCATGTACTTACTGCCTGCCCTTAGCATGTGCAAGTTGCATCCAAATATAGACATGTTATTACCTGGAAGTTTCTTTACCATAGCATACTTCATATGGTGCCACGTCCCAAAGTAAGTGCAAACTGGAAATTGGTGCAGGAACATAATATTGCATAACTTTGCTGTACGTTTAAAGTTGTTCACATCATTTACATTGAGCTGGTGAAAGTGTGATCCTTTGGGAGGGTGAAGTACTCTTTTTTGTATTTGTACTCAAGTCTATAGAAGGATCTTGACTGATGGAAACAGATTTTCCACTACACTACAATAAGTTTTATATAATAATGAATAAGTTATTTTAACATGCGCAAAGTCTAATAATTTTATTAAAGTATTTATAATACTTGAAAAAAGACTATCTAACCTAAGCCAAGTTTTTGTTAAAATATTTCCAGGAGTTTTAAAATAGAATAGTGTGCCTTTCACACACCAAAGCAAAGAAGACATTTATTTTATTGTTTTATAAGGCATAGAATGAATGAAGAATAGAGTTTCACCTGCTGATAGGTAGCTGCTTCCCTGCCCTCTGCGTTTCACCAGTTATAACTGAAACTGATAATTATCTGATTATAAGCCTTGTTATACAGGTTTAGTTCAGCTCACTGTGACTTTACTCTACATTCTCAAGTGGGATCATCTGGCGGTGAAAGAGATGCATTGAATGAATTGAACCGCATTTTGTGAGCCTATTTGTCTTCTCCTAATTTGTTCACAGATGGAACTGGCAATCTGAAAGGTTAATAATTTGTATGCACATAAGGCTCTTATAACAATATAATGCCCATGGTTGCATTTCACTCTTAGTATGGGCAAGACAATTAAAAGTTCAGCTTCATTATATCAAATAGGATCTTACATAATTTTAGCACACGATTATGGCATTTCTTTAATCGATGTACCTATGAAAGTCTACATAGTAAGAATTCAAAATTAAGCTAAGTTCGTAGTCCAAACTAGAAACATTTGAAGTATTATGCAAATTTACAGAAGCAGTGTATTCAGTCTGTACATTACTAACTCCCAACAGTGAATATTGTCATTGAAACCTACCAAACTGACGGAGGTCCAAGCAGAAATTGGCTTCGTCAATTAATGTTGCATTTCGACAAATGGTCCAGAGATTAAAGTACATGTAGACAGGAAGAGAGGTAAAAGCTGTGACCCCAAGCCAGGCAAGCATGAAGATGTAAGTCAGCATAATAAACTGCAACAGACAAACATGAAAAATGTGTAAGTGATGAACTGTAAACAGATCATTTCTATTAATACATATGTTTCCTCAGACATTTCAATTTGTATAACTGTACATTAAACCTATTATCTTGCCTATTAACTGAAAAGTCGTCATCAGTAGGACATCACTAACTACAAACTCAGCAATCGAATACAGGTCTGGGACCCATTATCCAGATAGTTCTGAATTATGGAAAGGCTGTGTAATATTACTAGTATCTACTAACCATTATAAAAAATAAGGAATTATGTAGATTTCTAGGGAATGGCGAATTTGACCCATGTAACCAAAAATTTGCAGCTGGCGAAAATTTGGCGATGTCCATTTAAGTTTATTGGCGTAAAGAAAAATATTTGGCGCTGACCCCCATTGAAGTCTATGGATGTCAAAAAAATTGACATGCAGCAAATTATTTTTGACGCACATTTATTTTTTTTTGATGCGCGACACCATTCAAGGTTATGGGTGTAATTTCTGCGGCAATACAAGGTGGGAAAATTCACCCATCCCTATAGATTGCATAAATGTTCAAAGGGTCCCTCTGAATACGTTTACATCAATTAATTGTTGTATAGGTTAGATCTCTTTAAAGGGGCCGCTCATCTTTGAGTTAACTTTTAGTATTATGAGAGTGATTTTCTCAGACAATTTGCAATAGGTTTTCATTTTTTATTATTTGTGGTTTTCGAGTTATTTAGCTTTTTATTCAGAAGCTCTCCAATTTGCAATTTCAGCAATCTGGTTGCTAGGTTTCATGCACTGATTTGAATAAGAGACAGGAATATGAATAGGAGATGTCACAA
>CM044431.1:48242497-48256879 GCA_024363595.1 Xenopus borealis | reverse complement strand
TTTGTAGTGCAAATCATGATGGCATGGTGTATTTGAGATTGCAAACTTGAGTTTGCAAAATTAGTTCAGGCTGATCTTTGGCCAACCATCTCATTGTGGGAAGCTTTTGAAATGTTCCGCTTAACATCAAAATAACACCAAAAACTGAAAGTGTATAAAAGTAAAATATATGTATTGTTGCTCTGCATTGGCAAAGTTGGTGTGTTTGTTTCAGAAATACTACTATAAACAAGCTGCTGTGCTTCCATGGGGGAAGCCATTCAAGCTGGAAAAAAAGTCACCAGTTACGTAACAGATAACAGATAAAATACAATTGTATTGGACATTGCTTATCTGTAATGTGCTATAAAACATTTGCCTTTTCTCCAGTTTGAATGGCTGCCCCAATGGCTACACAGCAGCTGATTTATATAAACTATAGTAGTCTTTCTAAAGCAAACACACAGTTGTTATCAGTGCAAGCTAACAGTATATTATATGTTAATTACTTTAACATTCTTTTTATTTTTTGGTGTTACTGATCCTTTAATTGGTTATAAAGAAGTTGATTCTGACCTATTATCAAACCAAAGGGTCACTGAGTAACTGTATATAAGAACATGAGACAAGCACTTACCATGATATACAGCATTAATTCAAACACTAACTTATGTATCTGTTTACATGGTGGTGGAAGCTGTCACTTGGTTGATGGAACGCTATATCCAGTACAAGCCAGCAGTGATTTACAGGCTGTGGCTGTCAAACTCTTGTTGCACTCAAACTTAATTGCACAGATTATAGCACAAAACCTCCTACTCCTTTGCTAATTTCCAAGAATCAGGAAAGGTACAGTAACAGTAGTGGCACAACTTTATCTGCTAAAGGACTACAGGTTAGCCCCAGGCTATCATTACCTTCTCAAGACTAGGAGACAATCCAAAGTGTTTTTATTTTGTGAATTCTTTAGTAACACGTAAACATGCATAAGAATTGGCATGTAATGTGATCAGCCAGTTGCTGTGCACTTTAGTTACTGCAATTCAAGAGGATTATAAATAATACGGCACGTGTTTGGCATTAGGCATTTTTACAGATTATGACTCACATGGTAAAGACGTCAAGTGTGTCCCCAGCAGTTCTTGCCATTTCGAAATAGGTCTGAAGGATGTTGACAGTGCCAGTGAGGGCCTCATGACCACAGCCGCAGAACAGTGCAACCCCAGCATACAGCAGAATAGTAGCAATCAATGATGCATAGGGAATTCCCCCAAGGCATTTTATGCAGCATTCAAAGCAACCTTCAAATGAGACAAAAGAAGATGCAAGGTGAAAATGTCATTTAAAGAAAAAATGTAAATCAGAAAAGCAAATCAAAGTGCATCAGGTACAAATACATTTTATATAATAAAGTGCTCTTTTAATGAGCAATAACTTCTGTGTGGCTTGTAAGCTTTTATTGCTTATTGTTCAACGGAAAAGCATTTACATTTGATATACAGTACCTGCATTTTCTAAAGAATAAGGGGATATCTACTACTGGATTTAAATGAAAACGTCTTACTAAATATATGATGATGGCACAAATAGTACTATAATAGTTTACTAAATGTACTTACTCATATTGTACAAACAAAATGAAGCTTAATGCCATATTTTGCTAGAAATACATACAGTAAAAACTTTATAATTAAAGGTGTCCAAGGTGCATCCTCTCAGAAGATTAATTGCAACTTCCCACCGACAGGGAAACCAGTCCATGTCATTCTAAAAAGCAGAAAGGTAGAATTTCTGCTGATTTGAAGGGTCGGGTGAGAGGGGGCATTGGTTTATGAGCCAAACATGAGAATAGTCAGTTTATAGATCTCTGTTACAGCAACAAGATATGCTAAGTGAATTATTTGGGCGATGAGGATGCTGATGAAGCAGGGATGTGAAAACTGAGTGACTTTCTTCTCTCTTTGCATAATAGATTGTGTGTGTACAATTCTAAATGTGTGACTATCACACTGACTGTGTGACATTTGACAGGGTTGGTATGGGTCGGGTTTGGAGAGCAATGTTGTAACTTAAGGACTCCCAGAAAAGGAATAGAATAAGGCTATGGACTGGGGGCCACCCTAGCTATGGTTTAGAATGTTAAAGCCACTGCAGTCCCCTTCACATAAGGTATTTTTATTTTTCTCCCTTCTCCACAGCATAATATAGTGATGTCCCTCAAGGCTACAACTTGTTATTATAATATATTCCTACCCTAGTGGCAAGTGTCGTGAGAGTATCAAGAATATGACTCTTTTTTTATTAATGAAATCCAGCCACCCCTGATTCTTCTATAAAACCTTCAGCTAAATTGCTACAGCTAGTAGAAGTCAATAGAATTTCCATAGCCAGTTCATTAAAAAAAAAAAAAAGCAAATTGTTCACTACTACACATGATATTCCTTATTCCAATCTAGATTTAGATGGTTTATAGTATGAAGAAAAATTTTAAATTATTTGCACCAAAAATGTAAATTGCTTTGCAAGATAATAGGATTATGGCAGATTGCCTTCTATCTACCAGTTTGCTGAATGTGCGCATGTTATCCCTCAGTGCTAAGCCAGCATTTCATTGTTCGTGAAAAATGAGGAAAATTATTTGTATTCAGGTGGCACACACCACTGTTTTAATATTCCGAGCACTATCCAGAATCTCTGTGTCTCTACTGCTGCTTACATGTTGTGAATTAGGAAACATCCATGGACTTGCTGATATAATATAAATGTAGACATTGCTAATGGCCCCCTAGCACGGAGAAAATTTTACTGCCTCTATAAAACCCCAAAACATCTATAGCCTCCCTGACAACCAATTTCTTACTCCCACTGTATCTATACACATATATGCCTCATATTCTGCATGGAATGGCTCATCCCACTACATTTAGCTTTTTTCTGTGCTTATCGTGTTTGTGCTTAGGTTCTAGGGCCCTATTGTTTTTACTTATGAATTGATAACCTACAACCAGCTTTAGATATGTCTTTAGAATGATACACTACATTAAAAACAAGACCTAAAATGATTTAGAATATGTATTTTTTACAATATGTATTTTAGCATGTATATTATTGCAGCTACCTTCTTACCAAGGACTTCATTAAATAAAATGGGGCAACAAGCAAAACATGGCACTTTAAACCTTGCTAATTAGATTTCAATGTGGAACCCTGAGATGCAACTCTTCACATTCCTAGAAATAATCACACCACAGTTAGGAATTTCTGTAATCACAGTAAATGGCACGCTTTATCTGATTATTATGTATTTTCATATTGTTTCACCAGCAAAACTTAGTATTTGGATGTTTTAAATGGAAGACTATATATTATTATATTATTATACATCCAATATATTAGAAACCATATTCCATGGAGAAAAAAACAAAATAAACACAAATAAAAATGCATACATAACAAAGCCAATTAAAATACACAGCTGAAAGCAGTTCTCTATAGTTGCTAGGAAACAGATGATGTGAATGATTTGAAGTTGGTGGAGGACTTGACAGATTTGGATAATTTATTCCAAGAATAGGGAGCATAGTAAGAGAGTTTGCACCCACATTTTCACTCATTTTAGACATAAAGGGGGTTTCTGTGAGCTACAGATTATAGTCAAAGTCAACAAAGAATGCATGGAGAGCAGCTTTATACATGTTGAGTTTGTTAATCTGAATCATAGGTGTGAAAGAAATGGCCTTATTATCAAATTAAATAGAATACCCATGCTTAAGGGTAGTGACACACGGGCAGATTCAGGGAGATTTAGTCCCCAGGCAACTAATCGCCTCTTCTTCTGGGTGACAATCTCCCCGTACTGCCTTCACATGTCATAATGCCTGCTTGAATGTAAAGTCGCTTGCGGTAGGGCACTCGCGGCACTTCGTTTTCCGAAGTCACCCGAAGTTTCTTCGTGAGGCCATACCGCAGGTGACTTTTCATTCAAAACAGGGGTATGGCACGGGAAGGCAGTTTGCGGAAATTATCACCCAGAAGAAGAGGCGATTAGTTGCCAGGTAACTAAATCTCCCCGAATCTGCCCGTGTCTCACTACCCTAATGCTGCATTTTTAAGCACCATGGAGTACTTGAGCCTAATTTGGTTGGCAGCCAATCAAAGCTTCCTCTCAGGTGTTTATAGCGTGCTACAAATGTTAGGCAAAGTGACTAACACTGGGCCAGTGTTTTACCGCCCGCAGGGACTTCGTCCTATATACTAACAGGCGCAGGTGTCACTTCGCTAGCGAAAGAGATAGACGTCAGTGTTGATTCACACTCTATTGCCAGGCAAATTTCTGCTCTGCCGAATGGACGTTACTCTGCAAATTCACAAAGATCCGGATTTTACTGAACGTTACCTCTTTCACAAAACTTGCCTTCGCCAGCTCAGACCAGGCAAAGTGCAATGGAGTGCACAGAACATGATGTTACTTAAATCATATTTTTTGAGTGGAAAACTTCTAAGTTCAAAAAACGCTGACGTCTTTTCATTTTTTTCAGGGTGATAGGCTGCAAAAGTCTAAAAAATATTTTGTGTAACTGGTTTCCCCCTTATATTTTATAACATATGGAACATTATTTTACAGTGGGCTTATATGTATGGCATTCAAACAATTCTATTAACTTTATTAAGGTTCCCTTGGCATGTCTAGTTTTCAGTGTAAATGTAATGTGTTAGATGTACCATGCAACATAAAGAGGTGCATTCAACTTTACATATCCCACAGTATGCAAATTAGCCTGAGCGCAAGACCTCTAACGAAGTTGTGTTAGGCAGAATTAAACTCTAGCGCATCTTTGCTTTGATTTGCTCACACTGCCAAAGTAACGCTAGTGAAAATTCGCTAGCATTCGCCGGCCTGGATGAAACTTCACATCTTTGTGTTATCTGAGCGAATTTTCACCGGGCGAAGTGTTGCGATGCCTGCAAAGTCGTTGCTGGTGAATTTTTTCCGCTTAGTGAATTTACCCAATTTTTCTAGAAGAACAGAATGGTAGGCTTTGATGACATTTACTCAATGGCGAAAGTGTTGTGACTTGTACTGTATTTTCAGTAACAGTTTATTAGCAGCTATCCCATTTTTCATCACTAGGGAAATCCTGTTGTAATTAGATTTCAAGCTGAGTTTCTTGAGTAAACTATGATACTGTCAGCATATTTGTGCATTAAGAGACTTCTAGGCCTACGACAAATCATTTGTAAAGACAGCAAACAAAAGGGATCTGTGTTAATAACCCTTAGGTATCAAGGGAATATGTTCAGTTAAATCATGGTACTGCAAGTATTGTTAACAGGATTAGTAAAAGCATTACATGGGCTTGTGTCCAGAACTATCAGTGTTTATTTATCACAAAGCTATTCTATAGGAAAAAAAAGTATGAAGATCCAAATTGTGGGAAAGATCTATTATCCAATAAACCCTAGGTCCCGAGCATTCTGGATATCAGGTCACATACCTGTACTATATCTAATTGTAAGACTAAAGGTCTATTTACTAACAATCCAATTTAGATTTATATCACAAATCTATAAAAATTCATAGTTTTCTAAAAACAAATTTAAGCACTAAAATATATCCAGGGGCCAGTTTTTTAAACCTCAATTTTTTTTCTGATCAAGTTTTTTAGGGGGAAAACACACATTTTCTGTGGTAAAATAAAAACTGACATTTTTAAAGATGTATTATACCCCAAAGCTACTAAAAATCTATACGCCATCTCAAACCTGTCGAGGTCACATAGAAGTCAATGAGAGTTCTAAAAATCCAATAGGAATGAATAGACCGTGGGTGAGATTGATTCATTCAGCAGTAAACTCACATTATGATAAATCTGCCCCTTAGAGTTTGTGAGTTTAGTCTTAGTTTAAACCACTAAAATCTGACCTTTGATAAATAGGTCTCCAAGTTTCAAATAAGTATGTTGTGTCTATTTTTGTTGCCAGTATGAGACATGTAAGGTCTATGTAAGGTAATGGGTGAATTTATTCCTCAGTCGCGGATTACCACATTTCGCAGGTGGCAAATAAATTTGCTGGTTGACAATTTACAGTGTACCCACTGACCAATGCAACAGACGTGCAGTAAATTGTTGCCAGCGTAAAAAGTCCTGATTTACAAATTTTTCACTGTTTCACAAATTTCATTTGCAGCAAAGCAAAACAGGACAAACATACCCATCAATAGTCTGGACAAAAGGAAGGGTGCAATATCCTTTAAAAAGCATATCTTTAATAGATTGTGTTTTGAACAGTGAAGCAGATTTTTTTCAACAGTGAAGTGGGCCTTCATTCATGATGGATGCTGTTTGATTGTTTACCCCTGAGGAAGTCACTATTTGGTGATGAAAAGCGTTGGGCTTTGGATCTTCATATTATCAGTTGATGAGTTGCTGATGCCTGTGATTTTGTAAGTGTATTTTATTCTTAATAAAGATATACTTTTTAAAGGACATTGGACTCGGGGAGCGTGCTCTTCCTTTACTGTGTTTTGAAGATATTTTCTGGCTTTGACCACATGGTTTTTGAAGAGGCAGCTCCCAATAGCTGACTGACTGCGAAGAGAATATTTTTCATGCAGACTATGGACTACCTGCTGCATTGATTACTAATTGATCCCTCACATTTGGATCAAAAGGAACTATGTTGGGTAAATTAATTGAAAATAGATTCTCTGTCATCTTTTTAACCTGATTAATATTGTTGCTTTTTTTTACTTGGACGTAAGGTCTGGGTGACCTGATAATGTGGTTTAAGGGGTAGTTTAAGTTATTCAAAAAATAATTTAATCTCCAATACCTTCTGGTATTTTTATAACAGCTTTCTCAATCATACTTAAAAGTGTTAATGTAACCTTATTGATCAGGAGTGATCAAAACACACATTGGGTTAGCTGTTTTCACACTCATGTTTGTTTAATTGGCAAACACAAAGAATGCCCTTAACCAGTGTGAAAACAATAAAGAGGATTACTATAGTATATGGTACATATACATGATATAGGATATTTAAGAGATGGTACTGCCAGCTGTCACAAATACAAAAACATTTTTAAAACTATGTACACATAGAGGATTATATACCAAATTGATAGGAGAAAGCTCCCCATGATTCTCACAGCTGCTTTAAAAATGAATTTGTTTCTAGCCTATTTAAACACAATAACTGAATGTTACTGGAACCTATAACTAAACTATTTAGCCCCCAGCTCCATCACAAATAATTTTCTCTGCTTCCTTTTAAAAAAATATCCCCATGAGTCTTTGAAAATTATTACCATTCCCAAACGGAAACCATATTCAGACATGTGGAAGAAACAGAAAATTGTTACCACTCAAATAGATGCGCACAAACTAGAATTGGAGACATCTGGGTGGGGGGGGGTGATGTAAATTATTTTGAAGCATTATTCTACAGAAATTCCTACTAGGCCTCATATTAAGATGGCAGACTGATTCATGAGTGATGAGATTGTTTCTTTACCAACCCCTTTTTGTCTTGTCATTGAAATAAATGCGACTGTTATAGCTTATGTTCATGACAGGGACTTAATACAAAAATCTGAATATTATAAAAATGCAAGCTATAAATAGACTTTGTTTATCTAGCCCAGAATTAAGCTGAATTAGACAATTATAAGCTTTTAGGACAAAACAAGTGACTTTTCATGGAAGATTCTTTCTGCATTGCTCTCTGTTACTATGAACATTTGATACATGCTGATTCTTTTATATTAATTGTACCTTACATTTTTTTTAAAAAATTGACTACATATGTGATTTTTAATTCATCAAACATGATTCTTCCCCTTTTTCTATGACTATAATATTGCATCAACAGGTTCATTTTTTCTCTGAAATCATTGACCTTCACTGTAGACAGAAATGGTTTACAAATTAGTCTTAAAAGAACTCCCAAAAACTGGAATTTGATGAAGAGGGACACTATAAGCCACCTATCCATACGTAAGCCCTAGTCCTTTCAGAGTCTCTGATACAGAAAACAGAATTATGATCATTGGTAATTATGCCATTTGGTCACCCAAGTGGTGGACCAAATTTGGATTAATTAATTATTTGACTCCAAAACCAATAACTGGATCCTATTCCCATGCATGTAGCATGATGCCTAATGGAACTTTCCAGTTTCATCTGAACAAGCAGATATCAGTCATGGAGTCAATGGTTCTGGCTTATACTGAAGCCAACAGGATGCCAACTCCATTAATAGTGCCCGTGAATTAACAGTTTACCCCCCTGTTTATACTCACAGCACCAACCAATTTACAATAATTTAGTCATGCCATAAAATCTTTGCAGTTTTGATGTGATTAGTGGCTGTTGCTAATAAAATTATAAAAATGGAATTTAACGCTTTTAAATACACTGTTGAGGAACAGTACTGATAGTTTGCTGTGCAAATGCTATAAAAGACCCTTTCATACATCCATTTGTTTTCATGCATTATTACTCCTTTCAGTGAACCTTTTAAAAGACTCAGAATAAAATAAATGATGCGTTAATATGTGTCAGAGTTTAAATAGAGTTGATGACAGTAATGCGTGGGGTTTTTCATTCTCTATTCTAAGTTAGTTGTTATGCTGAAGGGCCTATAAAGCAAAAATGAATTATTTTATATACATAGTGTTTAATGTACATAGATCAAATGTTTCTAGATGTCTAGAGAACCAAAAATAACAGTACCCCTTGTTATCTACCATGATATTTCCATAATTGTATTAAAAAAAAATATGTTTATTGATATAACAAGCTCAACAGCCCTCTGTTGTTCTCCAAGGCCGCTTCCAGGATGCCAAGGTAAAGTGACTCTATAAGGAGCCTTACATTTTCAGAATAAATTTGGAGTCAAAACAGGCTACATTGACTGACAAGAATTCTGACCCCAGGAAGTTAATCCATACTGAGAATCCTGTGACAATGCCTTAAATCTGCATATGCTGATTGTTAGTCGACAGGATGTTCATGAGGATCTTCTTCCTGTGCAATCCCTTTACTTGTCACATGGGACAAACTGGATCACTTGAAATATAACTATCAAAATATGTTGACAAGCTACATGTGATGGAAAAACAATTTGCTATTGAGCTTTTCCATTTCGCTGAAACATTGTCTGAAATCTGGCATTTACCAAGCTGATTTTCAGCTAATCCATGTTTAAAAAAAATGCTAATCATTTTTCACATAAAAAGATTAGAGGAATATGCAAATACATATGGGAATATATATATGTATTCCACCAAATTGTGTTCAGAATTCTAAATGATATCCCCCAATATTGCACAATTCAAAAAAGATAAATGTACACAAAGTGCAAATACAGAAACTGAAAAAAGATCATCGCATTAACTTCAGCCCTTCACCTTAATCCAAATAACATCTATTTTAGTTTCTGTGAATTGCTAAAAACAGGCAAAAATTAGGGAAAACAGAAACATTCATCAATTTGGACTCAGCCCTAGCTCTATAAGAGGAGATGCCTCAATTTATAAATATTGTACAATATATACCGATATGGGACCTGTTATCCAGAATGCTCAGGTCCTGGGGTTTTCCATATAATGGATCCTTCCGTAATTTGGATCTTCATATCTTAAGTCTAATAGAAAATAATTTATACATCAAGCGACAGATTTATCAAGGGTCGAATTTCAAAACTTCAAAACTTTTAAAAGTGGTTTTTCGATTTTTGATATAATTAAAATCGTTCAAATCGTCCGGGTTCGAACAATTTCCTCCAAAAAAAATTAGATGTTTAAAAAATTTCAAAAAGACTCCTTAAAGGTTATAAGAGGTTCCCCCATAGGCTAAAACAGCAATTCGGCAGGTATAAGGTGGCAAATGTTCGAATTCAAATCCAAGAGAAAGTACATCGATTTTCGAATGGTCGCATTTTTTAAAAAAAATTCCAAATCAAATCGAATTTTGGCCTATTCAATGTACCCAAAAATTACTTTAAAAAAAATGACCCTTGATAAATCTGCACCATAATAAACCCAGTGAATAATGGTTTTCTTTGTAGACTGTGATTCCCTTGCTAGACAATTGAGATCTATTGGGACCTTACACACAATATTATAAGTCATGTTTTCCAGCTCCTTACTCTGGGCAGGAGGCTTGAGGTGCCCTCAAAGGGGTAGGGACAGGTGGCAAAATCACAGAGGGTGAGGAGGGGTGTGATTGTGATGTCACGAGGAAGGCCAATGACATGGTGATCTGTAATTGGCTGATCATTGTGCCAAGCTCAGAGAATTCTGCCTAGTTTTCCTAATGTGGAAAACCAGGCCGGCAGTTTTGACCAAAACTGGACAGGTGGCAACCCTATTTGAAAAATACACTTCTAAAAATCCTAAAGGAATAAACAGAAATTGGGTGAGTTTTTGTCTGTGGCGAGCTATAATTTCACCTGTCCCTAAATGTTCTCTTTTATGGCTTGTTTGTGTTCCAAAAAATGTATTAGTGCTCCTTTTGTTCATACTGTAAAGTATTCCCACATTCAAAATCAGCCTCATGTGTAACTTACTCAGTGCTACTCTAGCCAGGCTGAATGTACTTGTGCTGTCATGTAGCTTCCACAACTCTGTGGTGTAACTGTAAAATAAAATCTTTATTCAATCTGTGGTAAAAATATTTCAGAACACAGATCAAAGGGATAGTACAAGACAATAGGCTAGATAAAATCATCTATCAACAAATCTTACAAAACAGGCAACATCCCACCTTTTATTTACCCCTCCAAGGATTATATTCAGAAGTTTAAACAGCCAAAACATCTTGTAACAATCTAGAATGTTGGTAAGATCAACCCCTCTTATAGGTAAATATATCTACTAAATGAACCCTAAGCAGACACCTGTCACCGTTAGAGCAGACACAAATGCCTCTTTTTCTCTTTTGCAACAATGTGTTCCTGCATGGTGTATATTAATTTCCAAACAATGTGACCCAAGTACTGAATATGATATATTCCACATTCTAGCCAATATACTGTATAACAAATGTAGAATTATAAGTAAAGTGTCCCCTGATTTTATACTTATTGCTTTCACTATAGAAATAAAGGTGTCTTATGAATGCTATATTACTGTACACAAACATGTGTGAACAGCATCCCACATCAGCCCCCACCATTCATTCGACTGCTTAGCGACTCAAGCCTCAACGTCAGGTCATGGTGCAGTTATATTTTATAAATGTGTCTTTCAAAGAAAAATCCATATCAGATGTTATTACTACAAGATATAAGAAGGACTTTCTACATAAAATAATAAAATGTAATAGTCAGAGTTCTACATGTGCTAAGAGGTTTACTTATTGTTAAACAAGTCCAATTCACCAGAATTCCAAATTAGTATGAACAAGCTTGTGTATTTCAGCTATAGCATGTCCAGTTCTTTACATATACTGTATGTTGCTGGTAAGTTTAAAAAGCCAAAAATACTTCCAACAAAGTTTTAATGGAAAAAACCTTGCACATTTGTCACATGACAAATAGGAGCTCTGGAAGCATCACACATGCACAGGCCCAGCATGTCAATCTGTGTTTTTTGGCAAATACCAGAGGGTCCCATAAGGTCCCATAGACAGTCACTATTTAGTGGGCTGGTGGAGGACTATTTGGACCTCTGTGTACTTAGAATGCCAGGGCCTTTTATGACTCCCAGTCCAGACCTGTGTGACATGCACTCGCCAAAATCCACAAGATATTTGCAGTCACCAGGGACCAAAACTAGGGGTAGGCAGAAGAGGCAGCTTCCTAGGGTACAATAATAAGGGGGCACTAGGCAATTAACTCTAAAATTCTCTTCTGCCTACCCCTAGTTGGCAACTCTCAGTCTTCCCCTTCCTTCCCCCCTGACGCTCTCCCCTGTCCTGGCCTGCCCCTGCCAGTCACATATGGTATGCAGTAGAAGAGTTAATCCAATGTATTTGCTGAAATATTGAAATTCCTTTAAATGAAAGTATAGTGCAGTACACTAACTAAGATCCTAACACTGAGGAAATAATGAAAGAACCAATAATATGTTTTATGTAATCAAAGCATTGAATGGCAACTCTTCAATTGGCAACTCTTTTGTCTTTTTGTATGCTTTTTGAATTATTGACCTTCTTCTGACTCTTTATAGTTTTCAAATTGGGTTCACTAATCTGTCTAAAAAAACAAATGCTCTGTTAGACTGCACATTTTTGTTATTGCTACTTTTTATTACTCATCTTTCTATTCAATATGCTAATTTCATAACTACTAGCTCCCTACACAATCCACTATGCTGACCTTTCCAGCTGCATTAATTTTGCTGCCCAGTTCTGCATTTCACCATCATGTACAGAAGGAACAATTCTACATGTGGTTGGGGAGTGGATGGGTAGGACGGTGTTGTAGTTGAAAAAATATTGGGGGTTATTTCCCCTTTAAGATAAAAACACATAGGTCACCTTACTGAATTAGGTTAAATTAATTGTCTCACAATAAGGTTTGATAGTCCACGGTATAGGTTCTAATACAGGTATGGGAAGCCCGTTATCCAGAAAGCTCCTAATCATGGAAAGGCCATCTCCCATAGACTCGATTTTATACAAATAATATATATATATATATATATATATATATTTTTTTTTTTATTATTAACAGTACCTTGTACTTGATCTAAACTAAGATGTCATTACTCCTCATTGGAAACAAAACCAGCCTATTGGGTTGAATGTTCACATGCTTTTCTAGTAGACTTCAGGTTTGAGGATCCAAACTATGGAAAGATTTGTTATCCAGAAAACCCCAGATCTCAAGCATTCTGAATAACAGGCCTCACACCTGTAATTGTTTTTATGCCACTCCAGAAGTGGTTCTTGGATAACCACACAATAACACAGAGGATGAATCAATAACAATGGTGATTCAGGATTACCCAGCTGCTTAATGATCCACCTAAACTGCACTACTACAAAAACAAATTCAGCTTTGACTTAGACTTGAAATGAGCCAGGCATCTGTTTCATAGTAGACATAGAACACTATTGCCAGTTCTTTTGAATGGAAAAGATCCTAAATAATCCCACACTAAAATGTTACTTATTACCCAGCTCTTAAATTCCAAACAAAGTAAAACCCAAGAGGAAAATGTACCATTTTTAGAAAATGAGAGCCACCACCATGGAAAATATTTGCAAATAAATCTTTTTATACATGTCCAAAAGCAGCATTCTTATGGTTACACATTGCTTTATTTGCTGAACTAAAGCCTCCAATGCAGAACAGCTGTTTTCTGTTTCCAATCAGTCCTATGAGTGCTCTACAGAAGCCAAGACAATGATAATACAGAACATCATATTTTGAAATGCTCATTTTGGAAAAATGTAGATGTCCAAAGAACATATTTAGGATGTTGATTTTAGATACAATATTGATACAATATTATCAACTTATTTTATTAATTCAAGTAATATAGCGTACAGGAGACCCTCGGAAATGAAGCCAAAGGGTTAAGTGTCAGGGTCATGACTGGGGGGACGAATAGGTCCCTGTGGGAGTTGTGTTGGATAATGGGGATTGTAATAGACAGTCAGGATAAAAGAAGGAATGGCAAGAGAGGGTATAATAAGGTGGGACTAAAAAAAGGGGCATACATTATACCTGGAAGGTGGAGACAGCTCCCCCCCCCCAACAAGGGTTAAGTGGGATGGATGAAACAGCAATGGTTGTGTTGTTGCAGCACTATGGGGGCATGGTGGGCTGAACTATAGGCAGCCGAAAACAGAAAATGGAAGGGGGTAGTTCAAGCGTGAGAGATAGGCCTTGGGGGGGGGATAGGCCCAGTTAGGTACCACATTATGTAGGTGTGTTGGGAAATTAAGTCAGGATGTTACATTTTATGTGGTTATATGCAGCCACTTGTTTTGGTTTAAGGATATAATTATGGGTGGTTACTAATGTGTATGTTTAAGGGGTTTTCATTTACAGTAAAATGTATAATAAACTAAGATGCAGCCTTTCCACCCAGATTTATTGGGGAAGAAGAAGGGGCCCAGGAATTGAGTATCCAAAAGTCATATACTTTATACCAGCACTGATATTAAAGCTTCACTTCTTTTACTGTGAAAAAACACCCATGTTTTGGGCCAGGAAAAATACCCATTAACTCCAAAGCATTTGGCTGTAGAAAAATGCTCATAGTCATAACATAATAAAATGTGACTTCTTTCCAAGCATTATTGCTTTTTAAAAATAAGTACAATTCCAGTGTTTGTATACAAAGCAGATTATCTTCTCTAAGATTTGGGGGTGGATGTCTCTAAAAAGAGTTTGCAATGGGCTCCAATCACTAAGTCACTGCTTGACATGATTTTACAAGGT
>CM044431.1:48209631-48239456 GCA_024363595.1 Xenopus borealis | reverse complement strand
CAGTCTACTAGATACTGGAAAATGAAAGCAAAGATTTAATTGTTATCAGGAACTGCATCAAATTGTGCAATCAAGAACCTCTCTTTTTAAACAGGACCACCTATTTATTCAACCACGACTCTTTGTGCATTTGTATCGGTGTGTTCTTATTCCATCTTAAACTCTATCTTGGAAAATTTGTCTTAAATATTAAAATGAACAAAGAAAGAACTGCTCTAAGCAAGACATGGCTAAGGAATAACAATATCTGGACATTAAATAAGAGAACATCTGTTTTCAGTTCATGGCTAAAAGTTTTAAAGCTCAGTTTATTTCTAATACTGTTACGAAATCTCCTTTAGTCCTTCATCCAACCACCCATCTGTTATAGAAAATTCATTTTTGAATGTGATAGTTGCAGTTCTTAAAAGAACCGGTGTTTTTTGGAATTTATGATAAAATAAAGTAAAGTAAACTAAAGTAAAATCTCCAAGATTTTGCCCATATAATTTGTTTTTTATTTAAAAAGAGTAACTGATATTTTCCAGCAAATTCTAATCCAAATTTCCACACAAATTTCATGGGGAGGGGGAGTCTCATTTTAATGGCTCAAGGGTAAATTTTTTCTGTTTAGAGTCGTATATTAGAAAGGTCTGGCAGTCAATATGGTTATGGTATTTTCTCTTTAAAACATGGGCATTGGGGTTTTGTGGAAAAGTGTGTATGTGACCTAGATTTAGCCTTTGTCTTAGACCTAGATTTAGCCTTTGTCTTGGACGTTTCAGAGACAGTTCTCTTTTTCCATCACTGAGACGAAAGGCTAGTAAATGCACAATGAGATTAAAGCACAGGCAACCAGTAAAGTTGTTGTACTACAATTGTCTACAGAAAACTAATTAATAATAGTTTAGTTGTCTAGGAAATGTTGAATATGTGTTGTTATGAAAGGGGTTCAGTTCAGTTTTAATGTGTTCTAGAATGGCTAATTCTGAGGACCTATTCATGTTTTTCTTTTTTTATAGTTTTTACATAATTTGCCTTCTTCTTCTGATGCTTTTCAGCTTTCAAATGGAGGTAATTGGCCCCATCTGAAACCAAATGATCAGTAAGGCTACAAATGTATTGACATTGATCTTTTTTATTACTCATATTTCTATTCAGGCTCTCTCCTATTCATATTTCAGTCTCTTTTTTAAATCAATGCATGGTTGCTTGGGTAATTTGAACCCCCAACTACCAGATGGCTGAAACTGCAAAAATGAAGAGCTGCTGCATAAAAACCTAAATAGCTCAGAACCACAAATAATAAAAATTAAAAACCATTGTACTGTGTGCATCATACTATAAGTTAATTTGAGTAAGTGGCAAAAACTACTAAAAATTCTTTACTTATGCATCAAATAACAGTGGCTATGATGCCATTGCTCACTAATTTTACACATCTCCATTAAAAAAGTATGTTATGGAAATTATTATTCCATTTGAACTGCAGGGGTAACAGCAGTTTTTCTAAGGGAACATATTTTAGGACTTTCTATACTTTTCTCTGCCATTACAGTAGCACTAAATACTATATTTTTATGTGCTTTGATTTCTTCAGTTTCACAAATTGGGTCAAATTCTATTTGAGGAGAATTTTTTTTCCTCATAAACAAGTATTGGAACAGTCCCTAGCATTTTCTCCCTAAATTTACATTCTTTTATGAACACTGTTTCTCAAAGAGAGTTCAAGTAGATTACTGTACATTGGAATCTGCCTTTAAACAAAAGTACTATGAAAATCCCTCAGGCCACAAATGGAATCATATTTACAGAAACAATCACTAGTTTTGGTCTCCTTGCAGCACTTTCGTTCTATCACAGTCAATGCTATGCAGCAAGAGAATTGCCTCATGTCAATATGTCACCTTTCCAAAGAATGTTATGCCATAGCTACAATTTGCAAAAATTTGCAAATTAGCAGTGCTGCTAAAAAAAACCGCTGGGGAATTAAATGTCCTTTGCGAATCATTTGCAAAATGACAGTCTATCTTTAATTAAGTAAATGTTAATTAGGGTGAGACTTGATTGGATAACCTTCATTACATCTGTACAACATTAAGTAAATGCATGAGAGGCAGCAGAATTTTTGATCAATGCTGCTAAAATGAAGTAGAACAGAATGGGACCTGTTATCCAGAATGCTTGAGACTAGAAAATCATTCAAGCGTTAAATAATCCCAATAGGCTGGTTCTGCTTCCAAGAAGGATTCATTATATCTTAATTTGGATCAAAAATGAAACATTTTTTTAAAATGTTCATTATTTGCATAAAATGAAGTCTACGGGAGATGGCCTTCCCATAATTATGAGCAGTCTGGATAATGCGGTTCTAGATAAAGGATCCCATCTATGGGGCAGATTCACTAAAGGGTGAAGTGGCAAATGATTTTTTGCCAGAAATCCCATCCACAGAAACATCACAAATTCACAGGCGAGGACAATTCGCTAAAGAAAGAGACCATCGCTAGCGTTCTTTTCACTCTATCACCAGATGACTTTTCTCTGGTGATATTGCAATCAGCAACACTATTTTAACACAAAAGCACAAAAGCAAAGATCTCATCACTGGTAATGTTTCACTTCACTTTTTACACAGTATAATTAAGACCCCTTACTAACATTTGCTCTTACGTTATCAAACGTCATTTGATTTCTGATTGTGTTGTGTTTAGGTCCCCCTGTACTAACGAATATGTAGCTTCATTTAATTGAGTGAAGATTAATTTCCTTGCTTACTCTGTATGGAACTAAGGAAAGACATTTCAGTGCTACAATACAATTCTCTTAATTGAAATAAGCTTCTGATGAATGTTCTAGTCTCCTGAACATCATACACAGTTCAGAAAGTCTCATTGCCATTATGTAACTGGGCTATAGAAAGCGAATAGCTTTAACAGATTATTTTTTTAAAAATAATTCTATCATGTTAAGGTCACCTGTTTACCAAAGGGAATCTAGACCCAACACCCAAATTATCATGCATGGTGTATTAGGCAAAGATGGCTGGTATTACAATCATTACCTACCCATTTATGATGGAGAGAGACAAAATGTATTTCAGCATCAGTTGATGAACTAACTGGACCATATTCAATACATTGAAAATGTTATCTAATGTTCAATCACTAATTATTAGTGATGGGCGAATTTCTGCATCGATTCACCAGCGTCAAAATGGATGCGGCCGTCCATTTTTTAATGCGTTCTGCGAATTTATTCACCAGCGGTGAATCTCATGAATTCACAGCGAATTCGCGCCAGGTGAATTAATTCGCCCATCACTACTAATTAATAATATTCTTTATTTATATAGCACTGTGCAATTTCACAACGCTTTACAGAGAATATCTTCCAGATTACTGTACTGATACCTCAATATGTGTCTATGGTGGCATAGAATTTGCCACATACATAAATAAATGTATCTAAATTCTTCAGTTACAGGCTTTCACACTTTTCAAATGTGCAATTTATTCAGGGATATTTGCCCGCAGTTCCAGTCCAAAAGTCTCTATTGTTATACATTTCCTCTATAGATAATATTTACCTTATACACAGTGGCAACAGAAAGAATCAATAATCATAAAAATATACAAACTATCAACAAGTGAAGAGTTGCATGCATTGAAAAACCTTTTGGTTTCGATTACCGATCATACGAATTTTTCGTGAAATCAGATATGCAAATTTTGCCTCTTCGATCATCGAATATCGAATTGATCGTATAGATCGAATGATCGGATATTTGATAATTCAATTATTCGATGAACGAAGTAATCATAATTTTTAAATTATTCGACTGCCTACTTCGCAAGATTGAACCTACCGAATTGTAATAGAAGCCTATGTGAATCCCCCCATAGGCTTCTGAGGCTAAGTCCTGATCGGAGTGTTTGAGCATTCGAATCGTACAAATTTTTCAGACGCTCGAAGGAAATTTCACAATTTTTTCGTGAAATTCATCGAGAAATCGAGAATTCATCGAGAAATCGAGAATTCATCGAGAAATCGAGAATTCATCAAGAAATCGTATTGCGAGCAAAATGATAGCTTAAAACAATTCTATAAGCATTCGATGGTCGAATGCTTATCGAATTGCGAATTTGGTCAAGCTAATTATGGGGAATATCCGATTTTTCGATGAATTTGTAAGATCGAATACCGATAGTTCAATTTCACGAACAAATCATGAAATTTCCTTTGAGAGTCCGAAAAATTTGTACGATTCAAACAATCAAAGCTTCCCATAGGCTTCTATTACAATTCGGTAGGTTCAATCTGGCGAAGTAGGCAGTTGAATAACTTTAAAAATGTTATTTCTTCGATCATCGAATGATCGAATTATCGAATATCTGATCATTCGATCTATTCAATCTATTCGATCTATTCAATATTCGAGGATCAAATAGGCCAAATTTCACTTTACGATTTCAAGAAAAATTCGTACGATTGTTATTCGATCGAACTTCGATCTATTCAATCTACTCGATCTATTCAATATTCGAGGATCAAATAGGCCAAATTTCACTTTACGATTTCAAGAAAAATTCATACGATTGTTATTCGATCGAACTTCGATCATTTCACGTGAATTTCGTAAATCGGCCCCTATGTGTTTATGACACGAGACACTTAAGGCTGTAGACACATTAAACTTTCTTCACTTTTAATTATTTGCCTGATGGACGTTATCTTCATAGAGTGCCTGCTCAAAAAGGTTTTTCGGTTTTGCTCCCCGTGCTGAGGGCTCAGGGAAATGCACCTGGGCCTCTTCCTTCCTGTGGTGAGTTATCACTTTATACTAGGAGACCCTGATATTTCAAATTTATCAGTTGTATTCATGTCAGAATGGCATGCAAGTAAGAGAAGGGAATGGTAAGTACCTTTATGCCTTTCCCTATTGCCCCTTATAAATGAAGTGATGCCAATAACAGTTCCTTTACCGTGCTTGGCAGGGTGTAAAATGCAAAAACATGCAGATTGTACTTGGTTTTTAAACTTTGCTCCCTGTCTTGCAAGTTATATTTAGAAGTTGTCTCTTCAAATGTATTTTCATTTGTTTTTAAATTAAATCTTTAAAATATTATATTAACATAATTAGCATTTAATTAACACCACTGGCATGCCATCACTACAAACTCCAACTTGCAGAATATTTAGTCTCCCGGGTCTTTATTTTTAGCAATGAAAATAAGTTATCCTATACCATTGCAATTATTAAAAATTCTAAATAGTGATGAACGAAACTGGCCTGTTTAATTTTGCTGAAAAATTTGTGAAACCACTGAATATGTTTGTATTTATAAGCTCTGCAATAGCATATACAATACATTGTTCTACATTTGTAGAGAAGCAACTTCCCACTATGCAACATTTTTTCTTTTTAGAAAAAAAGGCATCCAAGTTACCCATTTCTTCTAAACATGGTTCCCACTTTGGTGACCTCTTAGGCAAATGTGAAGTAGGCACGAATACCAAAATTGAACCAACTTTGGCTTTGCATGTGTAAAAAAGATAAAAGATAAGAACATAAGATACAGAAGAAGGCACTGTAGAGCTCAGCTGCGCTACTTTGCATGAATATTACATGGTTAATGGCACTGTATAAGGAGAAAGCAGGGAGGGGGCCAATAGAGGAAAGGGGATGGGGAATTTTGAGTAATGGAGGTTTAGTTCTCCTTTGATATTATAACATTATATTGATCTTATAACATTAAAATGTAGTAAGCCTCCTGGTGTGATGGTTCATTGCTAAACAAACCAGTCTTTAGTCTGTATTTCAACTTTCTGTTTTCAGATTGTTCCATTATGATTCTCTATCCACATGTCCCAAACTTCCATTCACAGCTTTACTTTTTTAATACATGCAAATCTTTATGGTACAGGTATGGAACCTGTTATCCAAAATGCTCGGGACCTGGGGTGTTCTAGATAAAGTTGTGTCTGTAATTTGGATCTTCATACCACAAGTGTACTTTAAAAAATCATTTAAATACTAAACAATATGTTTTTTTGCCTCCAATAAGTATAAATTATATGTTTATTGGTTGTGATTAGTTGTGGTCAAGTAGAAGGTACTATTTTATTTTTACAGGTAAAAAGGAAATATTTTTGTAAATATCTTATTTATTAGATTAAAATGGAGTCCATTCCCAGTAATTCTTAGCTTTCTGAATTACAGGTTTCCAGATAATGTGTGTGCCAATTTCTTTGGCTTTTATTCTTTTTCAGTTATATTGCTACTTTGTAATATATAATATTTCCTAACCATGCACAGACTAGGACGGATTCGTTTATCAGTTTTCATTTTTTTTAACTATACACAGGTAGCGTTTGAGACCTTTTCTTCCCAACTGTGTTATTAATTCATTTGTGGTTTACTTACTTCCACTCCCCCCATTCTGCCATTTCTATTTGTATTTATGGCATCTTGTGAATGTGCTCCACTATTTACCTTGATAAAGGTCATGAAATTTCACTAAAATCCCTCTGATCAATCATTTTAAATATAATTATATTAAATATAGCTCCAATGTAGTCTGTCATTTAGTTAAATGAAATGAGTCTGCCACTAGTGTTGACAGGTGGATTCACAAATGCAATTTGGCATTTAGTTAAATGGAATCTGGCCAACTGCACTGCAAACAAACAGCATAAACTGTCTTTGTCCTAAGAATACAGCATGCCCTGCATTCAGCAGCAGCGTATTCATGAAGGGTGGGTGATAGGAGACACAGAAGCCTACCCCCTACCAATGAATTCAATTGCTTGTTTTTCAGATGTGCAAGTTAGGGGTCTCAAGCACGTGCAGACCAAAATGGAGCCCTATTTACTTTATTTACCACCCTATGGCACCTTGCACTTGCACCTTCCACTTATTTATCCAGCACTCGATGTGGAAAGCAGCCAGACCCTAATGGCCAATTTTTTACACTTTGTACAGGATGTCAAGAAATTACCCATTATATTCTCAAAGGGCTGCACATCTTAAATAAAAGCTGGTCCAATGTGAAGGGTAGAGAGTGTATACATAAAGGATTAGAAAGAAACGTATTATATAAGCTGGGTAAGAATCCAAGATGGCTGGCTAATCTTATCTGTGCTGCCCTCGCTTGACCAGTATGAAAGGTAATAGTATTGCACTTTTTACCATGGCATTAGTGCAACTTAAGCTTTTACAGCAATTAAGGCATCCACTTAAAGTAAACTAAGAGACCCGTTATTAAAGGTGAAATTTCATTGATAATAGATTTTAATCTATTATAGATAGATTTAATAATTTTTCAAACCCTCTCCTGCTCTGCACTTAAAAATCAGTGTCGGAGCAGGTCAAAGGGGGGGGCAGCATCGCTAGTGCCTTAAAAACCTGAAATCTCTAGTTTTCTGCTGGAAAAAAACTTGAATTCCTCGAATGAATCGAGTTTTTGAGCAAAACCCACTGGAAAAAACCCCATTAATTAACATCTTGCCACTGATTTCTACATGACCTTGACAAGTTTTAGCTGAAGTACTTTTGAATTCAAGCTATTTCCAAAAAGTTCTGTTTTTTTCTACCCAGAAAAGTTTTTTTGTATCCTGAAAAATTGTAGTATTTTTTTAACCCCAAAATTTAAATTTTCGACTGAAAACTACCCTTGAAAAACACAAATCAACCTTTTATAAATCTGCCTCTTTAATAAATTTAGAATTTTTATTTTCGAGAATTTTTTTTAAAACTTTTTTCAGAAAAAAAAACAAGATTTGTTAAAGGGAAACTGTCATGGGAAAACATGTTTTTTACAAAACGCATCAGTTAATAGTGCTGCTCCAGTAGACTTCTACACAGAAATCCATTTCTCAAAAGAGCAAACAGATCTTTTTATATTCAGTTTTGAAATCTGACATGGGGCTAGACATTTTGTCAATTTCCCAGCTGCCCTGGTCATGTGACTTGTGCCAGCACTTTAGGAGGGAACTGCTTTCTGGCAGGCTGTTGTTTTTCCTTCTCAATGTAACTGAATAGTACGCAGTGGGACACGGGTTTTACTATTGAGTGCTGTTCTTAGATCTACCAGGCAGCTGTTATCTTGTGTTAGGGAGCTGCTATCTGGTTACCTTCCCATTGTTCTGTTGTTAGACTGCTGGGTGAGGGAAAGGGAGGGGGTGATATCACTCCAACTTGCAGTACAGCAGTAAAGGGTGATTGAAGTTTATCAGAGCACAAGTCACATGACTTGGGGCAGCTGGGAAATTGACAACATTTCTAGCCCAATGTCAGATTTCAAAATGAAATATTAAAAAATCTGTTTGCTCTTTTGAGAAATGGATTGCAGTGCATAATTATTCTGGAACAGCACTATTAACTGATGCATTTTGAAGAAAAAAAATTTCCCATGACAGGATCCCTTTAAGAAAAAGAAATAGGCTTCTTAGTGAGGGAATGAGGGAATGAAAGCTCAATTTTTTTTCCTATGTAGGATTTTTTATTCTATGATTGTGTTTTTTTTAATTAAAAAAGGAAACCATGCAAGAGAACATGAGTGAATTAAAGAAAATGAATTATCAGTGTCAATAGTTACAATTGTTGACTATAGGTACAAAAATTTTCTTTTTTCACAACATTTTAGAAACGATGTGCGTGCATGCATGCTTGGTGGCTTCATTAATATCTTTTAAATGATTGATCAAACTTATTTGAAAACATTCACTACACATTGTATTGACAATCAAATGTGGTGATGTGTTATGGGGGTGAGTCGTTTTTTGTTTTTTTACATGCATGCTTCACGTTTAAACTTTAGCCAGAGAGAATAATATTGATTGCCGAATACATAAAATGTACAGTATAGCAGGCTGTTAAATAGGAATTGTACTACAGTGATGTAGTAGACAAATTTCAGTTTATAAGGAAAGTGGTTTAAATAAAATGTTCATTTATAATACATTTCTTATATGTTCTTAATTACAAACCCTTGGAATAAACTTTAATTGGAAATGTTTTGGAAAAGATTTTGGTTCTTTGTCTGCACAACAACATGTGCTTCCAAGAGACAAAACATGGCAATCCTTGTGGACTGTAATAACAAACATGCATTTTTGCTAGCTTAAGTCATTGTTTTGGACCAAAAACCTCACACTGGGAAGAAGGAAATGCACAAAAACAAATATATTCCTGTTTGATCACCATGTGAATGTCCCATTTTTTAGTGCAGTAAGGTCTAAAGTTTTCAGTTTACATTTACAATGTAAAATGCTCCATGACCTGCTTAATAAATGTAAATATCATATACATATAATATATATCATAATATAATAATTTATTATAATTATAATATAATATAAATATCACAGTTTCATGGTGAATCAAAAGCTGCATCAACTTCAGACATGTTTATGATTAAAGGCTAAGTAAATGCTTCATAAAGAAAACCTTGTACACCAATCCAGCTTTGACATTTAAGCCATCTTTTTACGTCACTGTTTCAGCAGCAATTTAAAAAAAACAAACATAATAAATGGAACATGTTCAATGCTTAAGGCACTAAGGGGCTGTATGATGCTTTAAAGTTGCTCTTAGGTGGGCCTTGTGAGTCCTGCAGGGGTTTGTAAAATAATGCTGCACTCAAAGGATCTATTAAATAAACTGCAGGGAGATCTACTCTGAATAAGGTCTTTAGGATCACCTGGAAGGCAGTAATGTGCTGCAGGAGTACTGGGAAGGGAACAGTACAATGTAGAAAACTACATTTCCATGACATAAATGACATGCACAAGAGTATCCTGTAGTTTGCTGCCTTTTAATCATAAAAGATAAAACCATTTGTGAAACTTGAATTATGTGATATGGCTTGTAGACGTCACTAAACAAGTGGATCTTGGCTTGATTTGCCTACACATGTGCTGGGCTAGATCAGCCTGATCCAATTGTTTAGCCCAAAAATGGATTATACAGAAGTTTCTATGAGGATCTGTCAAATGTGGACCCCATCAAAACAGAAAACCAGGTATTGGTAGGGCAGGGCCATTGTTGGGTCCCAAACACCAGCCAGTGAGCTGCCATCTTGGTTTGGATGGACCAGATATGGTGCCCCAGCAGAAAGATCGTTGTAGGGCAACAGCAGGCAAAGGACCCCCACTATTCCACCAAAAAATTTAAAGTGTTTTAAACTAATGATATCATTTAGTGTTACCCTGCACTGATAAAACTGATCTATTTGCTTCAGAAACACTATTATAGTTCATATAAACAAGCTTCTGAGTAGCAATGGCAGAAATTGAAAAAAGGCTATATGGCACAGGTTAAATAGTGGATACCAGATAACACCATTATGTTATACAGAGCTTATCTGCTGTGCAACCTGAGCATTTTCTCCTTTGAATGGCTGCCCCCCACGGCTACACAGCAGCTTAATTATATCAGCTATAGTAGTGTTTCTGAAGCAAAAACACCAGTTTTACTAGTGCAGGACAACACTGCATTATATTTTTATTACTTTTCAACAATTTCATTGTGTTGATGTCACTGGTCCTTTAATCTAAGGCTGCCTTCCTGAAGAGAATTTTCTAACAATTACAGAGGGGGCATCCCCCACGGCATGGGTCTGCTTCCTCTATAGTATGCCAGAGGATATAAGTCAGCAAGGCAGGCAGCAACATAAAGTAAATAAACAAACATTTAGGAAAATAGACCATAACCCAATGTATTAAAGCAAGAGACTTGTTAGCATGGTTCAGTTTCAGTTGGGTTTGACTAGTGTACTGCATGGGGTACACCCCTTATATCACCTTAGGAAACAAAATGTTTACTAGAATATCAAATTACATCACACAACGTAAGCTTTTGCCATACACTTGTATGTTTGACATTTACATTCTCTGATCCTTTCTTGCTTGTTGAGTTATAACTATGGGGATCATAGTTGGTAGAGACTCAATGTAGTTGCTATGTTAACAATGAAGCAGCAATTGCACTGAAGCGTTGCCTGTTTTTCACACCCAGTTTGTTGCAGCAACACTGTGTTGTAACATCTGCACATGCAACAATAACACAAGCCTCCAATTTGCCCAGTGCTCATGGCTGATGAAGCAAAAGTCAAATGGATATATAGATGTTTCATAACGTCTGGCTTTTTGCCTGCTGTGGATAGCCAAAAAGCATCTGCCAAATTGCATTTTATGCATAAAAATCTACATGCAGCCTTGAAATAAATCATAGTCAGAATTATCCTTTAAATTAGTTTCATGCTAAAAGACCTGAATGGTGTCTCTCTGCAACATGTTTCACAGCATGAGATATTTTTCACCATTACAGCCTGCTTCATATTCCACCTCTCCTAATTACTTGTGACAACAACACTGAAAATGATCAATATGTTATTTCAAGGACTAGCCAATTAGTGATTATACTGATTCAAAATGGCAATACAATGCCTATGCATTTAATAGATGTGCAAATTTCATCGTTCATTTTGATTTATATTTCAAGGTTTTATAAATATTTGTGAAAAAATGTCACTCTTGTTTCTCCTCAAAGCTCTAAATACAGAGGCAATGTTGTATTTTGGCAAGGGAATGGTAGTATTGTTATTATTTGCATTCACATATCATCTAAAATCACATTGTCACCATATCTACAGCCATATACATGATACTAGCACCAGATTCCTAGTACAGGTATGGGATGATGTTGTGATGGCTGATTTTATGAATACCTTTAAAAGGGGCTTGGATGATTTATTGGAGAAGTGTAATACCCAAAGTTATTGTGGTTTAAATATATGTATATATGCACTGGACTTCTTTCAGAAGGGTTGAACGTGATGCACTTTGGTTTTTTTCAACCCAAATTAACTATGCAACTATGTAAGTGGCGAGCAATAAGTTGCCCATCAGCTACAAATTCCATGTATACATTTTAGTATAAAAGAATACTTTGGGGCGACTAATTTCCCTGAATTGCTTACCCGTGTCTCGCGCCTGCTAAAATGTAAAGTTGCCTGCGCCTGTTCACACGTGGCACTGCGCTTTCCTAAATTGCTCAAAATTGCCTCACAAGGCAATTATCCGCTACTTAGGAAAAAGCAGTGCCTTTGATAAACATCCAACATATATACATATATCAAACATTTAACTTGGTTCAAGCACTGAATATATTAATGCATAAGCCAGATAATGGGTTGTTAGTTCTAAGAGTAAGTAACATCAACATTTTTGGGTAACCCACTAATAAAGCCTGACAAGGTAACATTTAAAGGTGGATATACACTATGTAAGTGGGTACTTCATTCATTTACTAACACACCAGGGGGGTTCACCTTTCAGGACTGATACTAGTAAGACTTCGTTCTTCTGCAACTTGGGGCAAGTACCTATCTACACCATTGAGCTTGCACTGATGACGTTCTCTAAAGTGCACAAATGTATACAAAGGAGTCACAGAATAACCAGAAGCAAACCTGGTAGTGATAATTATAATATTCCCTAGGTGGGTTGCATCAGGAGATGTTGAAGAGTTGCAGCAAGTGAATCAGATGCTAATGTAACACTAATGTAATGGGTTGAAAAAAGACAAAGTTCATCAAGTTCAAGTATCCTTCCCTAAATCTGATCTTCATACTTTAAATCTACTGGAAACTAATGTAAACATTAAATAAACGCAGTAGACTGTTTCTGTCTCCAGTATGGATTAAGGTATTTTAGTCTGGATTAAGTACAAGGTATTGTTATTAATATGGAGAAAAAGGAAATAATTTTTTAAAAAAATATTTGGATGAAATGGCCGTCCCATAATATGGAACTTTCTTAAAAAAAACGGTTTTCCAGATAAAAGATCCCATACCTGCAATGGTAAAAAGCATGGTGATCTTAAAAATGCACTTTGAACCAGTGCACAATGTGTGCAATAAAATATATTTTTTTCACAATTGCAGCCTTTATTACATGTCCCAATTAAAGAGGTGCTTCAGCAAGTTTCTTTTATTTTTTTTTAAGAATTTGCGTTATTTGCCTTTTTCATATGATTCTTTCCAGCTTTCAAATGGGTTGACCCATATTAAAATAAATGTTCTGCTCTTTTATTGCTACTTTTTATAATTCATCTTTCCATTAATCTTATTCGTGTTCTAGCCTGTTTATCAGATTAATGCATGATCCCTAGGGTAATTTGCATCCTAGTAATTAGAAATTGAAGAGCTGCTGAATTAACAGCTAAATAGCTCAAAAACCACAAATAAAAAATGAAAACCAATTGCAAATTATCTCAGATTACTATTACTATCTACATCATACTAAAAGTAAAGGTGAACAATCCATTTAGCTCAAATCAGTAAATCTATAGAAGAGCATAATAGATAGTAATTTTAGTTCTTGGTATTTATACACCATTCAATAGTCTGTAAGCTTCTAATAAAAGGTGCAGTGGCTCAGAGACATGGTCATGTGAAGATAATCCCATTATCAACAAAGAGCTAATGTAGTTTTAGGGCTAGTCCACATGGTAAGATTCAGGGAGATTTGTCGCCTGGTGACCAATCGCCGCTTCTTTGGGGTTACTAATCTCCCTGTAAAGTCACCTGCGCCTATTCACACGCGGTGCTGCGTTTTCCTAAGTTGCTAGAAATTGCCTTGATACTTGATGAACTTTGTCTTTTTTCAACCCAATTTAACTATGTAACTATGCCTGTATGTGTTTCTGACTGATTTATTGGGATCGGCGCAACATTTTTCCCACAAGCACACATGATTCCTTCTAATAGAATGGTGTTACTTACAGTATACATTAGTGTTACATTAGCATCTGATTCACTTGCTGCAACTCATCATCATCTCCTGATGCAACCCACCTAGGGAACATTAGAATTAGCACTACCAGGTTTGCTTCTGGTTATTCTGTGGCTCCTTTGTATTAATTTTTGCACTTGAGAGAAATTCATCAGTGCAGGCTCAACGGAGTACATAGGTACTTGCCCCAAGTTGCAGAAGAATTAAGTCTTTTACTAGTATTAGTACTGAAAGGTGTACCCCCCTGGTATGTTAGTAAATGAATTTAGTGTATATCCACCTTTAAATGTTACCTTGTCAGGCTTTATTAGTGGGTTACATTTCAAATACAAAAAAAAAGGGTTGTGGGTGCACTCCTAAGGCCATATAAAAATATAATTAAGTACAATAATCCCCTGTCTAAGTATTCCAATGAATTTGCAAGTGCATATATTTATAAAGGAAAAACAGGGTTTTTTGTTACAAAGTTATGATCATAAAGTTGATAAGCCACCATACCACGTCAAGGTAAACCCCACATGGCGGTCCCTAACTTGTTTACCTGTGGTTGAAATATAAACGGTCAAATACCGGTCTGCTTTGGAGTATAAATCTCCTAAAACTTGGTTTCAATCTGTGGGCTAGATCCTCCCCAGCCACCTGCTTATGCAGCTTTTAAGAGAGAGGCTGCCCAAGCTGGGGAGGATCTAGCCCACAGATTGAAACCAAGTCTCAGGAGATTTATACTCCAAGTAATGCTGTTAAGCAGACCGGTATTTGACCGTTTATATTTCAACCACAGGTAAACAAGTTAGGGACCGCCATGTGGGGTTTACCTTGACGTGGTATGGTGGCTTATCAACTTTATGATCATAACTTTGTAACAAAAAACCCTGTTTTTCCTTTTTAAATATATGCACTTGCAAATTCATTGGAATATTTAGACAGGGGATTATTGTACTTAATTATATTTTTATATGGCCTTAGGAGTGCACCCACAACCCTTTTTTTTTTTTATTAGTGGGTTACCCGCAAATACTTACTCTTAGAACTAACAACCCATTATCTGGTTTATGCATTAACATATTCAGTGCCTGAACCAAGTGACATGTTTGAGATATATATATATATATATATATATTGGATGTTCATCAAAGACGGATGAGAAACAAAACATTGTTTACTAAAATTAAATCCCCCATAACTAACAGCAGTGGGGAAACATAGAGGAGGGCAACATGCAGACTATATCATTCAAAATCAATTCCACTCATCTCTTTTGGATTCTTTGCAAAGGCAATTTGGCTTCATTTCCTTTTATATATTATGTAGAGTAAACCAGTTTGGAAAATAATGTTTCTACAGAAGCAGGGTCTGCTGCAATGTTTAATGGTCACCTCAATGCTGAGCTGGTGAAGAGGGGCATGAATCATATTTGTTGTTTTCATGTGACTTGCACAGTATTATACATCGACTCAGTCGGTGAAAGAGGAAAATGAAACCATAGGAACAAAGAAGATGCTGGGGGAAATGTCTCCATGGAAACCAAAAGGAGAGATTATAAAAGTGAAGGCGTATATACTAGAACAGCTGAGATCTCCATTTTATGTAATGCAACTCTTCTCTTCCCATGTTATCTATTCCCCCCTGTAATATACCAAACCAGGTTACAGACAGATTCACAACATTTCTACAGACCTATGCATTTCACACGGCTGTAAAGTGTTTTCATTTGTCAAGTTGATTTACACATTCATTCGAAAATATATAGTCATCTGGATTTTTCTATATGTTCTTTGTAGCATATTATATCTTTAGGTCCACATACAGTAAATGTAAATATTGCACATAAATATTATACATAAGTGCAACATAAAGAAGAGACTTCTTGAAGCCTAATGCAACTGCCATGTCATGTAAATATTTTGCTTCATGAATTCATTATTTCTGGGGAAAGGCATAGAAGCCTAAATTACACTGGGGGGAGGGGGGTCTGTTTACTGAACAATTATACAAACTCCCTAAAAAAACTATTTTCTCTGGTTTACAACACCACAAATTTCCAAAATACTTGATTTTAGTAAATAAACCCCTTAATTGTTGTGAAATGTTGTGCAATGTTTTCCTGCAGCTCTAGCAGAATCTGGGCCAGTTTACTTAAATAATTTAATATTAAAGGGATACTGTCATGGGAAAACAGTTTTTTTTTTTCAAAACGCATCAGTTAATAGTGCTGCTATATTAGACTTCTGCATTGAAATACATTTCTCAAAAAAGCAAATAGATTTTTTTATATTCAGCTTTGAACTATGACATGGGGCTAGACATTTTGTCAATTTCCCAGCTGCCCCTGGTCATGTGACTTGTGCCAGCACTTTAGGAGGGAACTGATTTCTGGCAGGCTGTTGTTTTTCCTTCTCAATGTAACTGAATAGAACACAGTGGGACATGGGTTTTTACTATTGAGTGCTGTTCTTAGATCTACCAAGCAGCATGTGTGAAGGAGCTGTAATCTGGTTACCTTCCCATTGTTCTTGCAGTACAGCAGTAAAGAGTGATTGAAGTTTATCAGAGCATGACTTGGGGCAGCTGGGAAATTGACAATATGTCTAGCCCCATGTCAGATTTCAATATGAAATATAAAAAATCTATTTACTCTTTTGAGAAATTGATTCCAGTGCAGAATTCTGTTGAAGCAGCACTATTAACGCATGCATTTTGATAAAAACATTTTTTCCCATTACCGTGTCCCTTTAAAACCCTTCACCATAACATTGCTTCTTTCCGAGGCATTATGCCTCCTGCCTCTTTTCACGAAATCACAGCCTCCCACATTTCCATATTCACTTACAACACCAGAATGCAAAACAAGTGAAACAAATATATAAATCAGCTCCTCGTATTGTTTGTTCCTGCAAAGCTTAAAGTTTATTTGCTTCTTCATTTTCATCTCTCTTACTCCTACCAGACCTTTTGCACAATTCATTACTGCAAGGAAATAATAAAACATACTGCATATAATAACATACACACCGAAGAGCTTGCAGCAAAAAGGGCCCAGATGGCATTTTGTTTTGTATGCGACACAAATTTTTAAAATGTGTATCCCTGTGAATTTGTAGTAAAGCTGTGTAAAATGCTTTTTTTCTAGATACCAAAACTTGTCACATTAATATTCTGTTTCAAATCCTACATAATCCTTCTCCATGAAGAATATACTGCAGCTGATAATCTTCATTGCCTTGGGCAATTGTGAGTTACACACAATGTTCATGCCTCTTATTCCTGTCCATTGTCAAGTTAGAGAAATACACAGGAATATAAAATTTTGTATTGTGTCAACCTTGTTAGTCATTTCATTTGCCCTCTGTGGTACTATGAATCCACAAATTTAGAGAATAAAACCCTGATTTAACTGCTAGTGTTCTGTGCTTGTGGTGAGTCCCATTTGTTTTAAATATATTATATTGAATATATTATATTAAATCAATATATAATATTAAATATTTATTTGAATTAAATATATTTTTAGTCAGGAGAGAGGGAAAATTTACGGAAAAACTATTATTGCTAGTATCATTACTACTAATTAGTATTAGTAAGTATTATTTGCCTTTTTAGTAGCCCTTATAATTTATATTTTCCATTTTTAACAGACGAATATACTCAAATACGTGTTTTTTATTTTGATATACTTGATACTCTCTAACTGGTTTATCTGCCCTCTCTGACTTCTAGTGTAGATATAGGAACCGGGGAATTGAAAGTGAGGAAAAATGGGAACGAAAGGAGAAAATGGAAGGCAGTATTAGTGGTGTGTGTAAAACCCTCAGAAGATATAAGGGGAGACTGGATGAATATGATTACTAAACCCCCAGATATACCTGATTTATGTGGACTCTGGACATGGGATTACCATGCAGAAGATTAAGCCATTGAATGCATTTATTACAGAAGCCAAAGGCCACAAGCAGATTATGTAATTAATTGGAAAGCAGGGTAGCAGTAAGGTTAGTGAAAAGCCTACATGTATTTATAACTATAGATTTATTTATTATAAAAGAAAACTGGTCACTGGCAATTCTGTATAGCTACACTAGATGGCACCATTAGAAAATAAGTTTTTGCCCTAGGAGAGTAATGAAATGGGACATTAAGAGCCATATTTCAAAGGGTGTAGTATAAAGTAAATTACATAATCAGAAACAGAATCCTGTCCAAGATTTAAGGATAAAAAATGACAAGGGGCTATGAATCCCCACCTCTAACCCCAGATAAAGAGTTAAGGATTGGGTAGTGGTTTTAGACAAACCTAAGGGGCATCTAGTGGTAGGTACTGTATGCCCAACAAAATTCAGTAGTATATCATCAGATATGAAGGCTGGATCAATTGCAGGGAGAACCAAAGAGGAGGAGTGAATGGAAAATTGGGTGTCCAAACTTTTGTTAATTTAAAGGTTAGATGCCAGCAGGTTAAACCTTTGGTTTTATCATCTGAGTTAAACAGAGTCTGTCAATCTCAGGGTTGACAGTCATATTATAGAAGTAGTAGTCCCAACTAGTAACCTATGATTATAAAGAAATGTGTCATAATTATTCAGAAAAATATGAAAAAATAAGCCCCCAGATTGGCTGATTCCATTGTAAAGCGGTTGTCTAGAGAAATGTGTTGTGCGTAGGCTAGGTCTTCAAGAAGACAAATAGGTAACAACTGTCAGGTATAATCTTGGTTATGTTTTCCTCATTTCATATGCTGAGTAGTACGAAAATATAGAAACTAGTCAGGAAAAAACTTAGGTGATGTCATAGATAATAAACCCTTTTTATGAGCAGAATTACTATTGTACTACTTTTCTTATTAGTGTATATTATAATGCTATAATTAACTGTTACGAGAAATTGATAGTATTAGAATGAATCTGTTTCATTATTAGTGATTGGTTAGTTAGCTGTTCTATTGTAAGTTAAAACTTAATTAACAGCTTCGGAGACAGTAAGTTCAGGCACTCACTGGAGGAGAGTAATTGCATTACATGCGGCACTACTGTTTATTTCAAGGGATTCTGATTTTTATGGTGTATTGTATTTTTCATTTCTTAATTACACTGTTTACAAATAATTTACTCTGCCATATAAAATGTTATTATTGAATGAAGAAATGTATTTTTAGTTGTAATATTGGTGTGTAGACAGCCATCGCAGGTCATAATTAGTGATGTGGGAATCTGACCCTTTTGGGTGTCAACATTTTTTTGACTCGCAACACTTTTTTCTCACTCATTGGAGTCAATGGGCGTCATTTCCATGGCAAGATACAGCTAATAATTTCACTTATCACTAGTGATTATGCCTGATCCTGTCCTTATATAAATAGCCAACACTTCACAACAGAGCTGCTTTAAGATAAACTGCTGTTTCTCTGACATGATGTAACTGAAACAGTAGCAGTGGGATTTTTACTACTGAGTGCTTTTCTCATCGCTACCAGGGAGTTATCTTGTGTCAGGGAGCTGTTATTTTGTTACATTCCCATTGTTCTATTGATAGGCTGCTGGGGGGAAAGGAAGGTGGGTGACATCAATCTTACACATGTAGTATAGCAGTAAAGAATGACCGAAGTTTATCAGAGCACAAGTCACATGACTAAAGGCATCTGGGAAATTCACATGTTTAGCCCCATGCCAGATTTCAAAATTAAATTATGCATTTTGAAAAAAAATAAAGAATGATGGAATCCCTTTGAAATACACACATTTTGGACTGAATACAGAAAATGAGTAAAGCTAGGATTAAGCCTTAAATAGAACATGAGATAAACGCCACCAAAATGTCATCATGACTGCTAACACTCCAAGTCAACACAACCAAATAACTAGTTAAAATAATAAATATTTCTTATACCAGAATAGGTATGTCCAGCAGATATTAAAGCTATCTTATCATGCCATAATTTCTGTAATTAATCTACTGCTGTGTATATTTCTGTCCCATTTTTCACAGAATGGAGCTACTAAATTGCGGCGTAGCGTGGAGGCAGGGAGCTATGATGTGGCAAGGAGAGGGAGCAGTGGAGTTAGGTTGCGTCTTTATGCGAGAAGTGAAGTCTTTAGGCGCTTTTGTCTTCCAGCCGCAAGTTAGACCCTCCCACCCATCCATATAGTAGGTTGGGGTTGTGGAAGGTTGTTGTTTATGGTTTGGGCATTGCTGTTCTGTCACAGTTGGTGGGGAAGGCTTGCCAGTTGGGGGTTAGGCCCAGGTGTAATTATGGTGAGCTAGTCAACTGGTAGAAAAGATGCTTATGGTAGGCATAGGTCCCATGATGAGATGATAACTGGTTGCCTGTATTCATTTGAGTCCTACTGTTGGGTGGCTGGCATGACAGGAAATTAAGTTATTCATATATATATATATATATATATATATATATATATATATATATATATATATATATATACACAGTAGCAAAGAGGTAGGATGTGTTACCACTTTACTCTCCCCGTTGATGGTGCCAAGTTAATACCATATATTAAAATGCTTGTTATTTGGTTTTGCCTTCTGCTTCTTCATAACCAGTATATACATGTCAGAAATGTATGTATTTGAAAGGCTCTCCAATAAGTGACAACATTTTTTATTTAAAGGAATATTAATTCAGGTATTAGCTTTACAATCTTCGTGTTTACTGTAAAACTAATGAATATATGCATGCATTGCAGTGCAAGAGCTGTGTATTTATGTTTATGTGTGAGTCTAGGTCATCCATTGCCATTGATGACATTATCAGAATGCATTACAAACGCCAAACTCCATTTTATTTTACCCAAAAACTAGACTTGACAACATCTCAGAGCTCGTGTAACCCATACAAGGAGAGTTACAAGTTCAGCTGTAAAAGAAAATACAGTGTTTTTGCAATCTGATGACACATTTAAAGGGCAACTTAAGTCTAAAATAGAGTAATTTTAGAAATGCTGTATTTTGTATACTAAACATAAACATGAACTTACTGCACCAGAAGCCTAATAAGACAAATAATTTATGCTTTCAAAGTTGGCCACAGGGGCTGTCATCTTGTAACTGTTATACATCTCTGCAATATCAAGACTCGCACATGCTCAGTGTGGTCTGGGCTTCAGTTGGGAGGGTTAAGCTTAGGGATCATCATAAATGATCAAAAGAGCACAAGTCCAATAATATCTGCCATAGAATCCAATCCAGCAAGATTGATCAATAATCAGAATATACAGACTACACTTGGTCTGTGGATACAAATCTCTACATGGTCACTTGCTGTTTTAGAGGGAAACAGAGAAAGCTGCTGGAGTTCTGGGAAGTAAGGTGTGTGGGGGGGGGTGTTTGAAACTATGACTGTTTCCCTGAATAGCAGTTGGGGACCATCTGACAATTCCTATCCCCAGCAGTAAATGAAGGGAGAATGTCACTGCATACAGTCAGGTTTCTTATAAAAGTGGTAGACATTTTTAATTGAAGTATATTGGATATAGATTTCTTTTTCATTAAAGAAAGCAAAAATGGGATTTTATTTTTTTGCCTTTACATTCTCCTTAAGAAAAACGTTTAAAGTAATGGCTGCCTTTTATAGAAAAAATAGCAGATGTATTTTGACCTGAGGGATTACACTTTAGAGTTAGCAGTTAGGGACTTTCTTAGAAGGCTTTATTGTTAGGTAATCTGTATAGGAGAGATCTACTACTCTTAATACCCAACAAGTGACAAATGAACAGAAGGTTTTTATTGTTAGCCAATATAGGTATCACATCTACAATACGTTTTGTATTTGTTTTTTTATTTGTTATTAGAAGAACAGAAGGAAAGCAATGAATATATTAAAATGGAGCAAAAACATTTGTCACTTGCATTATACAGGCAATGCTATTTAAAAGAGAAAATCCTGGCAATACCTCAACACTTTACAAAATAAGGTGTGTGTATTGTAAATATATTGCAACTAGCCCTATCCAAAATAACTGGATATTCTTCCTCCCAGACCATCTGCTTCAACAACCGTATTAAAGGGAAACAGAATACTGTAATATCTAAACTCTTGAACTAAGGTGGTAAACCAAAATGTGTTCTCTATATAAGAACAAAGCTGCCCAAAATGTAGGTTTTTTTGCACAGTTAACACTTGTGTGCATCCTCATGTCTATCCATCTGTTTGGCTTCATGTGCAACAACTGTTCCTTATCCTCAGGAGAGAATTCTTCCTAATTGCCTAAAGATTACATCCTAGGCAAAAGCGTGTCATTTAATTTAATTGCCTATAACAAAGAGGTGATGACACTGCAAAGAAAAAACAGCTTCCTTGCCGATTATGGCATAGAAAGAAACACGATTTAATTTCCATTGTATTGTCCTCCTAGCAGAATAATAGACAAAGTTTTATATTGTTTGGATCCACCCGTTACCTCTTTCCCAGTGTAATTGCCATAGCATTTCATATAATTAATGTTTGCAAAACATCATTTTATTCAAAATAAATGTAAATTAAAAAAAAGCATAACCCTTAACCATACCCAAAAGGTTCTATCAAATTCTATCAATAATAACAATAATAATAATAAAGTCATTGCTGATGATGGCATCTTGTCTGCTTTTGTCAGAAGCATTTGGTGAGAAAGGCTTTGAATCCACTCTGCGCATGTTTAATCGACCACCATGGTTGTCATGCCAACAGGAGACGAGAACTCTCAGCTTATAGTAGGCATTTTAATGCAGTGACCCAATTACTGTCCGTCAACAAATTCAGAGGGACAATAGAGACTAACACATTACCGAGATTGAACAGAAATAAGCACTGAGATGCCTGCATAAAAATGTAAGTATCCGAATTGTTGAATTGAATACACTGTGGTGTTCCATTAGAATTTAAAAACCATTTTTAAAACACAAATAAAGTAAAAAAAAAAAACATTATTTAACATTATACGTGTTCCTTCCATTACGCGCTGATACAGGACAGTCACAGCCAGTTTCGAATACTAAACATGGCTGGCACTGAACACTACTTCTAGCTGTAAACAAATGAAAGCAAAGCATAGGGAGAACTAAATGTAATAAAAGTTGATGACCGGCAAAAGTTACCTGCTGACTGGTTGTTGTGCCTGAACAAAAACTAACCAAATAATCAAACCAAAGCTTGATCGTGGCAACCACCTTATGCATATCAACAACTATCCACTTACTCATCAGCATAAAAACTTCACTGTGTAAGTAAACTTTTCTATATCTAAGACAACAATTCATGGAACTTTTTATCAAATAATTAAAATTTTTAAAAACTATTTCCTTTTTTGCTGTAATAAAACAGTGCCTTGTATACTAAGATATAATGAATCATTATGAGATGTAAAACAAGCCTATTGGGTTTATTTAATGATTAAATATTTAAATAGACTTAGGGGCCGGTTTATTAAACCTCCTTTTTTTCTGGGCAAGGTTTAGGGGTAAACTCCAACTTTTCATGGAAAAATAAAAACAAAAATTTTTGGTGATTTATCTTAGCCCAAAGCTGCTAAAAATTCAAATCCAAAAATACTCAAAACCTGTCAAGGTCATGTAGAAGGCAATGACAGATATCTCTGAATTTGTATTTTTTTTACATCATGATCTACACTGGATAATCTGGAAAAGTTGGGGGTTTTGGAGAGCCAGTGAGTGGATAGCTGCATTTTTGGGGTCTTGTATTTATTGTGGTCTTTAACCTTGTAAGTACCTTAATCCAATAATGGCAACTGCAATACAATTGAGTAGGCCTTTTTGTGTGTGTTGGAGGGGGGTATTCAAAAAATAAATAGCTTGCATGAACCCCAGGTATGAGAAAGAACAAATCTGCCCTTAGGAGTTTTCTCCACATGTGGGAGAAAACTAGACTGGTGACTGTGTTTTCTTTGGCAACGGAGTAAACTCTAGTCATAAAGGATCCTAACTGAACCTCACTGAGAAAGATGTACAATGTTGCTAGTCTACGGTACTGCTATGCCTCATATTCATGTATGCCTACAGGGCAGTAAAGCTTAATTAAAAAAAAAAAAGTAGTGCAGAAATATTGTACATTATATTTTGGGCGTTTATACTAGTCGAGGCAACCACAGCCCTTTAGCAGAAAAAATCTGTGCCTCCATGATGCCCCAGTAGCTCTCCATCCGTCTGTTGATTCACTGCACATGATCTTTGTGTCTGAGCTTAACCAACATAAAATATGCTAGCACCAGAATTTAATAAATCAGCCCTGCAGCATCAGCTTATACAACAGACAAACCTCATTTACAACTTTGAAGGTCCAGATCATACTACTATAGAGATGCTGAACCTGCAGCCTAGTTCTATAAGTTCACTAAATAAAATATGGAATTTCTAGCCATATTCAATTTATGGCTTAGTTCTCCTTTAAAGAGGGATGGCCATTGGAATGCAGAGTATATTCCACTGTTTCACATGGCACAAACAGGAAAAACTTTCTATGAGCAAAAATGTTTTAAAAGGGAAATTTTGAAATGTTAGTAACTCTTTCAACAGAAAAATATACCATAACAATATTTACTTGGTTCGGCAAACCCATCAGTTTCATGTAAGGGGAAAATGTGCATTCTCCCTTTTAAGGGAATCATTTATGAAGTGTTGTTTGCAGTAATATACTTTTTTAGGATTAGTTAATTTTGTTTATGTAATTGTTATATGCAAATGTTAACAAGTGAATATGTATAAGGAATTATCCCCTTGCTGGGTTTGAACTTGGGACCTCTTGTATTCCAGCCTGTTCGCTTACCGCCCTTCTATTCTGGCAGGTTAGTAGCATGGGTTCACTTTGTATTGAGGTCCCTATGGTTAACCCTGGTGCTGCTGATTAATTCAGTTGCTCTGCACTAACTGGCAAGTGCAGTCTATTACCTAGTTTGCTCCCATCAGAGGGCCCTTATTTAAATCATGAGCTGACTTCCCCCCAGTTGCCAGTTCATAGTTCTACAATCTGTTGGTCACCTGGTCCTATGCTTCTAGTGTCAGTTGACTCTGTTCTCGGACATCCACCCTGCTGTTATTTCTGGTCCTTGTTCCTGCTTTCTGTATTTGCACTTTGTTTTACTTTGATCTCCTGAACCAGTAAGTTGCTTTATTTTATGTTTGCCAATAAACTTTCTGTAACCATTCATTCCACTCTACTCCCTCTAATTACACTTCAAATATTAACCCAGTGGCCCTTCTGGTTATTCCTATGTGAGATTTGGGCCACTGATTGTGACATTATGAACTGGCCACAAAACTCTTCTGAGGGAGTGTTCCAGAAACTGGATAAAATAATGTATGTCACGATCAGTGGCCCAAATCTCCTGTAGGAATAACCAGAAGGGCCACTGGGTTAATATTTGAAGTGTAATTTGAGGGAGTAGACTGGAATGAATGCTTACAGAAAGTTTATTGACAAACATAAAATAAAGCAACTTACTGGCTCTGGAGATCAAAGTAAAACAAAGTTCAAATACAGAAAGCAGGAACACGGACCAGAAATAACAACAGGGTAGATATCCAAGAACAGAGTCAACTGACACTAGAAGCATAGGACCAGGTGACCAACAGATTGTAGAACTATGAACTGGCAACTGGGGGGAAGTCAGCTCATGCTTTAAATAAGGGCCCTCTGATGGGAGTTAACTAGGTAATAGGCTGCACTTGCCAGTTAGTGCAGAGCAGCTGAATTAATCAGCAGCACCAGGGTTAACCATAGGGACCTCAATACAAAGTGAACCCATCAGTGTCGGACTGGCCCACCAGAATACCAGGAAAACTCCCGGTGGGCCAAGGTGTCAGTGGGCCCTCATGCTGCTAAACTTTTGGCCTATTTCATGGCCATTCCCTATTTCTATGAGATCAAAGAGGCTAAATGGATGGAATAATTGATAATCGTATGTAAAGGAAACAAACTAGGACAATAGAGGTTGATTGAGGAGATGAAGAATATTAGTTCTGAGAGTGGGCCCCTGGTCTAAGGTTTTATGGTGGGCCCCTGGTCTAAGGTTTTTGGGTGGGCCCCTGGTGTTCCAGTCCGACACTGGAACCCATGCTACTAACCTGCCAGAATAGAAGAGAGGTAAGGGAACAGGCTGGAATACAAGAGGTCCCAGGTTCAAACACAGCAGAGGGATAGTTCCTTATGTTATGTATGTCTTTTAATGGAAAGTCTGAATAGTTTGAAAGTCTAAAGTTTTTTTTAAAATGAGTAGTGAACTCATTTATTGTCTGCAAGTGCGTGAACATAGAGGGTACTATGCTTTCCTCCAAGCAAGATATTTTCTTTTGTTTTCCAGTAGTGAAAAAGCTTTTGTTGGTTTGTTTTACTGTTTGTTTTCATTTGGTTTTGTTTCACAGCAGCAGGCTAAACTAAAATAGATGCAACTTTATTGTCTGAAATCTCTTTTCTAAAAATTATATATGAAATCTTAGATGGAAGAAAGCATAAACTTTTCTTCATTCCAAAAATCAATTTCCAGGCTTCAGCTCATACAACAATATTGCCATATTTCTCAAGCTGTGAAATATATTGTAATTGCAATTTGATTATTGTAATGTAAAACATCCCGCTGCTCTAAAGCAATGGCACATCCAAAACAAAGAAAAATACTTTTATTACAAAAGTTGCTACAGAATCGTAAAGTTTTTTTATACGCATTGTCGGACTGGGACACTTAAGGCACTCCAGAGAACCTGAAATTGAGGGCTTACTCTGGCAGCACTTAGAATTAAGACAGTGTTAAATGCAGTAGGACTATAGTGAAAAAAAAATGGATTATTAACAATAATAGTCCTTGAGACCAATAGGAGACCCTCTTGTTCGAGGACCTGGGTTTTTAAGTCTACTAAAAAATCATTTAAACATGTATTAAACACAATAGGATTGTTTTGTCTTCAATAAGGATTATTTATATCTTAGCTGGGATCAAATACAAGGTACTGTTTTATTATTATAGAGAAAAAATATTTTTAAAAATCAGAATTATTTGAATAAAATATGGGAGACGGCCTTCCCATCATTCAGGGATGGATTACAGGTTTCTGGATAGCAGTTCCTATACCTGTATTTTAAAACTATTATTGATCCTGCAAAAGCTTTAACGCAATTTTCAAGACTAAGGGCTCCTACACACGGGCGTTTTGGACCTGCGCTCCCCTGCGTTGCGTTTGGCTGCGTTCAGCCGCAGGGGAGCGCAGGTCTAGACGCACCTCATTATTTTCAATGAGGTTGTACCCACTAGACGCATGTAAGCGCCGAACGCAGGTTCAGATGCAACATGCTGCATTTTTCCTGCGTTTGGCGCCTACATGCGTTCGTGTGAGTACAACCCCATTGAAAATAATTGAGTGCTTCTATACCTGCGCTCCCCTGCGGCTGAACGCAGCAAAACGGAACGCAGGTAAAAACGCCCGTGTGTAAGGGCCCAAACAGCATAAATTAGACAAATTACTCGCAACTGCCAAAAGTTAATGAGCTTTTATTTTCAGCAGCATCATATAGCACCAGCAGGTTACACATCACTTTACATTCATTTGAATTAACAAACTGGGATCAATAATTTCATGGACTCAGGGGACCTTGTTTACAGGAGCTTAATCTTTGCCCCAATGCAATAAAGTTTTAATTAGTGACAATAATATAATGTTAAAATGATAGATCCATGCAAAATAAAGTCACATAAAGTCAAAAGAGCTTCTTCACCATGGAGGTATTACAGAAGTGGAGTTGTAATGGGTATAGAATAGACTATTTGCCTGATTTACAGTACACTCCATAACATATTTGAGTAGTGATGGGAGGCAGGCATGGATTCACAAATTTCCACGTTTCGCCGCCAGCTAATGTTTCGACAAAATAAATGTGTCGAAATTGCCACATGCATAAACTTTTTCGCGCATCTAAATTATTCGGACACCCATTGACTTTTTTGCCCACGTCAAAATTGCACAGGTCAAAAAGAATTTCCTGCCATTTTGCAAATTTTTTGGCAAATCTAAATGGGACAAATTTGCCCATCAGGGTTCTTTAAACAAAATATATAACTAGCTTTGTTTCAAATGGATAGTTATAAAGTGTATTTTACAGTATGATAAATTTTTAGAGAATTATCATACCCCGAAGCTGCTAAAAATCCGAATCCGAAAATACTCCATCTCAAACCTGTTGCAGTCGTGTAGAAGTTATTGGCAGGTCCCTGAAGTTGTTTCTTCACATCACGATCTGCACTGGATAATCCAAAAAAGTCAAGTTTTCGTCTGATAATCTGAAAGAATTTTTGCAGCGAAAATTCGATAAAATGTACTCTTCGGAGCGCCAAAGTATGATACGAATTGACGCTTGATTTTGTCATGAGATTTTGTTGCTCCCATATTTTCAAAAAAATTAGATAAATTCGAAGTTTAGTCATGCCTCAATGAAAATCATGGTACCATTATGACTGGATCACACTTTCACACATCTGTGAGTTTCAGCCAACACTTTACAAAAGTTCAATGGAACCATTGTGATTGGATATGTGTGACTACCCTCGAGGGTTTAAATGCCAGGGGAATTCCCTACCAACTTGCCTCTCGAGGAAACTTCAGATGACTTTGGAAAGGCAAAGCGATCCAAGTGCCATCCCGCCGGAGATTTACATTCTAGCCAGCGGGAAGTCATTTAGGGGAGATTAGTCGCCAGACGTGGCGATTTGTGAATGGGCGACTAATCTTCCCCAGTAGCCAAGTCTGCCACCAGCCTTAAACTCTTAAGTAGAATACATATTCAAGACCATGCTGTGAACTTGATATTGATAACTTTGCCCCATAATTTCATTGCTGTCTGACAGTACAGTATGAATAACTCTGGTTCAGTTGTATAATACAGTCTAATTAGAAGTTATATGGTAAACAAGAACTTGTAAACACAAAAAACAAAGAGCACACAGATATGCATGATATGAAAAAAATGCTAAATATTAGTGTTACTTTAAATTAATTTCAAATATTCATGAACCATCATCTGCATCATTTTTATATGTAAGAATCTTACAGTACCTTAAAAAAAACATTGTGAATTAAAATTCACCTGTTGCAATGTATTCTTCATTAAGCTTTTATTGCATTTTGAGTTTCGCTAAATATTTTGTTGCAAAAAAAAATGGTTTGCGAAATTATATTACATACAATAGGAAAGTTTGCAAAAGAACTTTGTGAGAGAGTCATTGAGGTCTTAATCAGTCATAAATGACACAAACATGGTCGCTAATGGGTGCAAGTCTCTTTGCAAACTTTTTTTGAGATAACAACAAATTACTCTCCCTCTTATGAGCCTTCAGACTAAGAAACATCTTAAAATTGTCTAATAATTCACCAGAAACCATTCTTTTTTTCTATTGTGTTCTATTTTTATTTATGTGAAATAGGGTTTAGCAAGTGCAGAGTGAGCTCCAACGTTAAATTTAGATGGATATACATGGGTACATCAGCTTGTTTGAAGAGGTTGCCTAATGAGCAGATCTTACTCTGATATGCCCACAATGAGCAATATCAGGCTAATCCAATCATGGATCCAATGATCACAAAAAGCCTAGAAGCACTCCTAACTGGAATTCAGCCGGTCAGAGCGAGGACCACATCACTAAACCTGGATTTGCCCAATCAATATTGGTTGGGGAAAGCCATAAGAGGGCCTCATACACTGGCAAATAAGCTGCCCATGTATGGCCTCCTTTACTTTAGAAACCATGGTCAGTTATGGTTATGTAGGCGTAGGTAATGTTAGCTCCAAAAACAGCCCTGCTGAGTTTATTAGCCTGGTAGAATGGCCATCACTGCAGGGACACAAGTGAAAGATTTAGTTTTTTGGTTCATGTCCAAGAGTGAAAAACACCCAATATTTTCTTGCGTGTTCCCCCATTGATTGAATTACTACTGATAATACCAACTTTACTATGTATATGTTATTGCGTTGAGCCTGCCAGTTATTATTAAATTTAAAATAATCCCTGGTGCCCATATATCGGTGTTATACAAAATAGCCTGAAACATATTCTACCAAC
>CM044431.1:47987824-47999529 GCA_024363595.1 Xenopus borealis | reverse complement strand
ATAAATATATAGGAAGGCCGGTATTTTTTTCAAGAAAAGGTGGCAACCTTATGTAGGACACAGCTTGCTGCCAGTAGGTGTTGCACCATACAGCTGTGAGTAAGTGACGTGTAGATATATGCATATCTCACATATTTTACAGCCACCCTTTCATGACCACTGCACCGTGAGAAAGCACCATTTGAATCATTTTATGCAGTTTGCTAACATGTTCAAAACTGTGATTGTGCCTTGTGCACAAAACTTAACCAATGCAATGTCACCAGTTGTCAGGCCTAGAGCACAGTTCCGTTCCACTGACCTTGGTTAGTGAGAATGCCCCAGCTGGCTCTCCTCTTTGCTGGATATTTGTCTGCTGCTGCTGCTGCTGCAACGTGTGTGCTTGCTCTCTTCCTGCTAGTCGCCTGCACTGCTGCAGCTCCCACAGACATGCCCACAGCTCTTCCTTACACTGGCCCCTGTACTGGATTCAGAGCCCTCCCAAGGGTGAATGCCCTTTCCCTGTGTCTCTTCAATTGCCCTGGCTTTAGAGAATGAATCCCCTGTATTTTCAGAGTCAGAAACACACAGTAATCTCTGCTGAATAGCACTTACAGGGCTGGGGCTGAACTAGTGGGTACTCACTGGGGGGGAAGGGATGGTCTGTCCTAGCACTTTCTATTTTTATTGCAGAGAAACAAGACACAGTGTGAGACCTCCTTCAGTAAAGAATAAGCACTGACTCTAATGTAGATATATATGTGTGTAAAAGGCATAATACAGACTGTTGTTTACAGGATGACTGTATAAGAGCGAAATACAGACAAGCCATTAAGGGCAAATAAGGCAAAAGTCCAGCCAGCAGTTATGTAAGCATAGCAGATGTTATATCTAAAAGCTCATCAGTTACAAATAAAAGCTGCACTTGCAGATTTACAATTTCAGGGCCACAGACTTCACCATGACATTTCATAGCACACTATCACACATCATTAACCATGCAGTAATCTTGTTTTTCCATAGAAGGGATTAGATAAAAGAGCTATTATATATAATATTTCTTTGCCTGGTAAATAAAGATTGCATCACAGCCTTTAATGTGTTGGCTGCTCAGGGGGTAATTTGGTCCTGGGTGCAGGTCAGGCATTCCTATAATGGGGGTGCTGCCTTCACTCTGTCCCCTTACGTGCAGTTCATATGCTCATTGCTTTGCTTTTATAACATTATTAAACTCAGAATGTTATTTTCTGGGTTTGACACATGATGTTCTTCACAAGGTACCATAAAGCTATGGGCCACGTCTCATTTAGGGGAATATTGCACAACATATACACAACATAGAGCTCAATTAGGACCATGATCGCAGTGTAAAAAAGTGTAATTTCTGACAAAATTTGTCATGTTTATACCCCCAATGTAGCATTTTTCTCATAATTTCAACATAATAGTGGCCATGTTGGGAGTTGCAAGTTACAGTCAAAAATGTCAGACATCATGATAATGTAGATTTCTGGTGCTCTATGTTTATATGGTGTTTCCATGAGGTTTTTGAGGGACAATTTTACTGTACTCTTTGATAGAGCCCCAGGGCTGGATTTACCCTGAGGGCACCCGGAGGTCAGCACTCCCACCCAAACGATGTGCACATGTGCATCCATTCTTCATACTGGAGCACTAGTGTATATTGCTCTGGAATCAAGCAAACTACAGCTGAAATTGGGTGGCCACCTGTGGGGGCTGTTTGGACTGCTGTGTGGCATGTTTGGGCCTCTGTGTACCTGAAATGCCAGGGCGTGCTGTATTTTGAATCTCAGTCCAGACCTGCCCTGCATCAACAGGCTCAATTCTGCATGATTAATCAGAAATTACTGGATGTTCATCCATATGCCAATCATAAACAAGGCCTAATGTAGCGCTTTTTTAACCTCAAAGAAAGTGCAGCCCATGGCTTTGTATGCTGTACCTAAATATATCATGGCAGGAAGCCCCTTAACTACAATCTAAAGTGTGCAATACAACAGCTCCCATTGCTGCCTGTGACTGTGTTATGTATATATTTATCAATACTTATTTATTGGTATATTGCCCCAGCATAAGGGATATTAGAATAACAAACACAATACCCACAGTGAATTCTACTGGGATAGAGTAGCCCCCAGCTCCAAAGCTAGACTTGATTTCATAGGCTAACCAAGAGCAATATGTTTCCTTGTCTTATCAGCAGATGTGTTTAAGTGTTTTTCATTCCTGGGATATGCTTTTCTTTACACAAATGTTTTTCATGGTGCTGGATGGCTTTACTGCATGCCGTATGCCATATAGCTTGCTTTATGATCAGCTCCACTTTAACAGCTGAGGTGGGCTCATGTTGTAGCCCATGGTTCACAATAAATGTCAGTACACAGGGGAGCATGGGCATTGTTTGGAAACTTCTGGGAAGCCTGAGGTTTCCTATCATTCTAAAGCTATGAAACTTTTGTTATAGGCACTCCTGGAGTTTTAATCCATTTTTACATACATTTCATGAGCTTTTCACCCAGGAGCATATTTCCATTATAAATTCCAATTACTATATGACATTTCTCTACTGTTGTCGAATACAGCCTCATTCACAAAGTGGGGAGTCCACCAGTTATACCAATAAATTAAGGTTCCCAGTTTCATCCCACAGAAAAAGAGGCCTACTACCCAGATGTAATAAACTTGAAACCCAAATTCTTTTTTTTATTAAAACATCCATACGAGTTCTGGGCCGAGGAACGGCGGTTGGGGACCCCTAGCCTAAAGCATAGTCATTACTTTCACTTTCATTTGTGCACTTTGATTTCACTGACCTACTCACATGCCCCTTCCATCCTTAGCGTCTATAATGATAGACCCTGGTGATGCCCAACATGGGCTGTGATTGGCTATTTGGTAGTCCCTATGTGGACTGGCAGCCTACAGGAGGCTCTGTTTAGCAGTACACCTGGTTTTTATTCAACCAAAACTTGCCTCCAAGCCTGTAATTCACAAAGAAGCACCTGCTTTGAGGCCACTGAAAGCAACATCCAAGGGGTTGATGAGCTACTGGTTATGGATCACTGGTCTTAAGGGTTTCAAATAAATAAAGGAATCTGATTTCAATGAATTCTATAGTGCAGGTAACATTTGTTTTGCTTGACTATATGCTTAAATATGATTTGCAATTATTTCTGAGGGTGACAGATCCCCTTTAATCTTGTCTTGTGGAAAAGGATATTATCCAACTAGAGTCCCCCAAAAGGGGTTTACTAGGAAACACTTTGAACTATCTTAAAGGGGTTGTTCACCTTTGAGTTAACTTTTAGTATGATGTAGAGAGTGATATTCTGAGACAATTTGCAATTGGTTTACATTTTTTATTATTTGTGGTTTTCTAGTTATTTAGCTTTTTATTCAGCAGCTCTCTACTTTGCAGTGTCAGCAATTTGGTTTCTAGGGTACAAATTACCCTAGCAACCCTGCATTGATTTGAATAAGAGACTGGAATATGAATAGGGGATGGACTGAATAGAATGATAAGTAATAACAAGTAGCAATAACAATACATTTGTAGCCTTACAGAGCATTTGTTTTTAGATGGTGTCAGTGACCCCCATTTGAAAGCTGCAAAGAAACAGAAGAAAATTGCAAATCATTAAAAAACTATGAAAAATAAATAATGAAGACCAATTGAAAAGTTTCTTAGAATTGGCCCTTCTACAATGTACTAAAAGTTAACTTTAAGGTGAACCACCCCTTTAATGGAAAACTAAACCCCCCCAAACACTGATGGTCTCCACTGCATAAACCAACCCTGCTTCATCTAATATTGTTATTTTAGTACTAATGGCCATCTCTGACATCATATGATTTACAATGCACACAAACAAACCCAATGTTATCTCACATCAGCCAATGAATGGTAATCTGTTGCTTAAGTTTTTATTCTAGGAGTATAGTTTTACTTTAAAAGTCACTGACTATTGTTGAAGACCAAGGGGCAGATTAACTAAAGCACGAAGCATTTAACGCTAGCGCTAATTTGCCAGCGTGACGTCATTTTGCAAATTCACGAACACGGACTCTGGAGAATTTTCGCTAGCGAAATAGATAGACTTGCACAACTTTGCACCCTTACGCCAGGCGAAGTTGCGCACTGACGAAGGATCGTAACTTCGCAAATTCACTACGATGAACATTTTCCTCAACGTTAGCACTTACGCTAGACGTTACTTCGCCTGGTCAGACCAGTTCAATACAATAGATAGGAGGTTGGGAAAAAAATGTCAAATTTGTCCCAAAAAAACTCTGGCGTATTTTTGCATAGGAGGGTGATAGTCTGAAAAAGATTGATAATTTTTTTGGGGGTTACCCTCCTTCCCCCCTACATTTCCTAACATATGGCAACTCAACTATACAGGGGGCACATGTAGGGCAATAGTACAACTTTATATAATTTATTAAAGGTTTCCTGGGCTTGTGTAGTGGAATGTAGTGGCTGTAACATATACTTCTATTATACGCATAAGTTCCCGCCATATGCAAATTAGGCATCGCTAGCGTAACTGCGCTCTGCCTGGCAAACGAAAGGTATCGCTACTTCGCTAATGTTCGCCGCCCCGAGTGCAAATTCCCATCTTAGTGAATTTGCGTAGTGCTGGCGAAAATTCGCCTGGCGAAGTGCGGCGAACGCTAGCGAAACCAGCGCTAGCGATTTTGCGCATCTTAGTGAATTTGCCCCCATGCATTTTGTTCCACTGTTACTTCAAGCAAGCACATTGAGGGGGTTATTTATCAAAGATGGGATTTTAGAGCTTTGTGAGTTTTTTAGACCTCAAATGAACTCATAACTCAAATGGTTTCTAAGAAAAACCTCAAATCAGTGTAGTCAGAGTGAAAAACTCGAATTGATAAGAGTTTTCGGTGAAAAAAACTCAAATTGCTTGAATTGATTGAGTTTTCTAGTGAAACCCACTGAAAAAACTTGAACATCATGAAAGCTATTAATATCTTCAAATGATTGAAGGAATCACTGCCATTGACTTCTACATGGCTTCCATAGGTTTTAGATGGCGTGTTTTTAGACCTGAGTTTTTTCCAGCTTTGGGGGTATGATAAATCTCAAAAAAAAAAAATTTTATACTCAACATTTTCCGTGTCTTCTTAACCCGAAATTTTTTTTTCATGTAATAAAACTCGAACTTTGATAAATAATCGCATAAATATCTTTGTCTCTTTTTTTCTGAACTCTCTTAGATGCTGTCAAAGGGGCAGAGCTTTAGAACAGATTCCTACTGGGAATATAGTCTGTTATATGAGGAGAGGGCCACCATCAGGGGGGCACAGCGGGGACAGTTGTCCCAGGCCTGGCAAAGTTTAAGGTTAAAGGGGGGCCGGGCCGTGCTGTACTCTCTGTAAAGCTGGGCCCCCTTATGCAGCGGCGGCAAGGTCCGAAGAGGCAGTGGCGAAAAGACCAGAAGCGGCAGCGAAAAGACCCAAAGTTGCAGCTGTGGCGGAAAGACCAGAAGCGGCAAAAAGACCCAAAGCAGCGGCGGCAAAAAGACCCGAATCGGCGGCGGGAGAAAGACCTGAAGAGGCAGAAAGACCCGAAGCCGAAATGAGCCGTATAGAACAAAGCTGAAGAATATGCCATCGCAGACAAAGGACGAATAAACTAAGGTAATTTCCAATGAACCCCAATTTTTTTTGTTTTTTTCATTAAAACTCTGACAACAATGTTTTTTTAAATCTTATATGGGGCCACTGACTACCAATGCTTTTTTATTTTCTATGGGGCCCCTGACTACCAATGGCATTTTTAACTTGTATAGGGGGGACTTGGCCACCAAATTTAAAATAAAAAATTCTATGGGGCCCCTGACCACCAGAAAATTTTGCTGTATGGGGCCCTGTGATTTCTTATGGCAGCCCTGTATGTGGCAAGTGGGAACTAGAAAGACTACTGTATCCATTTACAGTAATCTGATGCAACCTTACCAGTAAAAGTAATCTTGGAACTGATGTGCAAGTATATACACAGCACCTGTTTTGTAAAATTGTATAATGTACTAAGTGCTTCACCATGGCTGCCTTGCACAATAGGGTACTTATATTTGTTCTGACCAAAGAACTCTCTGCAACACATTTGTTCCCATTCCTATGTCACCAACTTTTTCCTTCTGCAAATATGTCCTGTTTACTCCCATCATGGCCAGTAATCTCACATGCAAGTCTATAAGATTTACTTCTAGCCAGCTGGTGATGTTCCATTTCCCTACTCAACGTGTCAATAAACATGAAGAAGGCATACCATCAAATCTAATATCATATACTGTATGCTGCAGGCCCACTAGATGACAAACTTTTTCAATATTTCTTTAGCAAACTTAAAGGACAAGGAAAATTAAACTAAAGAAATAGCTAGAAATGTTGTACATTGTGTTTTGTGCTTCTGTACCAGCCCAAGGCAACCACATTAGGATAAGGTAACACCTGGCGATTCTGGGAGATTAGTTGCCTGGCAACTAATCACCTCTTCTTTGGGGCGACTAATCTCCCCAAACTGCTACCACCTGTCTTGTGCCAGCTGTAATGAAAAGTTGCCTGCGGCATGACACACGTGGCGCTTCATTTTTCGAAGTTGCCTGAACTTATCTCACTATGAAACTTTGAGCGACTTTGGAAAATGAAGCTCCGCGTGTCATGCCACAGGCGACTTTTCATTATAGCCAGCGCAAGACAGGGGAAGTGGTTTGGGGAGATTAGTTGCCCCCAAAGAAGAGGCGATTAGTTGCCAGGCAACTTACTGAGCTTAGGGACCCACTCACAATATACAATACACATAGAATAGGAATGTATACTTAATATGTATAATTACAACATGGCAACACAGAAACCAGTACAACTAGCATCAGAATTTAATAATCAGCCCTGTAGCATCAGCTTATATTACAGACAAACCTTATTTTCTTCATAATTACAACCCCTAAGCTTAGCTTCTAATCAGCTGCTCAGAGCCCACTGAGCATGTGACACTTTCCAAGATGGTGACCCCCCCCTGTGACAAGTTTGAAGTCCTGGGTCATTGCTGTTATTGACAAGCTGAAACTTTAGGCTGTTGCAATAAGTTCACTATATAAAACATGGCATTTTAAGCCCTATTCATTTCTAGGGTTTAGTTCTCCATTAAAGATTCCATTGTATCTGAATGCTAAAGTGATACTAGCTATTTATAATTCTGTACATACTTTTTTTTATATCAAATCTATTTTGCTTACTCTAAACAGTTGTTTTCAACTGGAAAAAAACTAAATAAAAAAACAAAAAAGAAGGAGGAAACATGCAAACTATTTCCTTTACTTCATGGGGCTTCTTTATAAATATAAAATTGTGTTAGTGACAGGAACATGTCCCTTATGTCTAGAAAGTATAAACACTAACACTGCTATTCTATTCTAATGCCTCCCCCTGCCTCTGCTAGAAAGGAGGGGCATTGCTATCACTGGTAGCTTCTGTAGCTTTAGTTTGATAGTACAGGTATGGGATCTGTTATCTGGGAAATCCAAATTACAGAAAGAACTGAAATTAAAGGCCATCTCTCTTAGATTCCCTATTATCCAATAATCTAAATTTGTTAAAAATATTTTCCTTGTAATAATAAAACAGTATCTTGTACTTGATCCAAATGAAGCAAAACCAGGGTTTATTTAATGTTTACATTACATTATTTAATATTTCTCTCTAGTGATTGTATTTATTTACCTGATACCATTGGCTGGTGCTTCTATCAGCAGCAAACTGCACCAGCCTGGGGTTCTTCCAGTAAGCACCATGGAGCGATCCTCTTATTCCGCTTCTTCTGTCTTCAAATTTCCCAGGGCAGAGGCATATGTAGTGGAATGCAATCGCGGCTTTTCTTTTTAAGTTTGGCTTTTCATTCTACTGCTCATATGCAGTTGAGTGAAGAGAGAAGAAGCAGAAAGAGGATGGTTCCATGGTTCTCCCTGGAAGAACCCCAGGCTGTTTACTGTTGATAGCAGCACCAGCCTGGGGTATCAAGTAAGTAAAAACAATCACTTAGGGGTGACCATCTTTTGAGAGTCAGTGACCTTGCACATTCTCAGTGTGCTCTAAGCTAAACTTAGGGGTCATCAAGTAGAAAATTAGGTTTGTCTGTAACAGACAGAATTCACTACTTTCTAAATATACTGTTTATTGTGAAACAGTTCACTTCTTAGCCACAGACGTTCACAGTTAAATTGTTGCAGTTGCCTTGTGCTGGTAGAGAATCCAACATCTTCATATCTAGTGTTTCTAGCCTACTTCTTGGTTAAACTTTAGAATGGGAAAACAACTATTTGCTGGGTGTTAAAGTAAGATGATATCTAGATGATAACAGCAACAGATCCTACCAGTTTGCATGTTAAGCTGGCCATAGATGCAAAGATCCACTCATTTATTGGCGATATTGCCAAAATGAGTGGATCTTTCCCTGATATGCCACTAACTGGCAGAGCTATATTGGGGTAATCTGGATGCTCAGCCCTATGGCCAAACGATCGGATTATGACGAGCGCAATTGACTTCCGACGGGTCGGTCGGAAGAAAATCCAACCGATTGATATCGTGTCCAGATATTGGTCGGGAAGACCCGTCGGAAGCCCCCACACAGGGGCAGATAAACTGTCAAAATATCGGCAGCTTTATCTGCCCGTGTATGGCCAGCATTAGGCTTTTAGTTTTCCCTTCAATGTAATGCTAAAATGCTTTGAGCTTTATTAATAATAAAACTAATAATAGTGGCATGCAGCATCTGTTGGAATAAGGAAGGGGCTGCTCTGAGGTGAACATTCTATTGCTATAGCTGGCTGTATAAACAGCCAGCAAAAAAAATTGTGAGAATGTATGATGCAGGATTAGGGTGAAGTGGGTCATGGGTTCTATTTTGATTGTGATTATTTATGGCACGTTTCTCCTTTCATTTGCGCCTTTGTTGATAGCTACATTGTTCCTTTCAAGAATTTAGTTGGCACTTACAGCCATTTGTACTAATGTAGCACTGAGGTTGAAATAGTTTCCCATTAAGTAAATAACATACCATTTACCCCGTCTGGCTCCTGGGTTGTTGCTTTACCCCCTAAGGGTCCTTACACATGGGCGTTTGTGACCTGCGATCCCGTGTTCCATTTGGCTGCGTTCAGCCGCAGGGGAGCGCAGGTCTAGATGCACTTCATTCTTTTCAATGAGGTTGTACCCACGAGATGCGTGTAAGCGCCGAACGCAGGTTCAGATGCAACATGCTATGTCTGAACCCGAGTTCGGCGCTTACACGCGTCTCGTGGGTACAACCTCATTGAAAAGAATGAAGTGCATCTAGACCTCTGTGGCTGAACGCAGCCAAACAGAACACAGGGGAGTGCAGGTCACAAACGCCCATTTGTAAGGGCCCTTAGAGTGAAGGGTCATATAGATGTGCACAGTTTATTTTTAGTGTTTGGTTATATTCACTGGGCACCTCCACTAGCTGCAGTGTTGAACAGTGAGAATGTCTTTCCCCAACCCACACTGACAAAATGTTCCTTTGCTTTAATTGATTTTCCACAAGCTCAAATTCAAACTTACTGCTGGCTCCATTTGTATATACACTGCATGAAAGTCGTATGTCTGCCAAAGTGGTTTCCTTGGAAGTAAATAAGAGCAACATTGGTGGTCATGTGACTCGCATGCCACATTCAGGAAGGAATCCAAAAGGAATAGTCAGCTAGTGAGGAAAACAACAGGGGTCATCTATCACAACAAGGAGTTCAAGAGGTGGGAAGCAGGGAGTGGGAGTTCTGGCACCTGTTATGTACACCACTACGCACGTCTCTAATAGCCAAAACCTATTTCAAACCCAAAGGCTAATTTATTGGGATACAAAGTGAAAATCAATATGATTGTTACTAATAACGCACTATTTTTTCCTGCATTCCTGCACCCACTGCAATCTAGCTCAAATAGCACATATTTAACATTTTTAACTTTCTCCTACCGATCTTCACACAGTCTCTCAGCTGTATCCAAAGAAATCTCCACAATTTATAAATAGATCAGCATCTATGGCAACAGAGAAAAGTAAAACAGAAGGCACCGTGCCTTTAAAAATACCTTTATAAGGTGTGCTTCCCCTTTAAATCTTCCAGATTAAATCTTAGCAGATCCTTCCTCTCCTTTTAGATTAATTGAACTGAACTAAACGGAGAATGAAGGATCTGTAATACTATGGGCAATATACCTTAATTTTGGCTTGTAAGTAGGCATTTTAGCCAAATGGTGGGTAAAACTACTTGGATATAAAGGGATCTTTCTTTTGCATGCAACAGCAGTGGAAGATTTAAACAGATTTTTAAACACCGGGGCCGTTCCAAATATCCAAACATACTACACTATTTTGGTTTTCTGTTTTTCTTTTCTCTGTTGCCATAGGCGCTGATCTATTTACAAATTTTGGACATATTTGGATGCAAGTTTCCCCTCTAAAAAGCATCCACTTGCGTGATCCTGCAACTGTAATATTATGTTCAAAATCCTTTATGGAGCACCCTATAAAACCAGCATAGGCAGCCAGCAAACATTTCCCAGCAGGTCTCTAGACTGGGGACTGCAGCTGAAGACATCGCTGATTTCAGTTCAATAGTTCTGTCCCTGACCTGAAATCAGGTGTCAAAGTCTTTGATAACTGGTTATGCTTTGATTAATTAATTAATTAATTAATCACTCAATCAGTTAATTGATTCATTAAATGATTATGCAATAAGAGTGCTGGAGATAAGCAAATAAAAGTAATTGGTGTACGGGTCTTCTGCTAAGGCTAATGTCATACTAGGTGTTATCTCCGGTGGTGGAGGTCCAACCCCATGTTTAGCAAGCATGGCATTCACCTGGCCACACAAGCCAGATTTTAGCCTGAAAATACATGCATATTTAAGATATGATAATATGTAGACTGGGTTCTTTGTTTACAGCAGCTGAATTTCCAGTCAAGAAAATTCATATGCATTACTTTGATTCTAAGATCCCTATATAAATATAGTTACATAGTTAAATTGGGTTGAAAAAAGCCCATCAAGTTCAACCCTTACAAATTAAAACCCAGCATACACACACTCACACCCCTCCACTCTTTCACACACACCATATAAGCCCATAGCTATTCTAAGGGGCAGATTTACTAAGGGTCAAATTCGAGGATTAATTAAGCCTCAAATTTGACCATCGAATTTGTATCGAATTAAAACCCCTCGAATTTGAATTTCGAATTCAAGGAGTTATGACGCAATTCGATTTATCGAGCGATCGAATATGAAAAATTCGATCGATCAATAAAATTGTTCGAATCGTTCGATTTTAACCATTCCATCGAATTTTTTATATTCGATCAAAAAAACTTGGGAAACTCCTCTGGGAGCTTCCCATAGGCATATACAGCAATTCAGTAGGTTTAATCTGCCGAATTGTTAAATAAAATTTTTTTTTTTTAAAGTACTTCGACTATCGAATATGAATTTTCGAATTTGGCAAATTCGAATCGAATTTTGGCCTATTTGATTTGAATCCTTCACATGAATTTAGTAAATCTGCCCTCAACTGTAGATTTTAGTATAACAGTAGCCTTTGATATTTTTTCTGTACAAAAAATCATCCAAGCCCCTCTTAAAAGCATCAACAGAATCAGCCATCACAAC
>CM044431.1:47917839-47929237 GCA_024363595.1 Xenopus borealis | reverse complement strand
AATATACTTGGTTTTGGAGAGAGATCTTGGCAGGGGGTAATTGGAGGTTATTATTTTTCACTGGACTGCCGGCTAGAATCTAAATCTCTGGCAGGATGGCACTCTGAGCACTTAGTTTTTCATTTTGCCTCAAGAGGAAACTTCAGGCAACTTTGGAAAACAAAGGGCTCAGAGGGCCATTTCGCTGGCTAATTTAGATTCTAGCCGGCAGGAAGGCAGTTCCGGGAGATTAGTCGCCTGAAGAAAAGGTGAGTTGTTGCCTGACGACGAATCTCTCCAAATTTCCACGTATTTCTGTGCCCTCACAGTCTATTTATCACAACGTTTTCATTTGTTGTTTATATAGGAGCACTGGTTAGCTCTTTATTGTTCCATTATTCCCAGTTTATGATCAAATTCCCACTTACAATTCCTGTAGTTACCAGTGAAATGGAAACTATTTGGAAATTTTTACCTTATAGCAAGTTGTAGGTTGAATGTATATCTCCACAAAAAGCAATATAAAAATTGGAATTCTAAGTGCGCTTGAGTTTCCATTTTATAAATGCACTTCTGAGACCAAAAACACACCACTTCTTGCCACTGAATCAAATTGCCCCCTGATCCAGAATCAATATTATTCTCTGCAGTTTGTAGTCAAATCTCTTGTTATTAAATAATCTATACACATAATCCATTAGCGAAAGTCAGTCCATAGAAATCATATATTTTTATTTGTCTTTGGTATGCTTGGCAATTGACTCAGTGAAGTCAATGAATAGTAACAACATACCGAATGTTAAGATTTGTAATTTAACTTGTAGAAAAACATGTTCTCGTTCTTATCACATATTTAATATTTCAGCCAAGCAATCTGAGTGACTTGATATTAATTGTGGTTACAGCTGTGAGTCAGTTTACATTAGAAGTTGAATATTCACAGCATTTTCAATTGGAGAGAATGAGCCGTTATATGATATAGGAAAGCTTACATGCCAACTGTTTATTGTATACTTTGGCTTTTAGAAGCAGCTGTGCTTCTGCGGAGAGTGTAGGGTCTCCAAGCACATCCTTGATTTATTTGGAAATGTACTGGGGAATTTAATTCAAAGTGTTAAAAAAAGAAAGAAAATTGCATTTTTAACCCATTGACTAGTGAGGTCATGTAGGAGACATTCTTTATTTTTCCATTCTTAATGCTCCAAAACTGTAACCAAATTATCATTAAGAGTGACATGCAGTATGCTTTGTGCCTTTACTTCCACTGTCTGGTGCCCTTGTATTAGGAAAGAGGGAGCTGAAGTATAATACAATCATTATTCATAAACAGCTCATCCATGTTATGGGAAATGCAATTTAAGGACTGTGGTGGCCTTAGACAGGTACTAATATATCCAGACTAGTAATTTATACTCGGGATCCCCAACCTTTTGAACCCATGAGCAACATTTAGAAGTAAAAGGAGTTGGGGAGCAACACTAGCATGAAAATGTTCTTGGGGTGCCAAATAATGGCTGTGATTGGCCATTTGGCCATAATCCCTATGTGGATTATCAACCTACACTGAGGCTCTATTTGGCAGTACAACTGGTTTTTATACAACCAAAACTTACTTTCAAGCCAGGAATTCAAAAATAAGCTCTGATTTGAGGCCACAGGGAGCAACATCCAAGGGGTTGGAGAGCAACATGTTGCTCACGAGCTACTGGTTGGGGATCACTGCTCTAAATCAATTAAAGGAGCACTAACACTCAGCAAATAATTGGTCAATACATGATACACCATCTATATTGGGCTTCAATACCATTCCAAGGCCATCATAGTCTTTTAGCAGTAAAATTCTGTGACTGCAAATTGCCATGAGTAACTCCCCATCTGTTTTCTGATGCTTAACATCACATGCTCTGGGTTGCTGTCAGTCACTTGAGTTTAGGGACCAAGACAATAAACATTATTGTTTGCTCACTTGTTTCTGGAGGCCGGAGAAAAAATCAAGTCTGGAAGGGGTGGCACCTGGGCCTGTATGTCTCTAGTTATGCCACTCCCCTAAACATAGCTTCTCATCAGCAATCCAGAGTATGTGCAGTGCCACTGGCACACAGAAGATGACCAAACACGGTAAAAGATGGGGGGCCGCTGTGGATAATCTGCAAAGACCGAATATCACGAATATCCTGTGGTGCTCAATCTGGAAACCTTGTTGTAAACCTTGATTCCAATCATCCATTGAATGTAGAAAATCAGATGGCACATACTCTTGCACACATTCTACATTCCATGGACCTCTTGTATTTATCTAGTTTTAGGTAACCCATACCATTCCCTATTCGTGGCTGCATTACACATTTGTTGTTTCTGAGCTACATAATTCACAATTACACAAATCTAATTTGCTGTACCTGAACTTCTCCATCTTATGCTTTAAAGTAGGGTTATTATAAGTTTAAGGTTGCGTGACCTAGTTGAAATGGTTCCACAGCACTGGCCAATAGTACATTTTGTAGGGCAGTGCTATCAGTTACTGAAGGCTATCCTCATACTTAATTTGTATGGATCATTTGCCTCCCCAACAAACCTCCCACAAGATCCCTCACATGAACACTGGTAGGTATATCTGAAGAGCAGCTAGGGGAACATCAGACTAATGGTTCTTATTGAAATACACGTCAGCTTATAGCAGCTAATCGCTTTCATCTGGAAGTTATATCAGGCACACAACAGATCAAAAATTGGAATAAAAGATATGCTCAGACCCAGCAACACTCATAGCAAATAGCTTGGGCTCTTGTTTTGACACTTCCACCTGTTCTTTTCTAAAGGATATCATAAAAATATACACTCGTAGGGTGGGAGACATTTATTTTCTGGAATGTGAAAAAGTGCCAGTTGTGGCTGATGCTGTGCTTATTTCTCAACTTGCCAATTTACAAGTGATTGTACAAGCCAGGATAAATTGTTTATATTGTTTCTGGACAGAATCATGTTTGAAGAACAATTATACATGGCTCTTAAGTTTCTTGAATAAAAAATCCTCTATAATATTAAATTGTAGCCGTGTACTGGGAAGCTTCCAGGTTATTACTTCAAAATGAGGGACACATGCATGTGAAATGATAACATTATCTGCAGGAATATAAACACAAATGTTCTGAAGTTTCCGTGCCACATAAAATGGGAACTATAACAACATATTACTGTATCATAGTTGCGCCGCTGCATAATGATGTTAAGTTTAGATTATCGTTTTAGTGTATATGCATATTAGCTTTATGGAAGTTCTGAGAGTTTCCAGATCCAGCAGGCTCAAACATTGGGACATACATTACCTTGCTGAACGGGCATCCCTTTCTTATCAGTTGTTGCTGAACTAGAACTGGCATCAAGCAGAAATTCCCTTACTATGTAGGATTATTTGAGACAGAAGTGCTCATTTATTGACCCCTCCTGCACCGTGTACAATTCCAGTGTTGTTGAGCTTGCTGCGAAAGCTGTACCTAACGGAATTGTCGGTGTTGTGAAGATTAGTGTTATTGCACCCGAAATTTGTTGTATGCTGAACATTTTCTAAGCCCTGTTTGTGTCATTTCTGACATGTGGAGTGGGAGTAAAGAGTTTGCCTTATTAATTCACCACAACTGTGCTTTGTTATTGGCTCAGGGTGCTGTGGGAACTCTGAAGCTTCTGCTCGGTTCAGAGTTGGTGGTAGCGCTAGGGTTCTCCTGCATCAATAGGTGCAACTCTGCTCGATTTGGAATGTGAGACAGGAAAGACTGAATGGTGCCTAACATGACTATATGGAAATGCAAAGAGCTCCCTTTGATGCAAGTACTTTTAATTCATTTTTTGCACAACTGACTGTGTGGAAATTGTATGGTATCAGATGTAAATGAGTACTAGAGGTCTTGAAGGCCAATATATTTTGTTATTGTAATTTTATTTCTTGATTTACAAAAAACTTGATGATATACCAAAAATTTTAAAAAAGCTGTCACATCAAGTCTTAGTTTTAGTTGCCATGATGAGCAAAGAGAGAAAGAAAAGGGGCAGGATGGCTTTAAAATGTATTATGGCGTATTATATTTTGAAGGAGGAACCTTTTATTTTCTGTTCAACAACTGCGACACATTCATGGGCTTATTACTGCTTGAATGGGAAATACTCAAAAACCCTTCTCAATATTCACAAAGCATAGCATATATTCATTCCTTTGTAGGAATCAGGTTTTATTTGGAAGCTAAAAACACAGTTTAGGGAACACTGGAATCAGACAGGATAAGGGTTTGAGTTTGCATCAAACTAAAAACCTTCCATTTATTACATCACGTAGCAGATACAATATAGCATTGTCCCTCTATCTATGGGGCAAATTTACTAAGGGTTGAAGTGAAAATTCGAATAAAATAAAAATTTTAAAAATTTTAATTTCTACGTTTTTTCACTTCGAAATTCGACCATTAGTAAATGTGCCCCTAAATGTACTCCTAACATTTTTATATCTATAGTTTGTAAACACCTTGAGATGCAGAACAAAAGTTAGTGTACGTTTGTATATTTGACACTACTGGAAAGCATTAAGGCCTTCCAGCTTGAAATGCATGTCAGAAGGATTTAGCCTCACTGTTACCCCACTGGGTGATTTTACATGCCAAACTTATTTATAGAATCACATTCCCCATAGCAGTGCTGTGTAATCACAGGGACTACAGATGCGTAAGCATCATCAATTGGATGTTGATAGGAAATGAGAAACAGGAGCCAGAGAGTAAAAAGGAAAATGGTATCAGTTTTGCAGAAAGGTACAGTATATACCTATGGATTCATAGGGTACACAAAAGTATCATTTTACTTCAGTTTCAGAAGGGCACCAGTTTTGATTCAAACACTGGTATCATTTTACCTAATACAGTCTTTAAATCTTTGTCTCAGACACGGCTATTGAGAAATATAAGTTCATCATGTTGAAACAATATATGCACAGGGCAGAGTAAAACAAGTAGTTCTATAAAAAATATTAGAATCATGAACTGGCTACTGTATATCATTAGGATTTAAGATGTTATAGGGGATCTCTGTGACCATATAAAGGCGGCCTTTTGAGTCAGCTCAATGGATTTTACAGTTTACTTAAAGGGGATCTGTTACCTTAAGAAAAAATTCCAGAATCTTCCAAAATATGAGGCATAGAGGTGGGGCAAACAATATATGATTGACAGTTGAGATATTTAAAAAGGGTTTATAACTAGGATGGATGTTTTAAAAAAATGTAATAAAAAAAGAATTTGGGTTTTATATTTAATTTGAAAAGGACTTTTGTTATACAGCTTGAATACACATTTCAGAAATCTGTTTCTCCAACAAGACCAATTTCTCTTTATTGAATAATATAATTTGTGCACCCTGACTTGCTTTTAGGACTACGCTTCCTCTCATCAGTAACTGCTTCTTCTTTCACTGCCAGTATACTTCCTGTTTCTATCTTGTATATATGGTTAATCACACAATATTATATAAAATTAACAATTATTACAAAGCAAGCAACAAATGACAGTTATACACAAAACTGACCAAGCATCATGCAGGGAAACTTTCCACTGCATACCTTTCCAGTTCATACTACTTGCTTAGTGTAAACAATACTGCCCATTATAAACAAAGATTACTAGGTGGTCACCTTTAAGTAAAAGTTTAGTATGTTATAGAATGGCTTATTCTAAGCAATTTTTCAAATGTCTTAATTTTTTCTTTTTTTTATAGTTTTTGAATGTTTTGCCTTCTTCTTCTGACTCTTTGCAGCTTTCAAAATGGCGTTACTGACCCCCATCTAAAAAAATTCTCTGTAAGGCTACACGTGTATTGTTATTGCTACTTTTTATTACTCATATTTCTATTCAGGCCTCTACTAATTTGGACCCTAGCAACCAAATTGGTGAAATTGCAAACCGGATAGCTGCTGAATAAAATTCTAAATAACTCTAAAACCATAAATAATAAAAAGAAATTTAAACTAACTGCAAATTGTCTCAGAATATAAATCTCTTCATCATACTAAAAGGGAATTTAAAAGTTAACAACCTCTTTTAAGATAAAACAAACTAACAAAGTGTGCAAATCCCCTTTAAAAGATGGATACAAAATAAGTAAAACAGTAAAAACCCATATCCTCGCATAAAATAAAGTGTATAGACATGTTTACAAAAGTAAAACCCCATAATTGTGGCACTAAAAGCTAAAAGTTATTACTTTGAGGCCTTCAGGTTCTCTTAGAGAACATTTACTGGTACCAGTTTGCCTGACACCTCCAGCTGTTTATTACTTTATAATGATAATGTATTTGTATTAATATCAATAATAAAGATAATATAAAACTATCACTATGCAGAAAGAATAGAATACACTTATCCAGGAAGGGATGCTGATAAAAAAAAAATATGGTTACTCACATGCAGAAACCCCAATATTTCACAATGTTTCCAATATTTGGTTTTGCCAAATGCCTTCTACTCATTCTCACAGCTTTGTTGTAAAATGTGGTATTTAATCACGAACACCAATGTCATCACTAATGGAAGTCTGTATGGCCAGGAGCTCTGCTTTACTCTCAGAAATCCATGTGATTTTAATTTTTCGCTGTATGATCATAGAATTTCTTAAAGAAATATCAGCATTCCATTCTTTATAACATTGTGGTATTGATTGTCTTTTGGAACTCTTTCATAAATCCAATCTATCATGTGCAGTATATTTGCCCATCTAAACTACAGCACTAATGACTTACGTCTATTAAATCCTTATCAATCTTTTCCGTTTTCTGGAGCAACAAAACACTTTTGGCAATAGCATATCATATATATTTTTTTTCACAGCAAGAAATTGTCAAGGAAAAACCATATTGGACAATCATTCTAATGACTTGCAGCCAATCTTATTTTGGACATGGTTTGCAAATTCCTAACATTGTTTTTATATCTGTTCTTTTGGAAACTCCAAACACATATTTTATTATCTTCACATATAGTTAACTCTATATTGATTGTATTCCTCTTTAATGTAACATATAATTACTTTCTTAACCCACAAGGAGTGATTTGTAAGCTGTTTCTTTGTTGTACAATTGTAATATTTATGTAATCTACAACAAAATCTCCCCACAAGTATTCAGCGCTATTTATTTCCTTTAATAATACAGACATTTAATGAGTTGTGTGGGATACAATGCAAAACATGTCATGATGGGCTTAAAGTCATTTTACTTTAATAGAAGTCACGGTTATATTCCTTTATTCTAGCATTAGTATTATATCATTTCTAGTATGTGGGATTTTAAAGATATTATTTTCCTTTTATTGTTTATAGATGTTATATATTTATCTAAATTTCTTACTCATATACGTGCATGACCTAGAATGCTACATCAATGCATTCTTGTTTACTCTGTATTCACATGCTTCCTGTTACTTTCAGGATTGTAAAGGGGGATGAGGGACATCTATCCCTCATATCAATTATTTAATTATATATATATAGCAGGCATGTGTCTGTATTTTATTCACAGCAGGGATTCCCACAACATACTCAGCATAACTTAAAGTTTATTCTTCTGAAACCAGAACAGTTCACTGGCAGTGTGAATATCTAAGAAACCTGTTTTTTGAAAGTGACTCAATCACTACTAGGGCAACTTAATAAAGTAAAGAAGAAGTTTGGTGTTTCTTCTCTGCTCACCAAGATGCACAAGCTTGCCCACACTTCATGGACTGACCGCTCACTCCAGACTGCACCCATTTTCCACAGGTGAAGACTGACACAGTTTTCCCACAGAGAAACACTTCCTTTGGCCCAGGTTCCCAAAGTTGAATTTAAGGAGAATGATGCCAAAGGAGGTGGTTGGACAAACTATCCCTAGACCTCCCTCTTTCCTCTGCTGGAATGTTACCCTTCTTTTTACTGGGTTCAGTGTGTTCCCCCAAAACATCTAGAAGAACAGACTGTAGACCCGAGCATTGAGAGATTCTGGCAAGGGAAACACATAAGCAACAAAAAGAAACAATGGATTCAAAAAGGTCTTGATCAGTTTAACCCCTTTCTCTATAGGTCAACTTCTAAGATCTCCAACGCTTAACTTTTGTCAAACAAGCATCCACTTTCTCTTCCCATTTAAGTCTGCTATTATCATCTCTCCCAAATTTCACTCCCGAGATTTTAACCTGCTCTGGGGCCACTGGGAAATTCCCGGCCTGAAAATCCTAAGTCCAAAAAGCTTCTGAATTTTCATGATTAGCTGAGGAGCCAGAGGCCCTTGAGTAGCTTCTAATGCAATCAGTGATCACCTCAACCTCTGCCTGCTTAGAAATGACCACTGACACATCATCCACGAAGGCTACAAACCCGGGCACATACTGTATGAATAAGAGCTGCTATGTTGCCTTGAGCCAATCTCCTTGCAATAACAAATGGGTCGATAGTGATGTTAAAGGTGATTGCACATTTACAGGTGGAATAAAATAAAGTGCATAAAAAAACTTTTATTGAGACCAGCTATTGGTGGGACTAAACCATTTGAATAGCAGAATCATACAAAATTGTCTTTGTATGCATTGTCACACGTGATTCAAATGTTTTAGTCATGGCAATTGCTGTTAATGGAGAGTGATTTCTCATGGGAGACAAGAAGTTCTTTGTACAGGTATTTGTTTGTATTTGTTTTCTTTAAACTGATTATCCAGAATAACATAAAGGCTGTCTCCCGTAGACTCCATTTTATCCAAATTATACAATTTTTTTTAAATGATTTCCTTTATCTCTGTAATAATAAAACAGTACCTTGTACTTGATCTCAACTAAGATATACAATAATTAGTCCTTATTGGAAGCAAAACAAGTCTATTGGGTATATTTAATGCTTATATGATTTATAGTAGACTCAATGTAGTGCTGTTCAACCAGCAGCCTCTGCCCCTCCCTTTTTGGCCCTCCACACTTAGGCATCTTTGATTGATTACCTTTGTGTTAGATTTAAATGGTATCAGAATGGACATTAATTGACCCCTGCATTGTTCACACTTCCAATGCTCACACCTGTAATCCCCCTGTATTGTACTGTGTACTGTACTTCACCTATGACCCTGCATTGATCATACCTCAGACTCTTAGCATTGCGTCACTGTACATAGTACAGCAGAGTGGAGTGGTCCCATTAAATATCCTACCCTGCTCTGTCTGCACTACTCTGCCCATATGTGCCCTACTTTTCCTGTGTCCCCTATTCTGCCTGTGCATCCCCTTCTCTGCCTGTGCATCCCCTATTCTGCCCGTGCATCCCCTACACTGCCTCTGCACGTGTATCCCCTACTCGCTGTGTGTCCCCTACTCTTACCATGTGTCCCCTACTCTGCATGTGTGTCCAATACTCTGCCTGTGCATACCCTACTCTGCCTGTGTGTGCCTTACTATGTCTGTGTGCACCCTACTATGTCTGTGTGTGCCCTACTCTGCTGTTGTGTGCCCTGCTCTGCCCACGTGTGCCTTACTATGTCTTTGTGTGCCCTACCCTGCCTACTCCACCTGTGGGAGGTGAACCTGATGGGGATTTGTTAGCATCATTAAATACCCCAAGATGTTTATTCATGTACTGGGGGTTGCTATCAATAGGAGAGGAGGAGACATATGGATTTAAAGGTATGTCTTAATTTTACATGTATTTTTTTTTCACATATTAGTGATGTGTGATAGCCCAGTAGTGAGCACAAACCATTTGTTTTTTTGGTGTGCCACCACCATTAATCTGGGTATCATCTTAACATTTCTTGTAATAACACGGGTGTGGTTTAAAAGGGGAGTGGTAAACACTGACTTCTATTATTGGCCCTCCACAACGTAGGTCAGAAAAATTCTGTCCCTCGGTACCACAGAAGTTGGACAGCACTAACTTAAAGTATGAAGATCCAAATTCCAAAAAATATCCTTTACCTGGAAAACCCCAGGTCTTGAGCATTCTGGATAACAGGTCCCATACCTGTACCTTAAGGGTAATGTGAAATGGGTCAAACCATTTTTGACCTGAAGATGCATATTAGAGCAGATTCTTCCATCAACCACCTTTAAAGTCAATCAGGAGTTACACAGATGAATTCATACCTTGTGAGTTTTTAGCCAAAGGATTGTGCTTTGCTGCTGTTGTTAATGGAGAATAGTTTTGCTGTGGCATGCTATCAGTCAACACCTACACATATATTTAAGCCTACAGCATTGGAATGTTCTCTGCATACAATTATCTATTCCCTTATACATTTCTGTCTATTTTCTTCTTACTTTAAGGGAAGTAATGGAAGATAAACCCACAGGATTGTTTTTCTTTATTGAACAATAAATCAAGCACATTGCTTATACAGGTCAAATAGTTGGAGTAGAGAGCAAACTATGTGAAACTTTATTGTATAATTCTTCAGTCAATCAAGGCAATAAATACAGAAAAAAACATGTTGGAAAAAATGAAAATAAATAAATAACATTCCATAGCTGACAATAAAAGATAGAGTATGATGCTGGTTTGCAATGCAGACTTGGTATACATCACCGCTCTTATAATATACATAAAAGGTTAAAGTATTGTCCTAATAAAAATTGTTCACGGGTCAGCTGAATTCCTTTTTCTTTTAGCATATTTGTAAAGTCATTAATCTAACCAGAAACAGGCAGGAAAGTTATGCAGCCAATATTGCATAAAATTTCTATACCAACTTTCAAACAAAAGAAAATCATACTGAACATTCCAATTTCTTTTTCTAGACCAATAAACTGGTTAGGTAAAAGTATTTATTTAAGGGATATCGCTTCAGTTGTCATGAAACTACAGAATGGAAATTAGAAGGAAAATAAGAATGTGGTGAAGGAAGAAAATGCATTAATTATTGTTACAATTACATTGTTAATGGAAATAAAATGTTTTATTCCAGGTTATGCAACAAGGTTTCATAGAAAAATCAGTATCAAGGGACATAAATGTCTCATTTATAAATGTAGAATTTGACTCCATATTGACCCTCCCCATTGTACTACCCTTTAACTGGTACGGGTATGGGACCTGTTACCCAGAATGCTCGGGACCTGGGGTTTTCCAGATAATGGATCTTTCTGTAATTTGGATCTCTATACCTTAAGTCTACTAGTAAATCATATAAATGTTAAATAAACCCAATAAGCTGATTCTGCGTCCAGTAAAGAATAATTAAATCTTAGTTTGGATCAAGTACAATGAACTGTTTTATTATTACAGAGAAAAAGGAAATCATTTAAAAAAAATAATTGATTATTTGATTATAATGAAGTCTATGGGAGGTAGCCTTTCCATAATTCAGAACTTCTGGATAATGGGTTTCCCGATAATGGATCCCATACCTGTACAGGTAAGGGACCTGCTATT
>CM044431.1:47901685-47914611 GCA_024363595.1 Xenopus borealis | reverse complement strand
GAAGAAAGGAGGTTCCGCCTAAATATTCGGAAGGGGTTTTTTTACAGTGAGAGCTGTGAACATGTGGGATTCTCTCCCTGAAACTGTTGTACATGCTGATACATTAGATAGCTTTAAAAGTGGTTGGATGGCTTTTTAGCAAGTGAGGGAATACAGGGTTATGGAAGATAGTTCATTATACAAGTTGATCCAGGGACTAGTCCGATTGCCTTTTTGGAGTCAGGAAGGAATTTTTTCCCCCTCTGAGGCAAATTGGAGAGGCTTAGGATGGGGTTTCTTGCCTTCCTCTGGATCAACTAGCAGTTAGGCAGTTAAAATTAAAAAAAAAAAAAGTTAAAAAAAAGGTTGAACTTGATGGACGTGAGTCTTTTTTCAGCCTAACTTACTATGTTACTATGTTATTGATTTTTTTTTTCATTAAAGAAAGTAAAAATGGGATTTTATTTCTTTGCCTTTCCTTGCCCTTTAAATGGGTTAAGCATAAGACAACATGTCTCCTTTTCTCCACTGCTTCTCCCTTGTGGGGCATTTTTACTTTGGTAAACTTCACCATACTTCATGCAACTATGCCAGACGTTATTTCGTGATGAATACTTGTATTTATCCAAATGCACAATTTCGCCTCAGCGCTGGTTTATTTCACCAGTGATTATTAATCAGCGAGAACGTTTCTTAGTAAATTATTTTACTTCCTAGCATAACTTACCTTCATTAATTTAAATAAAACTGCAATATAAATGTCATATGAATGTATTTATTAGTGATGTTGATGGAATTGTTGGAAGCGCCCACTTATTAAAAATGTCATAGAAAGCAAAATAAAGGTAATAGAGATACTCTATTGTCCTAGACATGAGTCTACCCTAAAACAAATGTGGTATGACTTTTAAATTGTTTAAAATATAGGGTTGACCCCTGTTTACCCCCAGTCAAAGGAATTTTAGGTGCTTTGGTGACAAAAAAGCAAGTATGTACTTTTTATAATATCTGGTCAGAATAAATTACAAACCTGTCCAAACCAATACACCAAATGTACATAAGATAACTGTGGCATACATATTTATGTTTTTTTTTTGTTCTGAAACCTTCCAAAAACATTTCTTTAGAAAATAGAAGTGGTTTCATTGGAATCAAACCTAGGACCCCAGTGCTGTGAATCACCAGTGCTAACCACTGTGCTTCTATACATCCCAAGATAAATATGTTATTTATATTTGTTACATTTATATGTTTCAAACCATTTGTATAAGAGATTTTTGATGTGACTTTTTTTCTATCCTGCAACGCAGTCATTTTTATGTAATTACATTTTTTAAAGAAATCGATAGAATGTCTTCTTTTAATGCTTACTGTTAAAAAAAAAATCAGCATTTTGATCTTATAAATAAATTGTTTCATGTTTTTGTTTCAGTGTTTTCACAGTTTACTTTGGTGGTCTTGGTATATTTTTCTCATACGGCATATGTATGGCACCATACTCAGCAAACCCAGTACTTTGGAAAGCAGTAGGGGTTTCATGTAAATTATATTATATGTTAGAGTTACACTGGCTTGAAATTAAATCTTCAGCAAAGTTAAATATACTGCTGATTATTAACAAACAGGAACAATGGCATGGTTGGAAGAAAAACAATAAATGTGTTTTCAGATGTATTTGTCACCTGGAATTAAGTCATCTTACTCTATAATGAAAACAAAGTTTTCAGCTACATCTTAAGGTGGCCATAGACAGTACAATTCCGATCTTTCTTGGAAAAGATCTTTCCAAGAAAGATTGTTCATTTCATTATACACGTTTAGAGCTGAATCGTCAGATAAACAGGTAAAAACAATTCTACCTGTATCTGACGATTCAGCACTATACAGTGGCCGATGTTCGGGTGCCTTCAATGGCACCCGATCAAAATTTTCTGACCAGCCGATCGTTACCCAAGTCTTCTTCCAATACCAGTCGGCTCCTTTCCCACCATACATACACCGAATATTGTAAAAAGATTAGTTTTGTACGATATCTGTGTGTCTATGGCCACCTTCAGACTGTGACATTAAATGCTAACTCTTCCATCAAGCATGGGGCTAAAATGACAAATTGCCCATCTGATTTGGGGTTTGGTCAAGTAGCTTTAAATCATTTGAAAATCCCATCTGATTAGAACTGACTTAAGCTAGGAATTAGTTTTTTTCCGACTCATTGGGGCAGATTCACTAAAGCGCGAAGCATCTAACGCTAATTCGCCAGCGTGACGTCTATTCTTAACTTCGCAAATTCACCAACACCGACTCGCTAGCAAAGTAGATAGATTAGCGCAACTTCGCACCCTAATGCCAGGCGAAGTTGCTCACTGACGAAGTTGCTCCACTTGGGTTCAAGCTCAACAAACAAGTGGATGTTCAGCATGCGGCTAGCTTACCTATTAAACTGTTTAAAACTAATTGCTGAATGGTATCTATTGTCACTTGTGCAATTTAGTACCTATGGTTGTAAATCTGCCCTTCTGTCTTTCTGCTATACTTCCAGATTAACTAATATTTTGTTTTCCTTCTAAGAAGTCAGTGCTGATTATTTAGTCTGTGCTTCAAGGTCCATGTTTGAATTGTTAAAGTCTTATGCACTTTTGTCTTAGCCCCCGCAGTAAAGGTTAACAAGATGATCGCAGGACTCTAACACAATAGCTGTGCCAATTTCAACATAGCCTAAGTAAGAAAGTGATTCATAAGCTGCTTGTGGCAGGTCTTTTGACCTTGGAGAATTTGAATTTGTAATTACAAAGGTTGTAAGAAAAGATTTCAATGTTCCATATGACATTTTCCAACTGTTCCCTTGAAACCACAGAGGAAGACCTTTAATTGTTATTTATCAAAATATGTCTGACCTTCACGATGGAAGTATTTAAACATATTGCTGTTGTTAATTACTGCCGAAAAATATGCTGTAGCAAAGTGAGTTAGAAAAGGAAAATTTTTCAAATAATTTACATTAAAAACTGAAATTTCCCCAACATGTTTGTTTTGTGTACTGCGCGGTTGCATCAGTGTGCAGGCCTCTTATTAAATCATTTGATTTGCACTTTGCCTTATTTTGTAGCTTCCTATTTGCTATTGCAATCTATATATCTTTATTCCTGCAATCCTTTACTTAAATGCTGGAACACAATTTTGATGATACACTGAAGTAGATATTAAAAAATTGGGTGCAATGGTACCAAATTTAGTATACAGATAAAATACAGGGTAAAAAAAAATTATGTCATAATATGTGTGGTGTTGATACAAATCATAACAATATGGTTTCTGTGCTCAAGCATGTACAGGTCATGTATTTGCCTATAGTTTAAAAAACCTGTGCCATGAAAACTGTAAATAAATGAACAGAAATCACACAGCTGAGAAATAGCCATAATTCCCAGAATGTGTGTAGATTATGAGATACTGGCAGCGGCAGGAAATGTTGCCTATAATAAAAACTTAAAAGAGAAGGTTTCCTCAGAAGTAGTTAGTTAAATGTATTAGGATCTGCTGACATTATGTATTGTTATTTAAGGCCTTCATAAACATCCTAAACACACGCCAATTATTCCTGCCATGCCACTATATGTCCACATTTCCTTGCAAAATTGTGCTTATTTCAAAAGGAATACTAATGCTGCCATAAATATATGGTATATCTTAAACTGGGATTAAAACAAAATAGTAGACCTAAAAACGGTGATCCAGACTAAAACCTAAAGCTAAAAAGCTGAGACAGGAATGCCTTCAAAGAAGCTTGGGGTTATAAAGCAGTAGGAAAATATAAAAGTCTCTGATCTTTAGAATTCTTTATTCATTATTTTAATATATGTACAAAGTTCTCTTTATCCAGAAGGTGCCAAATCAACATTAAGGGGCTGATGTACTAAATTCACGTGAATAGATCGAAGTTCGATCGAATGCGATCGAATTATGAACGTAGGATTTTTTCGTTTGGTCGAATATGCAAATTTTGGCATATTCGATCATCGAATAGCGAATGATCGAATACATTCGAATAGATTAGAATGAACGAATATTTTATCATTCGATCGGCGAAGGATTTAAATTTTTACGTTTATTTGATTGCCTACTTCGCTAGATTGGACCTACCGAATTGCAATAGAAGCCTATGGGAGCACTCCCATAGGCTTCTGAGGCTAAGTCCTGATCGAATAGGATTCAAACGATCGAAGTCTTCGATCATTCGAATCGTACAAATCATTTGAATGATCGAATGATTTATTCGACCGATCAAATAAACTTGTATTCGATCGTCGAATATCGAATAAAAGGTAGCCTAAAACTATTCTTTAGCATTCGACGATCGAATGCTAATCGAATATTGAATTTGGTCGAGCTAATTATGGAGTATAATATAAAATTTTCCCCTTAGTGTTTTTGCTTAAATTAAATAATTAAATTTGAAATCTAGCTGCCTGTGTTCTAGTGGTGGAAAACTAGATGTTTCATTCAAAATGTATACACTTGCAATCTCAAGAAAGTTCGGGAACCGTTTCCTTTCTCTTGTGTGTTTTGTAGATACCTTAATTATCTCTTCTGATAAGCATCAGAAGCATTCCATGAACGTAACGTGGACTTGCATAGTCCTACTGTTTCCTAGTCCCAGGTTTCACACAAACTTTTAATTTTCATATGCAACTAATATAGTATAACACAATATTTTTACTTGACCAACTTTAATACCTTCTGAACTTGAGTATTTTTTTATGACAGCCAGTAACTGGTCAATGAATTAACCATTCCTTATTTGTATTTATCTTTTATTCTTCTCTAACTAAACAGTCAACTAAAATGGATAGCTCACTGTGCACAAAGCACATTGCCTAGACAGAGGCATACTCAATAAAATAGCTTAATCTATTCTTCATCTCTAAATTATGACCTGCTAGGGTCTAAAAAAAAAAAGATTTCTTCAGTCATGGGAAGCAGTAAGGCAGATAACACTTATATGCACTTATACTGTATGTTGAAACTATAATGTTTGTCATTTAGCATTAACTTTTGGTTTTTATCTCTACCTTTTCATTTTTAAAGAGGTTTTTTCTTTGGTTTTCTGTCTTTGAATTAATAATACTGGATATATAATTACAGATTCACTATGAAGAACACTTGCTGCCCATCATACGCAATTCCTGCAAATCTTAGATTCTCAGGTGTAAACCTTTTGCTGTTTTCAAAAGAGACAAAAGACTGATACATGGCCGGTAGGCAAAATGCCCAACGGGACTTTCCTTAATGCTTACTTAGCCATTTTTTTTACAGTTAAGCATGAATTTCCTTTATTCACTTTTACAACTTTATTCCTTTTGTTTTTAGGGAAATTACCTTTGACATTTTCATTTCCTTCCAATTAGTGCTTTCTCATGATTCCCTTCAATCAAAAGCACCAAAAAAAAAATATTGTTGAACATGTGTAGTTGAACATGTAAAAAAGGATGAAAATGGTTTTAACTCCTGGAACAATGGAAGTTAATCTACATAAAGGCAAATATAATTACTTCATTGTAATTTCACATGATTAAATCCACTGTCTAGAAACGCTTAGAAAACTGAGCCCATCTGATTTATTTGAAAAGAATGTAATAGCTTGTTTTTGCCCTCATGCACATAAACATACTTGAACAGGTGCTGCCCACTGATACCTATAATGTGCCCAACTCACCAGAATGACAATCTTATCTGAACTATTTCATACATTTTACTACTTCTAGCCTCCTCTTTTTAATTTTATCAGTTTAATTTTGTAAAATTGCCCTTGATCTAGAGGTGATTGATGGTACATTTATCAACATTCTCATTTTAGTGGTTTCAAAGATTTTTCAATCTACGAATAAACAGTTTTTCTCTAAATCCATGAATGTAATGTAATGTATTAAAAAATTCAGATTTAAAAAGCATGAAAGTAAAATAATGCTGAACGATCCAAATAAAAAAAAACTCTAAAACCAGTACAAATGCAAGTTTTTCAGACAATTCTCTAAAAAAAAAGTCTGAATGGCTAAAAAATGTCCTATAGGATCAGCACAGATGCTGATGACTGCTATCGGATCATGACTGCTTTTGCTTGGCTAAGTTTTTTACTTTTTAAAGATGAAAGTAAATACTACCTATAACAAGTAGATATAATAATGGCTTATCTAAGACAAGGTTCTATCTCTGCTAGAATGAGGCATGGAAGGCCATGCAATATTGGTATCTTTAGAAATTACAAAGCTGGAACTAAATTATTCCAAATTGATGTTCACACTCATTCTGATAAAACACCACTCTTTCATGGGTTAACTACTTACTGAATTACTACTGAAGTCATGTTTAGTTACATGGAACCTATGTTCGCTGCATTATTTATATGCCTCATTACTTGGAAATTATATCTCCAGCTGTCTACAGACTGAGAACAGCAATGCAATATATATTGCAATAATTTCTGGTCTGAATATGTATAGTACATCAGAGTGTTTTGCTCTTGCCAGGAATCAGTAAGACAAGCATTATACAATCTGCCATCAGACCCTACCTTTTTAGACATACATTACAGGATTCTTTCAGAATTAATTATCCATATGTTCATCTTTCTGTTCCCCTGTAGACATAACATGTAACTCTGGATGTCAGTAAGGTACCAATATAAAGCGTTTGTGTTCTGAACACCTTGCTTAACTTACATCCCTGTTTGTTGAATGTGGTTTGCGTATCATGACTTGCATGGGGCCTTTTGTCTGTTAACGAATATTATAGCTAAAGTATCTTTAGATGCACTGATTCAAAGCAGGCGGGAATAACATGTTTCCTTCTCAATGTTCCAAGTCAAGGGACTGCTCTGCTTTGACTAAGAACAATGTGGAGTGTGAAGCATCAGGAAAGTATTTGCTTAAGCCTCCCCGAAATAGCACATGTAATATTGTGCAATGGAAACTTCTACATGCTTATCTATAAATGTTACAATATGCTCCTCCATGTCAAAGCATGTTTTACTTTAGAATTCATTTAACTTCCATCAGTGTAAGTAAGGTACAGCATTTCGGAGTAACATGTTTTAGCATTACTACACATATATGTAAAAGTATTTAAAATCTTATGGTTGGAAGAAATACACAATGGTGCTAATATCATGTCAAGAACTTAATTTCCACAGCCAGCTTTTTGAATTCAGTAGATAGATGACATTGGGTCAGATTCAATTCAGTGAGAAAAAGTTATCTCCTGGTTAATAACATGAAAAGTCATGGACGAGATTCAATTCAAGGAGAAAACACTTTTCTCCTAATTCAGTTCCAGTTTTTTCCCCATAGACTTTGAGTTTTTAAGTAATAAATAGTGAGATTAAATTTTCTGAATTGAATTGTATCTCAAATTGAATGTGGTCCTTGATTTTTATGTGATAAATGATACAATTTATATACAACATTTGAAGTAGGACTAAGCCATAAGTAATACTTTTGTGAATCTTACTACAGGTATGGGATCTGTTATGCAGAAACCCATTATCTAGAAAGTTCCGGATTACAGAAAAGATGTCTACTGTAGGCTCTGTTATAATCAAATAATCCAAAAATTTTCTCTGTAATAATAAAACAGTAACTGGTACTTGATCCAAACTAAGATATACTTAATCCTTATTGGAAGCAGAACCGGCCTATTGGGTTTATTTAGTATTTACAGGATTTTCTAGTAGACTTCAGGTATGAAGATCCAAATTATGGAAAGATCCATTATCTGGAAAACCCCTGTTACCAAGTATTCTGAATAACAGGCCCCATACCTGTATTCGCCCCCATTCAAAAGAACTTCATTCATCTAAGGTGCCATTAGAATTCTAGGTTGAGATACATTGAAGTTGGCTTAGGTGTCCTGCAATTTATTGTCTTTTTCTAACAGCTGCAACCCTTTTCCTGATGTTTTGCACGTTTATCCATGCAATTCATCCTGTCCCCACAGGATTTTTGGTCATAAAGCATGAGAAGTTAAATTCCATTGTTTCCTTTGCGCTGATATCTTGAAAGGCCGTAGATAATTGTTTCTAATGCTGCAACAAGGACTAGGTTGTTCATTCAAAGTGGTAAAATCTATTCTGTGTTTATGTTAATAGGAAAAGTATTTTGAAGATGTTAATCCACATCAGTCAGTCAGTAATTAGCTTTCATAGGTTTACTGCAGACTCACTTATCAAAGTTAGCCTTTAATTGCTTATAATTGCTAATAATACATTGGGACCAAAGTTGTGTACTATTCTTAGCAACTCTGAAATCAGCTAATAAGTTTAGTTTTTCTGGTTACAGCCACAGTTTAGTGTTGCCTAGTCCATAGAAGTACAGTATGTCATCATTCAAAAATGTCCTCCCATATCATTATCTGTATCAACCCATGACCTCTCAGACAGACCCCAGTGAACAATCTGAGTCAAATCTGGAATTGGTGTGAATCATTGCACTTCCCAGAACTTGTTTGGATTTGTTAAAATATGTATGTTTTGACCTTCTGTCATTTATGTCTTCTATTTAACCTAAATATGGAAAGCTGAACATGTGACATTGGGAAAAACCCTTAATTTCACATGTGCAATTGGGAAAAGAGAATGAATCACAAGAACTGGATCACATCACAGGTCATCACTTTTTAATGTGATAAACATAATAACTGACAGAAATTTCCAGCAAAACTAAAATACAGACTTCTTGAGTCACTTTCATTTGAGGGGTAGGGTATTGGCATTGCATCATGACATAAAAATGGAGGTATCATGTCATCATTGTCATAGTAAGTTATGCTGAAAAAAAAAAATTCAACCTTTTAAGTCTATATAACCTGCCTAACTGTTAGTTGATCCAGAGAAAGTCAAAACTGAAGCCTCTCCAATTTGCCTAAGAGGGGGGCAAAAGTCCTTCCTGACGCCAAGATGGCAATAGGACCAGTCCCTAGAACAACTGGTTCTATGGACTTCCATACCCATACTCCCTCACTTGCTAAAAAGCCATCTATGTATCAGCCACTGTGACTAATTCAGGGAGAGAATTCCACATCTTCACATCCTCACTGCAGGAAATCTCTTCTGAATATTTATCCTGAACCTCCTTTCTTCTTATTGTAATGGGTGCCATGGATGTCAGCTGGAAGGACCTAATGGTAAATAAAGCAAGAGAAGTTATTGTATGATCCCCTTATACAGATGAAGCCACTTTGGATTGTGCGTTTGACACAGAAAAACTTAACTTATCTATCTCATTTATCCCACTTAGCACAGAATATTGTGTCACAGCATCGAATCCAATTAAAGAGTTCACCATTGAAAACAATGGTGCTTTGGTATGCTAATGAAATGGTTAAATGCATTAAATAAGTTAAGATAACTTTAGATAACACAGTTTCTTCAATTAACCCTGAGTCATGACACATTTAACTCACAAATCCAAGTGGCTTCATCTGTATATTTATACATAGTTATCAAATCGCTTAAACTCCTCTTCTCCAGCGTGAATAACCCCAACTTGGCCAGTCTTTCACATAGCTAAGATTTTATATCTTTTACCAACTTAGTTGCCCTTTTTTATACCCTCTCTAATTCAATAATGTCCCGTTTGAGCACTGGAGACAAAAACTGTACGGCATATTCTAGATGGAGCCTTACCAGTGCTCTGTACTGCAGAAGAATAACCCCCTCCTTCTGTGAAACTATGCCCCTTGTAATAGAGCTCAATAACCTTTTTGTACTGGAAGCTGCTGACTGGCATTGCTTGCTTACAGCCAAGTTTATTATCTGCAAGGAATCCAAGGTCATTTTGTCTAGTGGAGTCCCATTAAGTGTATACAGTAGGTGGCTTGCATATTTTTACATCCCAGGTGCATGACTTTACATTTACCAACATTGAATCACTACGACAAATTGTTGAATGTTATCCCTTAACAAGCCTTCAAATAAATTGCCCACCACAGAAGTCAAATTTACTGGCCTATAAATGCCAGGTGAGATTTTTGTTCCTTTTTAAATACTAGATGAAAGCAAGTTTGAGAAAATCAGAAATAGAGACCGGTCTAAAACTCAACTTACCAGAGGACTTATTTCATCTGTCCTGGTGCCTTGTTATCATACATTTTTAGTATTTTACTACTTTATGAGCCATATCCTGAGTCAGCCACAGACTTGACTGAGCTGAGCCAACAGTGCAGCTATGAGGTGGATCTGGGAACTCTGACTCCTCTATTGTACACATTGAATGAAAGAACTGATTTAGCATATTTGCCGTATCTGTTATCACCCAGCAGTGCATTTGACAACCTCACCGTCCTGACTGTGAAGAACCACCTACGCTGCTTCAAATGAAAGTCCCTTTCTTTAGTCTGAAGGGGTGGCCTCTGGTGCGGTGATCCTCTTTATGGGTAAAAAGATCGCCTGATATTTGTCTATAATTTCCTCTAATGTACATGTAAAGTGAAATCATGTCCCCTTGCAAGCACATTTTTTCCAGAGAAAATAACCCCAACCAGGACAGTCCCCCTCATAATTTAAGTCTTCCATCCCTCTAACCAGTTTAGTTGCACGTCTCTGCACTCTCTCCAGCTCGTTTATATCCCTCTTAAGGACTGGAGTCCAAAACTGCACTGCATACTCCAGTTGAGATCTTACTAGGGATCTATATCTATCATTATGTTTTCATCCCTTGAGTTAATGCCCTTTTTTATACAAGACAGAACCTTATTTGCTTTAGTAGCTACAGAATGACTAGATGACTAGATTCAGTATAGCATGGTTTCTGGTTGGCTTCTCAACAACCTGTGCCATAAAATTGTCATCCAACAAGTTTATAAACTTGTTTCCATTAACTGTCCTGGCAGTGCTTTTGCTCCAGGGTAATTAAAACCCCCCATGATTATTACTTTCCCAAAACTAGTAGCCTTTTCCATTTGAATTAGGAGTATAGCCTCCACTTTTTCATATACATTACTCTTTACATGGACTCTTTACAATCAGTGAATAGTTCCACCCATAAGGCTCTAAAATCACTTCTTTCTTTATTTTAACTTTTAAATCCTGCCTAACAAACACACATACACTACCCCTCTTCCTTTTCTATTGCTTCTGTCCCTCTGAAACAAAGTGTCTAGGCATGACATTTATTCAGCCAGGTTTTGGCAACACCAATCACATCATATTTCCCCTCCAGCACCAGAACCTCGGGCTCTCGCATTTTACCTGACCAGTCAGACTCCTTGCATTTTAAAACATACATTTAGGGGGCAGATTTATCAAAGGTTGAGGTGAATTTCTGAATTTAAAAAAAAAAATTATTTTGAGCTTTTACATCATCTGTTTTTACGTTTACCCTTATTTTACAGTTTCTTTGTGGTCCCACCAATATATTATCCATAATGCATTTCCCTGTTTTTACATTTTCCTGGATTTCACACAATATTTTTCTGTTCCTCTGAAAACTGTATAAAATAGTTCTGCTGTAGATAAACTTAACAGCACCTTTTCTTATATCTTACCTAAATATAAAAATGTGTTTGCCAGGCCCCATTTTCTGTCCTGAAAGGGAAACTATGACAAAAATGAAAATTTAAAATAAGCTTCATCATATTGAAATAATACGTTTTCTAAAAATAATCAGTTTAAAATTCTGAACTGCTCTCTTCATGCAAGAGTTCAGAGTCTGATTTTGAATGAAAGTTATATCAAATATATCTTTTCGGGGAAGCACCTTTTGCCTAGAAGTTGTATTAGATCTCACTTTACTCACCAGAAATCCTGTCTCTCTACATGCAGAATTTGTGCCAAAGTCAATTACTTTGTTCAATTTTGTTTGACCTGAAAACAGCTATTTGAGTGAACTCTGCTAGGAAAGGGAGCCCGCCATAAGATTATAAAATTATCGTAAGATAGTTTGGATCTAACCATCAATGAAAAGCTGACACCCAATATCTACATGAAGATAGAATGAAGAGAAAAAGAAGCTGAGAGAGGAATAGTGAAGATGAACGTGATTATTTGAGAAATGCTACATCATTTTTAATTGATTGTATAGATGAATTTTCTTCTCTCAGTATGATGAAGCTTATATTAATTTTCATTTTCACGATGGTTCCTCTTTAAGTTTTCTTTCTCAACAATGTACAGTGAATTAAAGTGACTGGGGCTCTTTACTGTCTGACAATATAAGATGGTCAGTTGATTTCTGGGCTTTTAACTGCATTTTCAGTTCCCAAATTAAAAAAGACTGCTTAGCATTCAGAAATTGTATTTAGAATAGAATAAGGAATATTAGAAAAAATAAAAAAGTTAAAGGGAGGAGGAGGGTTTTTCTTTTTAAATGGCAGCAGAGAAGAAAAAGAGTACAGAGAAAACAAAAAAGAAGAAAATTGTAAAGATTAAAAATGGCTGAAATACTTCTTGAACTTTTTTGAAAAAAGAATATAAAGAAGTATCCATTCAGCTGGCCTAACAATAGACTTATTCTCGTTATATAGCAATATATGTTCAAGTGTTGCGCAAAAAGCACTTATATAGGCAGAGGTGCTGCAAATAAGTTTACAGAAATAAAAATACATCATAAAGTTCAGAATTAACTTCCATTTGTGCACATTATCTCGCCTTGCTTGTTCTCCCAACAATAAGTGTTTTGTACTCAAGGTCAATGGCTTTTGATAAATTGTTCATAAAATGTCAAGTGCAGGATGTGAACATCTACTAGAGATCAGAACATTTCTGAGCCATTGTGCCAACAAATTCCATCAAATTCTAAATGAAAAAGATCTAGCCATTCTTTAGTTTTTCTTTAAATTTCCTAAAAGTCTAAATTTGTTTACCATAATGTCTGTGAAATTATAATTTAGAAGTGAGCCATTTTATCATGTTGCATTAACTGTCTAAATGAAATTCATATCACACAAACCAGGTTTAC
>CM044431.1:47833709-47883881 GCA_024363595.1 Xenopus borealis | reverse complement strand
TAAAGTGCTGGCATAAGTCACATGACCATGGGCAGCTGGGAAATTGACAAAATGTCTAGCTCTAAGTCAAATTTCAAAATTGAATATAAAAAAATCTGTTTGCTCTTTTGTGAAATGGATTTCGGTGCAGAAGTCTACTGGACCAGCACTATTAACGATGCGTTTTGAAAAAAACATGTTTTCCCTTTAATTTTTTTAGTTAGATAGGAGATAGTTTGTGCTGACCCTAATTATCAGGTTTTTTTTTCTTACAATATTTCATATGTAAATGGTTTGTTGCCTCAAAAATATTTTTGTATTATTTTGCATATTTTTGTTAGTTAAGATAAAAAAACACATTTAAAGGGGTAGATTTATCAAAGGTCGAATTAGAGGGTTTAAAAACCCTCAAATTTGACCATCAAATTTTAATAGAAATCAAAGATCAAGTAATTCGTCCATCGAATGGTCTAATGATCGAATAGATCATTCGATTATCGAAGTGGCCAAAAATGTATTCGAAAATTCAAATTTGAATATTCATTAAATTCTATCGAATTTTGCATCCTTCACACAATTTAGTAAATCTGCCCCTTATTGTTAATAGTTAAAAAACATAAGTTCCCCACAAAAAGCCTAAAACATTTGATGCTTACCCAGCACAGAGGAGCTCAAGGGTACCATCTTCTGCATCTTGTTTTTCTTTTGGAAGGGAACATTGACACGGTGATATTTTGCACATGCGCCACTGGTACCAGGCCTGTATTTGCCCATTGATGTGCATGTGCTGATCAGGTTTGACTCCGTACCTGGTGCGCTGAGCAGATTCTGACACTACAGTGGGATGCCATATATAGCTAATTATAGGGATATCCATCTAATGGCCATAGGGATTTAATATTTTGCATACACACACACACAAAATATATTTATATATATATAATGTTAAGCTTAGACATGGTGCAAACGGACAAAAAACAACAATGCCTGTTTGCTGGTTAAAGACAGCAATGCTAGTAATCCAAAAAAAAAACGCACCCAACAGGACTTTATATGAAAAAAACAAAAAAAGTTTTTATTTACTCAACGTTTCGGCTCAACAGTTGGAGACGGCTCCAACTGTTGAGTCGAAACGTTGAGCAAATAAAAACTTTTTTTGTTTTTTTTTCATATAAAGTCCTGTTTGGTGCGGTTTTTTTGGATTACATATATATATATAATATATATATATATATTTTTTTTTAACTCTGTACACACAGGCAGTTCTCTTCCTCAGAAAGAACTTATTGAGAATATATACAGAATATCATGCCAATGAGAAAATTGGTCATTTTGCATGGGTCCTAAGGGTTTCTTGGACAATTACAGTCAATATACATTAAGATATGTACTTGCTGGCAGATTTGGAGCCAGTGGAATTTTATTGTAAGCCTTCTGCATTTTATTAGACTGTCCAAAGCACAGTGATGATTAGTTACTGTAAATTATTTGCTATCACTAACCAGGGGATTATTCAGCAGTTATGGTAGAAACACATTATTATTCTTCTTGCTCACTTACCAGCCATTGTTTTGTAGTGATTAATCACTCAAGTAAGATAACATATGTTTCATTACCAATCCACTTCGCATCTGTGTGCCACTATAGAATTCAAAAAACTTGGGGTGGAAGAGCATTTGATTAGTTATATACAGTGAAATTATTTTCAAATGATATTCTTTATAGCAAAAAAGAATAACACTGCAAGGAAGGCCATTTCTGCTCATTGTAGCAGTGGTTAACACAATTATAGCAAATAGATTTAACACGTGATATAAATTATACTGTAGATAAATATTTTAGGACACATTGATGTCTGTGGCAGGACCAGGTCCAATGTGCATAAAACAAATGCATTTTTTGTTTACAATGTGCCTTGAATAATCCTCCAAATAAAATCCCAGTTTATCTATTTAAATCTGGCTCCATGGTTTTTGTCCCTGCAGCTGGAGTTGGAAACAGTAAAGGGGATGTAAAGGCAAAATTAAATTACAATACAAATCTCTACACAGTCGCCGACTTCTCTACAGGGAAATAAACAAAGCTGTTTGAGTTCTGCATGGCTGGAAAGTAAGGCGGGGGCTCTCCCTGCAGGTCATGAGTATGATTGTTTCCCTGCAGAGCAGTTAGGGACCGTTTGACAATACCTATCCACAGCAGTGAATGAAGTGAGAATTTCACTGCATACAGTCAGGTTTCTTATAAAAATGGTAGACATTTTTTAATAAAAGTAAATTGGAGATAGCTTTCTTTTACATTAAAGAAAGTAAAAATGGGATTTAATATTTTGCCTTTACTAGCCCTTTAATTGTCATCCATGCAGCATTGAATTGACATTCCAATTCTTTTTTGACCCAGATTTCAAGTTAATTTAGACTGCCATAAACATCAAGAATTCAAACTTTATAGTGTTTTCTCTAAATGTCCTTAATTTTCTGCAGAGGTTAGCTGTTCATGTGTTTCCCAAGGGAAAAAAAGCAACAAAGAATATTGCAGGATACCATATTCACTATGAGATTAATAATGACCATTTAAAAGCATTTGACATTTCCAACTCTGATTATTCCATTTTTCTGCACATTTCTAAATATAACCAGCATTATAACCCAACAAAGAGATCTTGCATAAATCTTGATGGCCTCAACGATTACATTCTGTTATTAAAGCTACCCAAATCAGCATGGCATTAAATGGAATATGGGTTGCTAACATTTCTAAGAAACAGAAACAACTATACAGTAAAATGGTGACTTTCTAATTACAGGAAGAGGATATATATATATATATATATATATATATATATATATATATATGCTTTCTTTTTGCCCATTAATAATGTTTAATTTCGGTTGGTGCACATGGATTTTACTGAAGTGAAGAATTACAATTATTCTAACTTTACTGTTTCTTTCACACACATACTGTAAATGGAGCTGGCAGAAGATCTTTGCCAAATTCACTTCGAACACTGATAAAACTAAACAATGACTCAAAGTTCTCTGTTCCTAACATTTCCATAGAAGTTCTCTTTGTTTTATGCCATTAATTGCACCAATATGCCACCTCAATTCTTTTATATCTTGGTGAAAGAAGGAAGACTTGCCAGGCACCTCATTGTACTCATATGTGCTGCATGATTTAGATCCGTGCATATAAATTGAAATTCCTTTTAACTCGAGAGAATATTGAACACTAAATGACTATACAGTCTAAAGAATCTTATCTGTACATGAATATACTTGTTTCAAGGGCTTAGCTCTTCACAGTTTGACGAATGGGTTCTCCGGGACTTGCAATCCATGTGTGTTTCATTTATTTATGGGAATGAGGCATTCATTTTTGATTATACAGATGTGTTCTGGTGTTTAGGATCAGCATTCATTGAATGGGAAGAGGCCAACAAAGTCAATATACAAAACTCAAGAGAAAGTTCTTACAGAGACATACCTGGTAGAATACCTTGTTGTCAGGTTTGGCCACTGGTGAGTGACCAGCAAGTAGAAGCTGGTGTGCTAAGTAACCCCGAGTATACCCATTAATGGCTGAATATATATATAGAGAGAGTGCCTGCAGATTGATGACAGAGTGGGGGAAAGGGGGTCTTGAGAAAATCTGTGGTTAAAATAACTAGACTCATGCATAACATTATGTGGCCAAAAGTATTTGAACACCCTTTCTAATCAGGGCCGCTTTAATAATACAAATTAAGGGGCATCAGCCCAGGGGCCCACTGTTTTTGGGGACCCACTGCAAGACGTCGTTTCAATATGGTCCCTTAGAAAATATAGCCGTCTTGGGGTACTTGAAGAGGAGGGAAGCAGCAGTGTTAGGACCCTGCTGTTCCATGTTCGTTGCAGCCCTGCCCCTTCACCAGCTACAGTGTGCAGTGTTGCCTCCCCACCCTCTCCTTCCCTCCCTCAGTGTGTTGCCTTGTATCCTATTTCATGGATTCCTACCAAAGAGGCGGGGACATGGAACACCGGCTGCCACTCCATCTGCTGGTGAAGGACTGCACCCTCGTTTAGTAAAGATGGCTGCCTTGGGGGGATGGAAGAGGGCGAAGCACTGCTGCTGTTTCACATCAGTCCTTGCAGCCCTGCCCTGCCACTTCCCCAGCAGCAGCCAGCAGTGTGTCAGTGCTCCTCTCCCCTGCCTTATCTCTCCTCCCCCCGGCACTCAGGGGGTCTGTAGCCGGTATGGATTTTGTTATCTTGCAATTCCACTGCCTGGAGCTGCTGGCAGCCTATCAAAATGTCATTGTAGGGGATGGGGGTCACAAAAATTTTTGGTGTGCTGTGCGAGCAAGGGGTTTTGGCCCTGCTAATTGGGTCTTTGCCCAGGACCCACGGTCTTGCTTCTAATGATTAGAATTTACTACTTATGCCTCACCAACCACTGCAGACACGGGTGCAATGACATTAGGTTGCCACAGAGTAATTGTCTAAAGTCTAAAAGAAATTTCAGCAAAAGTACAAAATTAGCTTTCAGCAGAAAGATAATGCAAAAAACTATGCACAGGCACATTGACTTCCATGCATTTAGTTCAAAGACCTCATTCTCTGTGTGTCTCCCTTAGAGTCTCTGTAAGACAGACCAATAAGAGTATTAAGGCCTATTAGCTACCTAAGGCTAATAAGATCCAGTTGTTCATCTTGTAGCAATTCACTCTGTGACAGTCACTCTTTACAGTTCCTTGCTTCCTACTTTTTGGCAACATATTGGGAAAGGCCTTCCAGTAGGATAATGCCCCAATCACTGAGTACGCTCTTTACAGCATAGTTTACTGTCACGGTAAAGGAAGAAATTAACTTGCCAGCATAGTAAAATTACTTCAACCCAACTGAACACCAATGGGATGCATTTTAATGTGTTGACTGTAAACTAGGTCTGATCCCCAGTATCAGCAACCATGGATGGAGTGGAAGCAAATTTCATCATAAATGCTTTAACATCTATAAGAAAGTCTTTCAGAAGAGTACAGGTAAAGACTGGTTTATCAGAAAAGAGAGAACCTAATTCATGTGAATAATCTTGGTTTTGCAATGAGATATTGGACAGGCAGGTGTCATAACTTTTGGACATATACAGGGCCAGATTCCACTGGCCGGTGCCCCTAGGCCGTGTGATCCGATCGACTGCCCCCCTGTTGCGAGCGCACTTGCGCATGTTCATAAGCGCCGTTGTACGGAGGATGCACTGAGGCAGACACCTTGTCCTAGCGCCTGCCTGCACTACACCCCTGCCACACACATGCATGTAAGCACTGGCAAACAGCATGGTTTAATGGGCATGCACAGGTCCCCATAATGTGGCTGGACGGCATGCCGGTGCAAATTTTTTGCTGCCCTAGGCCTGGAACTTTGTGGCCTTGCCACAAATATGGGCCTGGACATAACATGTAACAGAAAGGATGCTCCCTATACGTCTTCAAGTAAGGTAGACATAAGTAGTCCATGTCTTAAGTAACACAATTGTTCCAATTAATTAAAAAAATTAAATACAACTAATGCATGAAGTATCCTAAAGAGAACTTAATTTCACAAATTTGGAAACTCCTTCTTGAGAGACGGTGAGTTATTTAACAATTGTTAATTGTTTGAAGACTTTTGCCACAAATTTCCTATACTTTCATTTTGGTCTCTGTTTGTGCTTCAGTCGACAGGCAGCATGTATTGCCGGATGTATAAAAACGTGATGCCATTAATCACTGACCGTTCAAATTTCACAGCATGAAGCTCATGAATTCAGCTCATTGTTCTTTATGTGACTGATCTTGTATAAAACTGCACAAGAATGGGGCTACTACATTACCTGAAAAAACAAGGACTGGGGAATTTGAAAACGATATTTTAAATCAAATTGGAGAAAGATGTAATTAAGGGAATTTTGGTCACAAACATAATTATTGCAATTTAAGACAGAGACACAAAACAAAAACCTTGTTTTTTTTTCCTTTTTTTGTTTCCATATTTAAGGTCACAATAGAGATTCTTCCCAAAAGGCCACTTTAGCTCATTGCTTCAAACAGCTATACAAAGGTGTGAGGGTGTCGCCACAGTACTCAGCCAGACAAACAATATAATATACAGTGTGTACTCACTCATTTCAATATATAATGTCGCATTAAATTTGAAATTTGAAGATGAATTTGGAGATGTCTTGCATTTAACAATTATAGGGGATTGTTTCTCAAATTGTTTTTATTCTTGAATAGTTAGAATTGAAAATTTCTTAACTAACTCATCAGGCAAAGTAGACAATATTTCTATTCAAAAAACAACAATATGGCCAATTCATGGAACAAATCCTGGCTGCTTGGCGCTTACTATTTTTTTTAAAACAATTTTAATCTAAACATTGTAGATGAGAAGATTTTAAAACAATTGATAAACAGGAGATGCATTCTGTGTAAGAAAATAGTTTTCTGGTGTGTGAGTTTCATTGAGAACATTTATACATATATTTAAATAAATAATATTAGTTTTCTTAATGACTTTTGTCACAGAAACGCGACACTCAACCACACTTAACTCTTGAGTTTGGCTACAAGGGGTTACACTCAGTCTCTCAATCACCTTACACACAGGTTAGACTAACATCAGACACCCCAAAACACACCAACACCCACAAAGTTCATTCGCTGCCACCATCTATCATTAACAGGCGATAGAAATCTAATGTGACTATTCCCCTGCCCTCTACAACAGGTAATAACTTACACTACCCAAAGCATCAAACACTCTCTCCTATGGTAGTTAGTCAGGGTACTAGTCTAACAAGCACTCCAGCAGCCAAAGGGTTAATTTACACTCAAACACACTTTCCTGCTAGCCGTACTAGTTATTCAACATACAAATAGGCAACTTTCCCTTTCCACACATACAAAGAGTTCATACACTTAGACACAAGCCTGCTGGGACACTCCCTTCATTATCTTATGCATGAGGTAGGAGTGCCCAGGAACATGTCATTTACGACCCCCTGCAGGGGGTTTGCTACTTTCAGGAAAGATTACCCAATATCCCTTAATATAATATTGGTACTTGCCATTACCGAATGCTTTAATAAAAACATGGGCAGGCTGTGATCCATATGTGGGCAAACAGAACAGTACCAAACACTAATAGGTTCCCATTTTCCACTCCGCCAGGAACCAGCCCTCCTAATGGCTGGCCCTGTTTGGTATTGTTAGGAAGCATGTGACCTCCTCATAACCAATATGTAAGTTATGAGGTTGTGAATCCTATGACACAGGAGATATGGATACTTTCCTATAATCCATAATTTTCTACTAGCTATCCTTCCCTGCTGCTCTAGGTCCACAGCTCTGTTCTTTGTTCAGCCGTTCAAAGAACAGACTGGCCCAGCTTCCTTGCCCAAATGGTGTGGCTCCAAACCGTCTCAGAAGACAGATATCACCTTTCCACAGCCCCCCTGCTGACATACACAATCAAGGGTCTCTGTGTGAGACTGCGACCAACTGTTTTGCCATGTTAACTTTTGATGCCAGAGCAATGCTGCCATGGCATGACAAACTTTATTTCAGTCATTTAGATTTCCAGCAATTTGCTATGTATTCTATACAAGCTTAATATTTACTTTATTTGTTTAAAAAGTGTATAGTGATGAGTGAATCTGTCCCATTTCATTTAAAAATTTGCAAAATCGTGGAGATATCTGTGAAATGATGAGAAATTAGCAAAAGAGCAAAAATCCACAAAAAAATGGATTAAACTCAATGGGCATTTTTTGCACCTACTTTTTTCCATGCAAAATACACTGTCTAGGAGTCTAGGAGCATTTTTTGGCTTTAACTGTTTTTTTATTTTTTTACCTCTAATTCTTTTTTTTCTGTGCAGAGTACATTGGAGTCCATAGGCATTTTTTGTGGCCAATTTTTTCTATGGTTTTCTAAATACGATTGGGGCGTTATTTAATTAAAAAATTTTATATCTTAAATTTTACTGAATCGAAACCTAAATCAAATTCAATTTAAATTCAACTAATTGAATTTTTTTTTATCTGGAAAATCTCCAAATTTGAATTAAAACTTGAATCAAGTTTGGATTATTCACAATTTGTTTTTGAGAGTTTTGACAATAAAAAAATGTAAAAAATCTAATTTGAATTTTCAATTCAACCCTTAACCCGGCAGTGCTGCACTTTTTGAAGAGCTGGGCTCCCCTTGCAAGCGCTAAAGCCGTGCTTTCGAGTACCATGTCCTAAATGTGGAAGTGCCGAAAAGTCCTGAAGCGGCGGAAAGATCCGAAGTCACGAAAAGAGCCGACACTCAAGTCCTGAAGCGAAAATACCCGATGTCACGAAAGGAGCCAACATTGAAGTCCTGAAGCGGCGAAAAGACCCGAAGTCAGGAAAACTATAGCTGAAGTCCTGAAGCCACGAGTTCAATTCTACTGACACCAATGTGGTTTTTTTTTTGGGGCCTCATTTATTTTTTAACTTGTGAGGGGGGCCCTGGGACCAATGTTTTTTTTTTTTAAATATTCTTTGGGGCTTGTAAGGGGGGCCCTGGCACCAATGTGGTTTTTGTTTTTTAATATTCTTTGGGGCCCCAAATTTTTATAAACTTGTAAGGGGGGCCCTGGCACCAATTCTTTAAAAAAAAAATCTTTATGTGGGGACACCAATGCTTAAAAAAAAAAAAAAATCTTTATATGGGCCCCTGGTGCCAATGTTTTTTTTTTTTTAACATATAAGGGAGCCGTGACCATAAATATGTGTGTGTGGGGGGGTTACTATCTGTGTGGTCTTTTAACTTTGATGTGGAGTAGGCGGGATCAGGGGTGGGGCTTGGGTGTCAGTGTGGGCAGGGCCCAGGGGCCCCCAAAAATGTTGTTGTACGGGGCCCCATGATTTATAATGGCGGCCCTGCCTTGGAGTCTAGATCATTCTAAAAGTTAATTTTACGTTGAACTCCTTCCTTTAATAACACCACTAACTAATATGCATCACTTACATAAGATGACAAAAAGGGAACCTGTTACCTGCTGTGCTCTATACTGGACACAACAGCAAAAAACAACCCAGGAAATATTTTCTGAATTCCTTGTATTGCTCTATTATTGCTATAATTTACAACAGTACATCAGACTCCTCCTGTAATGCAACATTGATGATTTCTTGCTATGTGTTCCCAAAGGAATTCTTTTTGTTGGACCTTTTGTAAGGCAATATTAAACAATACTTTTCAAATGTCAGCTAAATGACAAAAGTACAAATCAATATATCTTTAAATAGTATAAAATGTATCTTATTGAGAAATTTAGGGCTACAGTACGTAGATGTTCAGCTAAAAACAAGATTTTAGTATGTGCTAGACACTTAAAAACATAGTGCGTGATTTTTATTTTATTTATTTTGTTTGTGCGGTTTTTGATTTAGAATTGTTGATACAGGCAATTTATCGAAAGCAATTGTAGCTGCTATTTTTCAACAGAGTGGGTTTGGGAAGAGCTGACTTATTTTTGGATCAAAAAATAATGAAATCAATGGTTGGAAAACCATTTTATTTTATCTAATAAATGGATAGTGTTTTTCACTTCCTATTATCTAAACCCTCAAGTTTGTGTGCCTTGGCAATACAGTTAAATATAACTTTGTACTCCCTGAATTCCTGCCAAAAATGAAAGCATATTATTTGTACTGGAAAAAAATCGAGTTTTATGTTCATGTAAAACAGAAACCGAGATAAACATGCTATCAAGGGTTTCTTGCAAAATATGAAGATATCTGGGTACCAAATAAATGTGAAGTTCACTAAACTGAATTTAATTGATGGTGACCTGCATAGCCTTAGGGGTCTAGTTTTATGCTGTTCATACACACAAAGACATTGGCTGATTCCTACTGTTGACCAGTAAAGCAGCCATTAGGCCTGTCTCTTCACCTGATAACAAGTTCCAAGATTTTTGGGGCTATTGGTTTGTGGGCTAAACACAGACTTTGAAGAATAGGATCTGCACAGAGTCAGTTGAAAAAACTATTAGAAACAAAGGAAGAATCAATAAAAGAAAAACAAAAGAAGGAAGGAAGGGAGGATGGAATGAAGGGAGCTATGGAGGGAGGAAGGATCAGTAGAGTGATTGACTTTGAAAAGGTTTGCAAAGAGAAGAGCATGTTTATGTGAATATTGGTGAGGATATAGAAAGGTATTAAATATGGAAATGTTGATTGGATTTGTTTTTCTCTGTGTGTGTTTGTGAGTGTACTGTAGTAAACTTACTTGGTCTTTGGGAGGAAGATTTTGATGTGACAGCAAAAAAAATTATAGTAGATTAAGTAAACAGATCCTACAGAAACAGAATTTAAACTGGAAAATTCCTCTGAGCTTGCAAGTAATAGTCATTCCAACTGCATTGTAGATGGATGTTAATAAGAGGCCCTAGGCCATAGAAATGATGCTGTCAAAGAATTAACATTTTACTACCAAAAATAACAGAAAGGCTACATTTTATTACCAATTTGTTAAAAAAAATCTTACATACTGTATGGCTGTGTTAAAGACAAATGAAGTAAACAGAATTCTTCTCTTAGATCTTAAAGCTCCATTAAATCTGAAGACGAAGATCATAAATTTTGAATACTTTAGTAGCCTGAGACACGCCATGCATGAATGGAATTTTAATCTAAAACCAATGCGATTCAGTAAAGTAACTCCTTTTGTGACAAAGGTGCCAGTAACATCATGGTTTGAAACAAGATCATCTGCATTTTTCAATATTATGACAAAGTACACAAAATTACTGCAAAAATAAATTTGTTAAGGACAATATAGTTTTTCTTTTTCTCTCTTATAGTTTCACTTTTAACATATGTGACTCACAGAACATTTCTGAGTGTGCTCTTCTGAGACCGGAGAAATTTTAGGTGACTCTTCTTTGCTCACTTATTATTTAAGCAGATCAACATTGTAAGAATTACATTTTTTTTACCAATTGATTTTCTAACTACCATGTCCAGTCAACCAAAATGGTGGTGCTGTTCTTTTAAATTCATTATCTTAGCAGTGTAAAAAACTGAAAATATTTGGAAAACTAGAAAAATTAATAATTTATATAAATTGCAAAAGTGCTCAGAAGAGCAATTTTACGTTAATTTCTTTTGAAGGTTTACATTTCCTTTAACCATTCAATAATCACTAGAGCTACTGTACCTATACCAAAATGTTGGGAATAACTAATAACCAATACTAACCCAGTCTAACCCTGTTACTGCTTGGATCCGTATGTTTGATAATTACATTATTGCTGCTGACCAAGGGGAGGTTTCTGCTGCTAGAAAGCGTGCTTTACTTATTCACTGCCTGGGGCAGAGGGACAGCGTATATTCTATACATTACCTGATGAGACTTATGAAACTGCTCTTACTGCGATAAAGAACTTTTTCATCCCCAGAGTAACTGTAATTGCTGAAAGATATAGATTCCACTAACGTGGACAGCGTAATGGCGAATCCACAGAACATTTTGTAGCAGTTTTGAGAGAGCTGGTTGTTACCTGTGAGTTTGGGAATCTAACAGATGAAATGCTAAGAGACCAAATAGTGGAAAAAACAATCTCACATCGCATTAGAGAGAGACTGCTCCTAGAGCAAGATTTAACCCTTGCAAAGGCTATTACAGTTGCTAGCCAAATCAAAACAGCTGTGGCAGAGGCTAAAACTCTCAGTCAGGGAACTGCTGGGAATGTACAAATTGTGAATTCAAAACTATGGCCTAATAATTCGCAGTCACAGGAAAAATACAGTGCTAAGGAAAGGGATTCACTGCAAAACCGTGCAGCAAATACAAATTAAAAATACTGCTTTCGCTGTGGTTCAACACAACACCTTGCAAACTATACTAAATGTCCTGCACCACGGTCTGCCGTAGTTCTACTAAAGATGTTCATGAACTCAATACTACAAATGCTACAGTAGTCAGTGTGGATAAAGCTGGTACATTTATTCCAGACAAGTTTATATGCATTTCTGCTGACAAGGGACACTCCATTAACCTGATGCTTGATACAGGATCAGCTGTTTCTATACTACCAAAGGATATTTTCTTGAAATACTTTGCAAAAGATCCGCTTGTTGCACCTGCCCTGAGACTGGTCAGTTACTTAAAGGATCCAATCCCTGTGCTTGGTTGCTTGCCAGTGACTGTACAATTTGAATCAAACACTAAAAAATGTGACTTTTACATTTTGAATAAAGGTACTGCTATACTTGGAAGGGATCTCTTTGCTGCATTAAACCTACAATTAATTGATGGTCTCATTACCACAACACCAGTACCTGCCTGTGTCTAAAATTTCACCAGAAAGCAACACATCACTGGGTTGTGCAAAGAACTTTGTGCACAAAGTTAAGTTGAGACCAGATGTAAAATCAGTACGCCAGAAATTGAGGCGATTGCCCTACTCTATAAGGGAGACTGTCTCACAGGAACTAAAGAAACTGGTAGAGCAAAATGTGATTGAAAAATCAGAATCCTCTGAATGGGTTTCACCAATTGTTGTAACAAAGAAGAAAACATGAGGTATTAGTCTGTGTGTTGAACTCTGTGCACCTAATAAAGCAGTTGTTATGGATAATCAACCCTTGCCACACATAGAGGAAATATTTTCAGAACTCAAAGGAGCAAAATTCTTTTCAACCCTGGATCTTCAGAGTGATTATCATCAAATATTACTGCATGAGGAAAGCCTAGACCTCACTGCATTTATCACGCATGATGGTTTGTTTCAGTTCAAGCGTGTACCTTATGAACTGGCTTCAGTACCGAGTCTTCTCTACTCCATGACATGTACCTGGTGTACAATGTTACTTGGAAGATATAATTGTCTACGCTCCAACTATGAATCTTCATGACAAGTACCTGGAAAAGGTTCTGAAATGCATTGATTCTGCAGGACTCAAACTGAACCTTTCCAAATGCCACTTCAGACAAACTCAGCTGTCATTTCTGGGTCATATAATTTCACAAGATGGATTACTGCCTGACCCTGACCATGTCAATGCGGTTACACAAGCACCTACTCCATCTGTTTTCCAGACCTTACAAGCTTTCTTAGGTCTTACGTCATGGTATTTTAAGTTTATTTCCAACTATGCTTCAGTTGTGGAGCCACTCAGAGCACTACTATGTGGACCTTTAAGTCTGGTGTGGTCAGAATCTGCTCAACATAGTTTTAAAATAGTGAAACAGCTAATTGTAAACAGTCCAGCGCTAGCATTATTTGATCCTGCACTACCCACTGTGGTTACTACAGATGCTTCAGACTATGGCATTGGTGCAGTTATCACACAGATCCATGCTGATCATTCAGAGAAAACTGTTGCATTTGCATCCAGAACACTTACAGAGACAGAGCGTAAGTATTCAATTGTTGAAAAAGAAGCTCTAATGTGTGTTTGGGCAACAGAAAAATTGAGAACCTACCTATGGGGTAGAGAATTTACCTTATGCACTGATCATAACCCTTTAACTACACTACTTATAACAAAGGGACTAGGAAGAGCTGGAATGCGTATAGCTAGATGGTCAGCAATGCTATTGAATTTCAACTACAAAATGCAATACAAACCAGGTTTGAAAAATGTTACTGCCGATTGTTTGTCACGTTTACCTTTATCTGCAGCTTCTGATACACTGGATGAGGACATACTGTAGAAGTTGTAGCACTGACTGATATATTATCATCTACAGTTACAGCTGCTAATTTTAAGCAAACTTGCCTCACATGTCCAATTCAAGTAAAACTACGTGACATCTTACAAAACAAATGGCCAAATGCTGAGAAGAAACTCAGTCCTGATCTTCAACCTTACTACAGGATTAGACATGAACTGTCCTTAGTAGATGGCTATGTTGTCTGTGGAGGGCACCGTTTATTGATACCAGAGACCTTGCGAGAAAAGCTCATACAACTCTCATACATGAGAGTCATCAAGGAATTGCACGTACAAAACAAAGACTGCGAGAACTGTACTGGTGGCCAGCAATGGATGTGGTAACTGCCATTCATTCTTGTGTTACTTGTCAGAATCATGACAAAACAGCTATCACACATACACCACCACTTCAGCCAGTACCATTCCCTGATACAGCATGGGAAAAACTTGCTATTGATATTGTGGGCCCTTTTCCAGATGCTCCTATAGACTGCAGATTTGCTATAACTCTGATAGACTATTACAGTAAATGGCCAGAAATTGCATTTGTTTCTCATATAACATCAGCCACAGTAATAACATTTCTGTCTACAGTCTTCAGCAGAGAAGGAAATCCAAAGGAGTTAATATCAGACAATGGATCACAGTTTGTCTCACATGAGTTTGAATCCTTTCTGAGAGAGAGGAATATTGTGCATAGGAAATCTTCAGTGTGTTACCCACAAGCGATTCAACAGAAGTCTGAAAGAAGCACTACAGACAGCAAATCTTACTGGAAAATCTTGGAAAGTATTTATAAAAGAGTTCTTACATAACTACAGAGCAATATGCCATGCAACAACCCAATCTTTTCCAGCTGAATTATTACATGGCAGACAGATGCACACTAAGTTACATGCTGCAGACATCAAACTTCCACTAAATACTGTTCCTACAAACTCATCTACTGCTGATATTGTCAAATGTCAACAAACCAAATGCAAGGCTTATACAGACAGAAAACGTGGCGCAAGAGAAGTGCACTTTCAGCCTGGATCTTTAGTCAGAATTAAGAAACCAGGAATACTGAAACAAGGACTATCTAGATTTACTACACCACTTGAAGTGAGACGCCAGCGAGGACCATACACATACAGTATAAACTCTCTGATGGACGCATATGGGATGCAAGTCGTCTTGCTCCTGCTAGATATGACTTTGCAGATGTTCCATTTGATAAAGGACATTTTCCTACTCCTAATGCCAACCGCCATAGGCCTGAAGAAAGTGAACCTATAAGGCGTACTGAGAGAATCAGAAAACTACCTGCATGGACCAAGGACTATGTCATGTGAAGAATGTATATATTGCTTTAAGAAACATACTGTTTAATTGCTACTGTTTATATATTTGCCCAAATGCTTTCCTACTATAGGGGGAATGTGTGGTGTTTATACAAATGGCCTGCTAAACTTATATTCAAGGTGTGAGGGATACACTTCAAACAAGTGTTTTTGTAAGAAAACTTACCGAGCGGGTCCTTCTGTGTGTCCCTGTCAAGCAGCTCTGACATCACGCAAGCGTATGTGGAAGCGTGCACGTTTGTAGTGACACTGGCGCGCATTCAGGCGCAGGCGTGGTTACGCAATCGTCTTGACGCTGGCGTCAGGACGCAGGCGTTTTGACGTTGAGAATTGGCGCCAAGACTAAAGGTATTTCAACTAGCTTTTGTATGAGATCTGTGTCTGGTTATCGTGGTTTATCCTGAAGCCTAGCTATTCTGACCTATTTATTATTGATTTCTGCATATGACCTCTGCTTGTCCTGACATCTGAAACTTCGCTGCCCGTCCAGACCTTTTGCTTGCTATATCTTCCTGCTTGATTGCTGCCTGCCTTTTGACCCGGATACGATTGACTACTCTCTCTCTACACTCCCTGGTACTACACACGGTTAGCCTCACTGGCTTATCTCCACTCACGGCTTCCCCCTGTAACATCCCATAGGTGGGTTCTGTGTTGTGTGAGTTGCTTGTGGGTCCTTATCTTCCAGAAGAGATTCATCACATACTACCCGGTAAGCCTGACAGTTGTAGACCTTGCTTTATAAGTGTTAATTTTATGACAGATGTTATTCCAGTGATTTAAGAGGCATTTCAGTTGAGTTTTAAAGATAGTAGGGATCAACAGTAACCTATAAGGACGAGCGATTTTTTTCGCTATGTAAATGGCACCCATAGACTCCAATGGGAGAAAAAAAATGATGCACGTCAAAAGAAATTGTCGTCCATAGACTTTAATGCATTTTGGCGAATTTTTGCTGAAACCCGTCAAATTTGTCCATCCCTGGTAACCTACCCAAACTGACATTAAAGAGAGTTTTGTCAAGTTGTATCTTATATATCATACTATCTGTCAGGGTTGTATCCATTGTGAAAGGTAAACTCAATTTTACATCCCCTGCTTTTAAGTTTTTCCTCATTTTACATCTTTTTGTTTGTGGTCCCATGTAGATTTATTATGCATAATACATTTCTATGAGTTTACATTTTCTCTGATTTTCATAATTTTTTTCTGTTCCCCTGAAAAACACTAAATTGGGCTTCTACTGTATATGCAATTCAAAGCTGGACTCTGTCAAGGCATATCTATTGAAGTATTTTTGGTATTATTAGACATTGGAGCTGTTTCCTAGTTCTTTACAAATTGATAGTTTGTGTTTTTTCTCCAGTTCAGTGCTGTACAGTGATGAAGTATGAGGACAGAGTGACCTGCTTTTTTATTTCTGGCTGATGGCTACATTAATCCATGTGAACAAAAATGTGTGCAAAGCCTACATTCTCATGAAGTGCAAGCCTTCCACACTTTGGATAAGATAACTATTATGATCAATATGTTAGTTAAATTATACTATAATACTTTATCGAAATTATTTATTATTTCCACAGTCACCCAAGCTGCAAGTGCTTGGCTATTGGTAATATTTTTTGTGCCCTGTTATTGTCATTCTCAGTATTCTTCTTAGAAATAAGAATCATTTGGCATACATAATGCAATTCTTCTTTAATATTCCTTTAAATATCTCTTAGAAAGAAAATTCACTTGGAATACTAAAGTAAATTTGCTAATTTCTACAATGTTACATATTGTGTCCTCAGTGAGCTCAATACCCCCTAACATGTTTAAATCAGAAACTGTTACTGAGCACTAACTGGGGCTGTAATTCTGCCCAGTGCTCATTTAGGAATGTAAATGCAGTGTGCAAAGTGCAATTTCATTATTCACAATGCAGAGTATTTCCCATGATTCAAGCATCATAGCATCCACCAGGGAGTGTTGGTGCAATAGCTTCTGAGGCATGTACACAATGGCAATGAGTGACAATCAAAATGACAACACTCAGAAGTTACAAAATACTGGGCTGTCTAATAAAAACTATTCTGATATTCTTAATGAATACAAATATGTCTTCCACAGGCTGGGACATTTTTCCGGAGAGTACACAATTCAGGTGAATAAAACAATCAGTCCAACTGTGCATGCTGCTTGCAGAGTCCCAGTAACCCTTAAGGAAAGACTTTCCAGAGAGATTGACAGAATGCAAAAACTGGGTGTCATTGTTAAAACTGATGAGTCCACTGAACGGGTAAATTCAATGGTCATGGTAGAACACCTTGCTCAGGAGAAATGTGGATTTGTCTAAATGAAACAGTGAAATGAGAGCACTATCAAATGCCTACCCTAAAAGACATTACAAGCAGACCATCAGGAGTAAAGTATTTCTCTCACGTTGACCAAAAGGAGGCAATTGAAACAGATAAGATTTCCTACCGCTGGAGTTATCCCTTTAAACTCATTGTACTGCATATGGGACAAAGCTCATATTACAAACTCTGAACGACTGGCAGTGCTAGGATTAAAGCCTACACAGAAATGCAAATCTCCTTGCACTTCATCACGGAAATTTGCTATATGACCACAATGGCAAAGAGTTACAGACAAATCTCCGCGACACATCTCTGCAAAAAGTATTCTGAAAAAATCTAAAAATGTAGTTCTTTGGTTGTCAAACTCAAAAACATTTGTACGATTCGAATTGTTTTTGTTGAGACTTTTTCTGATGATTTTGTAATAAATTAGTTAAATTTGTAGATGGCAGTTAGGTTGATTTTGCTTTAATTAAAAAAAATGCTAAATTTGAGTTTTAGTAAATACCCCTGGGTGACGCTACAACAGGCTAATACAGCTTAATGATTTACACATGTTGTGAAACTTATTGATGAAGGAGGTTCAGTAGTCATCTTGGAATATGCTACACTGACTAGTGATGGGTGAATCTGACCTGTTTTACATAAACAGCGAAATCTGTCAACATGCATTAAAGACTATGGGTGTCAATTTGTTTTTGTCCATTGGAGTCTATAGGCATAATTTTTGCAGTTAAACTCACAGAAAAATTTTGCTCATCACTAACACTGAATAAATACAGATCGTTGCATTACAGCAAGAATGTCTCCTGTGTTAAAGTAGCAGAAACATCAGATACACTATAGATATGACACAACAATACCAATTGGTACGTTAATGTATCCCCCATTGCAGATGATTTGTGAAGAAACCTTCTTAATACTTCCCTTTGCTCTAAAGAGCCCTCTTCTATATTAGACCAGTCAAAAATTACAGAAAAGATTCCTCACAGTTGTGCCTTAATTTACCGAACAATTAGGGATTAAGGCATCCACGCAAAACAACATGGAGATATTGCTACTCATCATCTTTATAGTCCAGTTTAATATAACAACAAAATAAAGGGAAGTGTGACAACAGTTGATATTACAGACTGCCCAAAAAGAAAAGTAGATAATGTCTAGATACATTTGGTATTATAGTGTATAATGAATAGTATACTTATTTTGATTTTGATGTTGCCACTTAAGTTTCCATTTGAGGGATTCTATCAAGCGTTGATACATTTCATCAATGTTAAATTCATTTAATAAACATAAATGCTCATTTTATCATCTGTATGCATTTATTGTATGTTTGTTAATTACATATTCGTGACTCCATGATAACCTGAGGGGCTTGAGTAGTTTCAGAAAGGCCATATGAGAGCATTTAACCCTGTAAATGTAGTGCTCCAGCAACAGTCCTCGTATCTCTCTTGACTATTGGTTTACTGGCACTTACATGATTTTGTTAACTGTTCTACTGAATACAAGCAAAAATACTAAAATAAGTTAGATTTGATGTTTTACCATTCAGTATCCACTTAATCCACAGTGTGATGAACACTAGAAGAAATCCAACTTTGTTGTGATATTGTATCTCTTTCAGTTCAAACAGACAAACATCGGTATAAGAAGTTAAAATAAAAATAGGGAAGAAGGAAAATAGTTAATTATGTCTCAAACATTCCATCCCCACCTTTACAAATAAACTATAAATAATGTAGTTTACAATTGTACTGTGTATAGGTTCAAATCAGCAAACGTTTGCTGCAATTAATTTCATCTGGCACTCTGGCTTCTACATAATATATATTGATGATTTGATTCAATGTTGCTGAATTTCCCATGCCGGCTCCTTATCAGATTTATATCGCTGTTCTACATTCTTATGGCCCTTCATATATCATTCAGACATGAAAGATAGAGCTTTAGCCATTCCTCATAAAGCATCCTCCCACTAATCAGCCCTCACATTTATTTGATTTACTTTAGCTCTCCCTTCAGTAAGGTTTAGGAACAGATGTGTAATAATAATAATACCCAGTCATTATTTTTCATTTGTGATGATATATTTTGTTCTCAACGTATCCAATTAATAAGCACCCATCATGAAGATATGAATATCATTTGGTCGTGGTTTCTGTTCACTACATACTCCAACCAAATCCCAGCACTAATTAAAATTATATTCATGGAGATAAAATGGTTTGACAGCAATAAGTAATATGCCCACAAGTTTACTTTTGGGGGAAAAACTATTTTAATGTTAGAAAATGTAAATTCTGCTTGGACAGTGGATATTTTTCTTTTAGATGTGTGACTTAACACACCATACAAATGTACAAACAGGGCAGAATAGGCACCCAAGAAGAACCATATTTGGTTATGTAATAAAAGAAACAGTTGAAAGCCTGCAGCAGTATTCCATAGCAACCGCAGGAAGGATTTTCTGTTCATCTGTTTAGAAGAAAACATCTTATCAATTGCTATGGGTTACTGCTCCTATGCAAATGCCTTCTGTAACATATGGGGCAGAGAATGTCACTTATGCACCACACAGTGGTGCTAAATATGATCCTTACTATATTCAGTCTGGGTTCCACTGACAGTTTAACAAGCAGATGTTCATTTGTAATAGGGGCCTGGTAATCATATTGTGTAAAGCACCAGAAAATATTTTATGTAAAATAAACGGCAAATATATTGAGTTTTGTTTTTTCTTTGTCCCTGCCAAAAGCCAGATTTGACACCATTATTTTACATCAGACCTCACATAATCCAAGTCAATGGATAAAAATTGATCGTCAAGCATGTTTTGCCAGAAAAAATGTGAAAAACAAAACAGTTGCTATTAGTCGCTTTTAAAGCAACTGGTTAATTTTTCAGTAAAAAGTCATCTAGGTTATTTTTGGGGTTGAGGAACAGTATAACCCCATCGTTCAATGTGTTTGGAATTAACTGGGCTTGTTTGAAAATTTTTTTTTCTATTGTATTGATCACAAAAAATGACATTACAACCCCCTTCCTTCCCCTTTGTTGTGTTTGTTGTTTTTTTAACAAGGGTTTATTATGCAGGGGGATTATCTGTGCATTGGTACCTCACAAGGACCAATATATTTTAGTGTCATTTATGTTACAGCATCAAAAATTGGAGTGTCCCTCTAACCTGCCTAAAACTGAAATGTATCTTCATAATCTTTGTAATTCATAATTGGATCAGTATTCTTTATAAATGTTCAACATCAACAATCTAGGAGATCACAACCTTTTTTTTTTGGTGTCTGGTAAACATACTGCCACACGTACATTATGAAATAGAGCTTGCCTTAAGTATCAACTAGTTGGACAATACTACAGGTATGGGATGCATTATGCAAAAACAGGTTATTCAGCTCCAAATTATGCAGAAGTAATCTCCCATAGATTACATTTTATGCAAATTATCCAAATTTCTAAAAATGATTTTCCTTTCCTCTGATCCCAACTAAGATATAATTAAATAAGCTAAACCAGCCTATTGGTTTTATTTAATGTATAATTTATTTTCTAGTAGACATACAGTAAGGTATGAAGATCCAACAGCACTGGACTGGGATTCAAAAAAGGCCATGCCATTCCTGCTATAAAGAGGCCCAAACAGCCCCCACCAGCCCACTTAATAGTCACTATAGTTCTATGGCACCTTATAGCAGCCCATCTGGCATTTGCCAGAACCCCAGGTTGGCAGAACCCCAGGTTGCCAGTCCGGGCCTGAGATCCAAATTATGGAAAGGTCCGTTAGCATATTCTGGATAACTGTACAAGAATATTCAGATTCCCCTTTTAACTTACTATATGTACAGTATAATAGAGGCACATATCTGACATCACTGCCATAGTCTATATTAATGTATAATGACCCTTTTCTTTGCTAGAAGGAAGTTTAGCCTAAGAGGCAGATTTACTAAATTCACATAAATTCACATGAATGATTCGAATGTTCAATCGAATTTTCAAAAAGATTCGAATTCCGAATATGCAAATTAGGCAAATTCGACCATCGAATATTCGAATATTCGAATTAAATTTTATTCGAATATTAGAAAATTCGATGGTCGAATACTTCCCCTTTAAATTTTAATTCGACCACCTACTTCACCAAATTAAAACTACCGAAACCTAATCGAATATTGCAAATTCGATCGATCGAATAAAATCATTTGAATATTCGAATTCGATTCGAATATTCGAACGATCGATCGAATTTTCCATATTCGAACATTCAATCATTCGAATTGTGGTAAAATCCTTCGAATTCAATAGTCGAATCTGTAGGATTTTACCTCCCCACTATTCCCTGGTCGAATTTCGAATTTTCTTTTCATTCGAAATTCGACCTTTAGTAAATCTGCCCCTAAGTGTTTGGTCAATTATTTATCTCCCAGTTGCCAGGAATATTTACTCATTAACATTAATTTAGTTTTTTAAGATTTTTCCTTTCTTTGTCCTCACAAAACTGTCCTGTTGCACCTCTATATCTTCAGCTTGTTAAATTGACTCCTTTCCTGAAAACTGCATTTAATTTTCATATGAATTATTTGGCATATCTGCTGGCATAGGGATATTGTGCTAATGCCAAAGATATATTAAAATGGTTTGAAGATCCAAAATCTATTTCTTTATAGTAATAGTACCAACCACTCCTCTTTTAAACCGGCAGGAATTCGTTTTTTCTTAAATTCTAATTTTCCTTATGGGAATCAATGTTGATTAGATCTTTAAATTCCATCCTTGAACTTTATCCAGAAGGTCTGTGCATATTTATATTTTTATGGTAAAACAACCCCCCTTTTTTCATGTCCACTAGAGTAGCCATCTGGTTAATGTTACATGCATTGTTCTATGCATGCGTCTAGGTGTGGCATTTCTTAATATCCTACAGATCTTAATATCATACAGATACTCTGATTTATAAGGTGTTGGTACATGTTATCATATTTAACACTTCCTTAACTGGTTTTGGTAAACCTAATTGTAACTGCACATTAAAATATTTGCAATGGTTCATTGAGGATTGTGTATTAAAGATATTCTTCTCGCACACAAAACTAGAAAAGCCAAAACTGTTATTAATCGGTCCTATTAAAGTATTGTATTATATGCAGGTTTCTTTAGTTGTATACAGTAATTCATTGAATTGTACAGGAGCCATTTAAAAATACTATAAATATGGAATAACTTTTTGTTGTTAATTGCATGAATCTTTTCTTGACCAACATATACTGAAATGTTGTTTTTCTGAATTGTTAATAATTCTAGACATAAATTAATTAGGGCAAGTGTTTTAATAAATGGAAGGCATGGTAAAAAATCATGTAAAAATTTATAGATACATAATTTGAGGCAATTTTGTCAAATAAGATTTTATAGTTCAGCTATATTATTGCTACTTAAGGTGACTCTCAGGTAGTTGGCAGTGAGTGCAATTCAGGAATTAATTCCATCTGCATTTTCCATTAGCATCTCAAATAGGAATGGTTGAATCCAAAAAAAACCCCCAAAAATAGTCAAAACTCTTAAATATACCTTTCAGAAATTGGGCACAGAACATGCCTTTCTGTTTTCAGGAAGATTTTTTAAGCTGCCGGCATTCTAACACCAGATTTTAAGTGAGTCTTCCATTTGATACCAGTTGGCCCCATGAAACATTTCCAGTGTGAGTGATATTAAAGAAAAGTAATGGAAATGGTTAAGTTTACTAATAGCAGAAAAATATCTTTTTTTGAAAACATTAAGTTTAATACGACCAATGTACTCCAGTATAGTTGAAGAGAGCAGCCATTTAACCATGAACCTGTCACTTCATTATAATTGTATTGGGGCAATGTATTGGTGCCATAAAATCTTTCTGGGAGTAGTGCCAAAGCTTTAACTGACTGGGTTACATCAGTTCATATAACAGAACAATTATTTTACCATAAAACCATTTGATTTAGGAAAAAAGATTATATTGTTGACTGCTACATAGAGCCGAATCTAATGTGTTCAGTTAATCCTGCCTAATCTTTATTGCTGTATATGGAAACTGGTAATAATAGTCCAGTTTGGAGTGATTATGTTCGAATGTCATAAAAAAATTAATTGAATGCTGTAACCTTCATAATTTGTGTGCTGGTCATGCAAAGGCCATGGCTGGGTCTCCAGTTCTCATTACATGCAAGGATTACATGGTGTAATCATGCCTATCCAGTTACCATTGTTGCTGCTTCAAGTTTGGTAAGGTTAACTACAGCTACCACCTCCAAACAAAAATCTATGGGGTAAGGCCCCCACCGTCTTTTGTTGTCATCTACTTGGAGTATATTGTATGTCTGTAGGAACTCCAGAGAAGTAAACCAAGCCAAAGATGAAGTGGGGTGGAAAATATTTATAGAATTATGCTAATTACCTTATTTTGCTTCCTGAAGTGGATGGTGGTACTGTTGCCATCATTACTAGTATGAAAATGTCTTTACCAGTCCAGATTCAGATTTCTGCAGAATAGATAATGCTCCATATAAAATGAAAAAGTTGAAAAACCTTTAGGTACACTTTTGAAAAGTGGATGCTGGGCTAAAATGATACAAAACTAAGCTTCATGCTCATCAGCAGTTACAGTTATTCAATAAATAAAGAAAAAAATAAAGCTACAATATTATTTGGGCAATGTAAGAAATATATATTGATGCATCAGTGCTTGAACTACTATTTATTACAATAAGCTTGTGTTTTAAAGGAGAACTAAAGCTCAACATAGGATTAGGCTGTAGATTCTACACCTAATGTTTTTGGCTTCTGTAGCAGCCCATGGACACTAAAGCCCTTCTAAATTAAAGACTGGTGCCCCAAAGATGCCCCCAGTAGCTCCTCTTCATTTCTGCTAAATTACAGGACATTCTCTAATTAAATGTGACAAAAATTATTGATAAGCAATAGCTGGAGCACCATGTTTTACAAATGTCATATTTTCTGCCAAAATATGTATTTTATTTATTTGTTCAATCGATTCCCTAAAGGACTTTTCTGTTTCCCCATATAAAAGACGTTACATAATGTACTGTCTGACGTAATAAGGGTGTAAATTGAGTCTACTAATTGCCTAGCTTAGGTGAAGACCCTCAGCTCAAATAGGAATCTTACAAATTAGACTGCAGTTTTTAAACATTATTAATGTAGGGCAACCAAAATCTGACTGTATATAACAATATTTTGTTTATGTTTTAACTTCGTTCGACAACTTTTGGAGCTTTAAATAAAGAGATATGAGTGAGAGTTATTTGGATGCAAGGTAAATCATAAAATGAGTTACAGTAAAAAAACAGATAATGCTGATTTTGAATCAATTCTTATGCAGAACCCATTGGTTTCTATGCTGCCACTTAAATTTATTCTCAAAGTCAGGGTTAAGAATTGTCAGCCCCCCCAAAAAAAAATAAATAGGAAAGAAAGACACTGGTTGGAACTAGCATGATGAAATGTTTGTTGACTAAAAAGTACTCCTAGTGGTTTATGATAGATGGCAATCAGGTACGGAATTATGTCCCATTTTAGAATTGTATCAATAGTGTGCTAACTTGATACACATGAGAGCCACAACGTCGACCCTATGCTATCAAGTGAACTTCCCTGTCATACAATGTCGTAGATACATAAGACTTTGGTGAGGAAGCTCTCATGAACACTGAAGTCATAGGGGATTATTTACTAAAACTCAAATGAATCTAATTTTTTTTATTAAAACAAATTTGACCAAACTCCCTTCCACAAATTGAATTCATTAATCAATAATTATTCGAATTAAGGGGCAGATTTAATAAATATACATGAAGGATTCGAAGTTCGATCGAATTTTCAAAAACATTCGAATTTTCAATTTTTTTTGTTTTTGAAGACCACGTCGACCAGTGAATTTTGTAAATATGATCGAATCGAATGAATCGAATGATTCGAATCAAATTTCATTCGAATAATCGACTGCCGAAGTACTTCCCCTTTAAATTTTTATTCAACCACCTAGTTCAAAGCTAACAAATTGGGTTTCCTTATTTTTGATCAAATAAAAAAATTTCGATCGAAAAAATTGTTCGAATTTCATCCTCATAGGGCCAGATTCAATTCAGAGAGAAAAAAAGTTATTTCATCACGTGAAAACACATGGAAGAGTTTCAATTTAAGGAGAAAAAACTTTTCTCCTAATTCACTTGCAGTTTTTTTTTTGCCTAGACTTCAATGCAATTGAATTGCATTTCAAATAGAATCTTGGCCATAAGATTTCAAACCTTTTTTTTTTTTCGAATAATTGAATCTGGCCTTGTATATCAAACAGCTGCCTATTTTTAAAAACAGCAAAGTGGTTTGTAAAGTACACTGTTAAGACTGCCATACACAGGGAGATTTGCTCGTTTGGCGATGTTGCAGAATGAGATCTCTCCCCGATATGCCCACATTGAAGTGCGTAATATCGGGCTGATCCCAACAATTGGATCATAATGCATCCGTACCGAGTCAGCAGTTTTTAGCTTTTTTACACTGAAACCAGTCTGCTTAATCTAGTTATTTTTACATAGTGTGAGGCTGAGAATAATGGGGGATTAATTTAACTACAAATGAAAGGGGTCATTTATTATGTACAAGGCAAAGGGTGCAAAGTGCCAAAAAAATGGGTACAATCTACCATGTTTCTGCACTTTGCACCTTGCTTTGCATGCTAAATGAACTGCTAAATTACTCGTCACTCCAAAACAAAGTACAGAGACTCAAGAATAAAGTGATGCCCGTATTTGGCAGTGCTCTATTTATTGGGGGGTGGAGACACATCAGTGCCCTGCTCCTGCCCCAACTCATTCCCTAACTTGCATGCCATTTAGACATGCAGATTTGGGAACCCATGGTGCAGTCCTCAGTGAGGCCACCAACCACTGTACTCTACACTTTTCACCAGATGTTCAATCTCTTGACAGTGCAACAAGTCCTGAATAAATGTTTAGGGGCTCACTTTTGCACCCCTTAGTGCTTTGGCACTTGTGGCAGGTGAAGTCATAAATTTTGACTCTATTTTGACTTTTCTTATGCCAAGGGAATTTCGACACTGAAACTTCACCAATTCCAAAGTTAAAATGGTAAAATATAATCCTTAGCAGGTAAGGTGCATGTTTTATCCTTTAGTGAGAGGGATGTATTCTAAACCTTGAATTCATCTGGTTAGGTTTTTTGGGGCAAAAACTAAAATTATTTGTGGGAAAAAAAATTGAATTTTTATGAATTTTTTATACCCGATGCTGCAAAAAGTCAGATTCGGAAAATCTGCCATCTCAGACCTGTCAGAGTCCTGTATAAATCAATGGGAGATGCACCAATCTCAATTTGAAGTTATCATGGTTTGCACTGGGGTTGGATCTGTTTAATCCATATTATTAAATTAATAAATAAAGTCAAATTGGGCATGGGAGTTTGGTTGTGGTTTTTTTTTAATACAAAATTTGATAAATTCAGAGTTTAGTAAATAACCCCCTTAAAGGAGAACTAAAGTTTAACTAAAGTAGTAGCTCGAAATGTTGTACATTATGGGCTTCTGTACCAGCCCAAGGCAACCACAGCCCTTTAGCAGTAAAGATCTGTCTCTCCAAAGATGCCCCAGTAGCTCCCCATCTTCTTCTGCTTTGTGCTGATGTTACTTACTGAGATTAGGGATCGACGCACAATATACATTAAATATAAATGTCACAATACAAGGCTGTAATATCAGCTTATATTACAGGCCAACCTCATTTTCTGCTTGATAATTTGTGACGACCCCTAAGTTTAGCTTCTCAACAGCTGCTCAGAGCCCACTGAGCATGTGAGTGTCACAGACATTTTGCAAGATGGTGACCCCCTTGAAAAGTTTGAAGTTCCGGATCATTGCTGCTATTGACTAGCTGAAACGTTAGGCTGGTGCAATCATTTCATTATATTAAATATAGTATTTTTAGCCGCATCCATTATTAGGGTTTAGTTCTGCTTTAATGTAGATTTTGGTCCATACCAACAGCCTTCCCCAGTCCAGCTAAGCTTTAGTTTCCATAACATTTGGAAAAAATGTAGTGATTTATATCTGCTTCCAAAAGCAAATAACTAAAGCATTTTATAGAAACTATACTGTATCCTTCTTAATATCCTGCACTCACAGTGACTGCCAACAAGTAGATCTTGAGCAGAAATAAGGCAAGTGAATATGTCAGCAATGGACAATGTACTGTACAACAAATACACATTAAAGTCTGAAAACTGATTTGTGCTAAGTACATTTGGAAAAAGATAAAGCAGTAGTCTAAAATTGGAAGAAAGAGAGTTTCCTTAAATAGCCAAGATATTAGACTTGTACCTTGTGTTCACGTTGCACACTACTTAGTAAGAATGAGCCTTTTGATGGGCTAGTAAATCCTCATAATGGAACTATGTCAGACATTAAGGAAAGGGGGAAAAACAAATTCCACATTGAGCACAAAGTAGGGAAATATTAGAGAAGCTGAACAATACAAAAGCTTTATTATTTCAGTTTTATTATCACTTGTAGATCCCATTTAACATCATTTCTTGCTTGCTCACCTATAGTATCTCCCCCATGCATATAACTGAATTACTAATAACAACTATTAATGTGAGTAATTCTGAATTATTCACAGGATTTTAGGAAGGGTGACACATTTTAGGCATCTTCCCTGTAGGCATAGAGGCGGGCAGATAATTACTTTCACTTTCCATTCAGCACTTCCTAGATGCCACTGCTCCCTACACATCCCCCAGTTCTCTTAACCATTTAATTGTGTAGCCAGGACATGGGGATAAAAAAGATTCTGAGATGATGCAAGGCCTGTCTTATTAACAGTGTCCACAAAATGGCTCCTGCCAGCTTGCTAGAATTATGAATTCCCAGACTGAAGAAAACAAGATTAAAATAATTTATATAGTGAAATTAATGTTCATCTTGCTTGACTAATGTAATAAAATGTAATTTTGAATATTTTTTTGGGGTGACGGGTCCACTTTAAACCAAAACTGACAAAGCAATGGGCCTTTATGCTTGAAATAAAACTATAATATGCCTAACAACATCCACATTTTCAGAGCAATTTTTTGTGCATCTTTCACTCCCTAATGCTACACTGAACAAATGCTGCTTTATTACTATGCTTTCTGATGTCCCAGGAAGGCTCATAGTAGAGTATTTTCAGTGGCGGATGTTGTGTGGTGCATGGACCAGTATCCTATGCTTATGTTAACCTCATTCTAAGGGCAATAACTCCACTGCAGAGAAAACATCATCCAAAGGTGGTTACTTGCAGTTTTCAGGTGAGTCAGATGAGTTCACGATCTCATGTTCAAAAAGCCACTCTATTTCTCAGTAGGAAATCTGAATAAATAAGATAAATAATATGGAGCTCATCAAGGAAATAAATCTGTTTTTATTCAGGCATTCTTTCCAAAGATATGTCATTTTCACTTCAAATTACATATCACTAAGACATGATGTGCTCCTGACATGCTCCTGGAAACAAGGTCTTTCAGACATACAGGATCAACCATAATATGAAGCCAATTTTCCCAACCCAGTATCTTGAGCATTAGCGATCTATTCAGTGAATCTCCGGCTGTTTAAAGATTATTCAAGGTGTACCATTTTTGCGTGGTACCTTATCAAATATTTTCACGGAATTGTTAATTAATATTTATGTTTATAAAGGTCTACCGTATCACATATATCTGTAATATTTATATTAAAATGCCAACATTAGTTTAGCTAAATTAGAAAAGTGTCTCTTCTTTTTCTGGCATTGTTTCAAGAATGCTATTGAATCAAATAAGACAAAAAAAAAAGATGCACAGATAACAGCGGGAACAATGAGTTGTTTAAAAACACTAAACAGATGTTTAAATAGAGAAGGTGGTTCCATCCTGATTAGAAACATCTCAACAGATATAGGGTGTGTGCATACTTGCAAGAAACCACATCCATAAATTCAGCTCTGGTCTGAAATACTGATAGACTTTGACAATTTTATTCTTAAGATTAACAAGTTCTTCTTATGATGAAAAGCCAAATAACTTGAAGTGTGCTATGAACCAATCCAGTCATATGCAATCAACTGGACTAAAATTCCCAGTGGCCATTAACTTATTCAAAATGTTCCATAAATAGGTACCCAATCATGGAAAAAAATCATCATCACATCGAGAGGAACATTTAGCAAGGGTTGAATTTCACATTCATGTGAGCTTTTTAAAACGCTCATAAATTCAAAATTCAACCAATTGAAATGTATTACTAAAATCTAATTTTCTTAGCTCAGATGGATTGAATTGACCCAAAAACTCAAATTGAATTTTATTCGAATGTGAAAAACTCAAATCGAATTTAAAAACCTTAATTCAAGTTTTTTCTCCTAAACAAACTTGAAGGCTGCAAACATCACCAAATTGATCCCTGGACCTGTCCCATTGACATATACAGTAATTGGGCAGGTTTTAGGTGGCGAATAGTCAAATTTGAGTTCTTAAAATCTTGAAATTCAAATTAAAACTCAAATCAAGTTTGGATAATTCACAATTTGAATTGGAGAGTTCAAATTGAATTTTCACTTCAACCCTTTATAAACCTGCCCCTTAGTCATGATTTTTGTTTTTGCTATTGAGAATTGCTGTTAGTCAGGACTCCTACAGCATAGCATACAGTCCAAGAAGCTGCTGCACACTGTTTGGTTTTGTGTGATTTTATTGGCTTATGCAAGTAGACAAGGCAAGGTTTCGAACCACGCAGGGTCCTTTATCAAGGCTATAGTGATTCCTTTTTTACCATATTTTAGATAATTACACAATTAACAAGAGAGATTTGAAATGTCACTTTATTTATAGAAGACTACAACACTATGGAGCAGATTTACTATTGGTCGAATTTCGAATTTCGAATTGAAAAAAAATTAGAAATTAGACCATGTGAATAGTGAGGGAAATAAAATTCTTTGAATTTGAATAACAAATTTGAATAATTTTACCGCTATTCGAATGTTCGAACGATCGAATGGGAAAAATTTGGTCATTCAATTAAATTTTCGATCGAACGATTTTAACCCTTCGAATTTTTCCTATTCGATAAAAAAAAACTTTAAAACACCTATAGGAGCTTCCCATAGGGTTTTAAAGCAATTCGGTAGGTTCAATCTGGCAAACTGGCCTATCAATTTTTTTTTATAGGTCAAATATTCGAATAATATTAAATTCGAATATTCAAATTATTCGATTCGGTCAAATATTGAAAATTTGATGGTCATAGTTGCCTCATTTGCATATTCTAAAATTCAAATCTTTTTGAAATTTTGATCGAACTTCAAATCCATGTGAATTTAGTAAATCTGCCCCTAAGTCAACTTGTTTTTATAAGACTGTAATACAATGTTTTAATGATTGATTTATTTCTATACATTAATATATACAATACTTTATATTTGGACACTTTCTATAAGGCACTAAGTTTGCCCAGGAGCAGTAGTAAATTCTACCTGCTGATTGGTCGCTATGGGTTACTGCTGCAAACTTAGTGCCTTTTATTACATAACCCCAATAGTTTGCTATCACAAGTCTTATATAAGACACAGTAACACAGGAATTGAATGTTAGTGTGATTGTGTTTTACTGTATTAGAGCTCTTACACATCGGTGTGTCTTCCTGTGTTCCCCCTCGGCGCAATGCGTGAAAGATCCACCACTGGCAATGCAGGAAGATACATCCACATGTAAAAAATGCAATTTTTTTTTTTAAAAAAAGCATTACATTTTCTAGACATTTCATTTGTTGCTTTTTGGAGTTTTTTTGTTCTGGAGTTTCTTTTTGTTTTTTTTCTGAATTGGTAATCACCAATATGTTACTTTGGTTCTCTTTCTTTAAGTAAGCAGGTACAGTTTTGAATATTTAGAAAAAATTTAATTCTGAATATGTACAAATTGTCCGTATAGGGATTTTTACAATGTTTGCATCAAAGGTTTTGATAATTTTTCTTTTACAATGGTTTGTACTTGCTTAATAATGATTTCTAATACAAGACCAGTTAATCATCTTCCACAATTTGGTTTAAAAGAAAAATAGCATCGATAGATAGAGAACAAAACCAAAATCAAGTTTCCATTGGTCTTTGTTTTAAACACAATGAGACAATTTACGTGCATGGTTATCTGAGGGTAAGAATGCAATTCTCTGCAGAATTTTCATAAAATTACATTTATTCTTTATAGAATCGTTTGAACCACCCTTTTATTATTAATAAATGTGTAATTTACATTTTAATGTCCCTTTAGTGAATTACATTTAGCATATTTTGATATGATGTGGCGATTAAACAAATATTCCATGATTCGAAACAATTATTTTTCCACTGTTTTATTTTTAAATGTTACATAGGACATACAAAATACTAACCACAGGAATTATTTGTGCAAATAAGAGTTCACCTAAAATAAGCTGATGCATACTTCTTGTTCGAGTGATAATCCAAGCAATATCAGTTTCATTAATAGAGGGCAAAATACCTAAAGCAGCTACATCATTCGCACATCTTTGCACATTATTTCCCCTACTTTTTTGTCAATGATACAAACAAATGTTATATTTTAGTGGACTGCTGTATGCAATAAAGAGAATTGAATGTCTCGTCAAATTTAAAAGTATCTGAAATCTGTTTTTTAAAAGAGCATAGTTTTTTTTATATTTAATTTTGAAATTTGGCTAGACATATTGTCAGTTTCCCAGGAGTCCTCAGGTCATGTGACTTGTGCTCTGATAAACTTCAGTCACTCTTTACTGCTACATTGTAAGTTTGGGTGCTATCATACCCCTTCCCTCCCCTACAGCCCATCAGCAGCCTATCAACAGAACAACAGGTAGTTAACCAGATATCAGCTACCTGACGCCTCTTTTAAACGATTAGTTTGCATTGCACATCACCTGAACATGCTGTAATATTAATTACGCTCTGCTTAAACCTTGTCATTGACAAAGTAAATTTTGTATTTTAAAGTAAAACAACAGCATATCCTTATATACTTTAACTACTTGAAGAATAACACATAATGCTTTAACACATTAGGGGCAAATTCACTAAGATGCGCAAATTCGCTAGCGTTCGCCGCACTTCTCCAGGCAAATTTTCGCCAGTGCTACGCAAATTCACTAAAGTGCGAATTTGCGCTCAGGTCGGCGAATGGTAGCGTAGTTGCACTAGTGTTACTTTGCTAGGCAGAGCGCTGTTACGCTAGCGAAGTCTAATTTGCATTAGTTAAGTTATAATAGAAGTATATGTTACAGCCACTACATTCCACTACACAAGCCCAGGAAACCTTTAATAAATTAAATAAAGTTGTCCTATTGCCCTACATGTGCCCCCTATATAGTTGTGTTGCCATATGTTAGGAAATGTAGGGGGGAAGGAGGGTAACCTCCCAAAAAATATCGATCTTTTTCAGACTATCACCCTCCTATGCTAAAATACGACAGCGTTTTTTTGGGACTTAGAAAAAACTCTACAAATTTTTTTTTCAACCTCCTATTTATTGTATTGAACTTCGCCAGGCGAAGTAACGTCTAACGTAAGTGCTAACGTTCAGTGAAATGTTCATCTTAGTGAATTTGCGAATTACGATCCTTCGTCAGTGTGCAACTTCGCCTGGCGTAAGGGTGCGAAGTTGCGCAAGTCAATCTACTTCACTAGCGAAAATTCGCCAGAGTCCATGTCAGTGAATTTGCGAAGTTGCAAAATTACGTCACGCTAGCAAATTAGCGCTAGCGTTAGATGCTTCGCGCTTTAGTGAATTTGCCCCTAGGCTTCAACAGAATTGACATAATTTTTTTGGTCCCCTGAAAAACAAAAATGTGGGTTCTATCGTATATGGAAGCCAAAAACTTTTAATTTAGAAATCACTATACAGAAGTTACATAGATTATTTAATATAATAGTTCTAATTTACTAACATATTTTGGTCAGCTGCATATATGGACACACTATTTTCTAAATACACCCTGTTATTGATATGTAACTACAATATAAAGTTCAGTATTAATATGAAACAATACAGTCCAACATATTGGTTCTTTAAACTACACACTAATAATCAAAACAAATGCACCAGAGTAAAAACACTCCATAGCCTTCCAGTTGAAAAAATGCAAATGTCATAATTTACACTACTAATAGAATGGATGCCAAGACCTTTTTAAATAAGAATAATATATAACTGCTAGGCTAAAATAAACTTATTTTCACCTTTAGCCTTTTCTCACAAACCACTGTGTCTACTTTACAGACTTATTCCTCTGCTAATCCATTTAAATTCATGATACATTTTTTCGAAAGCAGCACAGTCTCATAAAAATTATGTATAATTTGTTCAAAGCAATGATCCTATAGTGTTTTTTTCAAAATTATTTCAATGTGCCATGCATTTATTAAACCTCAATTTTGTTTTGGTCAAGGTTTTTAGGGGGACATGCTTACGTATATCTCCTATAGAAGGCAGGAAGGAGAAATTGAGCGCTGCATGATGGATTGTCACCAGATCGCCTTTTCTGGAGGGGAGTGGAAGCAGAATATTGGTAAGTTATTTCTACTTTGCAAATTTTTAAAACTTAGTAAATTTGGGTTTTAGGGGCAGATTTATCAAGGCTCAAAAATTCGAATTCAAAAAGACCAACCAAAATTAATATTTTTTTTTCGATCAAATAGGTCTATTTTCCATTAGCACAATCGATTTTTTTTCCCAAAAAAACTTAGAATTTTCAAAGTCCACCAATTGACTCCAAATAGGTTCTAGGAGGGAATCTGCAGGTTTTAGAATGGTGAATGGTTGAAATTTGAATTTTTAAATAAACAGTACATGATAAATTTTGAAATTCGAATTTTTCCTAGTCAAAGTACACTTTGACCCTTAATAAATCTGCCCCTTTGCTAATACTATAAAAATCACTACAAGGTGCAGTTTTTTTTGTTTTTTAATCTGCATATTTTCTGAGCAGAGACATAAAAATGGTATGAAAGGTAGATTTATAATTATTAAAAAGGACAGATTCAAGACATTTCTGTAGTTCACCCTGCTAAAAACAGTAGGAAATGCACATGTTGAGTACCATTGCATATTATGTTAGGCTGTATCCCCTTGCTTTTTATGATACAGTTTCAGTGACAGACACTGTAGATCATATAACTTGGCCAGAGACAAATTGCACAATTGCACAATTTGAATAGCTGCAAATCTCTGTGCTCTGGAACAGAGAATCCACCCTGTGGAAGAGTACAGCCAAACCATGGGCAGAAGAAATGTTCCCTGCATGAGCACTAGGTTGTTGACTCTTGTTGAGTTATATCTTGACTTTAGGGCATTTGAACAGTAAGGGACTGATTTATTACTACTCCAGGTCCAAAACAAGATATATTGAAAAATGTGCCCATGTTCTTTATAACAATTGCTTCCCCCCACTCATACCAAGAAATGAAGACATAACCATAACCTCTTGTTCTTATACTTTTCAATAACTTTTACGCAGGTCATTGCTTTTCCTACAGTCTATTCTAAGGAGAAAATATTATTATATTTTCCTAAATCTCTGGTACTCGACTGGCTTTTTCTCCAAAGATTGCAGGCCTCAAGCTTGGCTCTGCTTCAATGTTTAATTTGGTTACTTGCCATGTCTCAGAATGTATCCAGCTTGGTTTCTGCCATCTTGGACTATGTACAGCATAACACTCTCCATAACTTACTATGTAGTTTAGTTTCAGCCTATTCCTGCTTTGGCCAAAGGTGGCTAATATTGTGGATCTCCTGATGCACAGTGACATGAAACACATCTTGTAGTGGTAGGTAGATTTTCAAAGATTTCACAAAATCTTCCTTCCCCATTGCTTCTGCTTTTCTACTTCTAGGGGCAGATTTACTAAATTCACATGAAGGATTCCGAAGTTCGATCAAATGTTTTCGAATACATATTCCACCAGTGAATTCTGAAAATTTGAATTCCTTCAGTCTGGGAAGTCATAATTATAGCAAGTATGCGGGAGCCATTTTGTGGACACTGTTATTAAGACAAACCTTACATCATCTCAGAATCTTGTTTGTGCACCAGAATGGGGGACCCAGTGTCTATCCCCATGCAGTGGCTAGACAATTAAAAGCTGACGAGAACAGAATGTGGGGAGAGCAGTGACATCAAGTAAGTAATGAATGGAAAATGAAAGTAATTGTCTGCCCCACCTCTATGCCTATTTGATTGACAGCTGAGATTTTTGATTTTGAAGAGGGGCAGACAATATTTGATTGACAGCTAAGATGGGGACAAAGCACATAAATTTCAGTTATCTTAAAAGAGGCCTTTACATAAAGGGAGCATTCAAGCTTACTGCAGTAATCAAACCTGTTTCTTGTAAACTGACTTTCTTCCTAACCTTGGCATCTTGAATTCAAATATGCTTGGTTAAAACTTATGTGAAAAATGCATTATTTTCTTCAAGTCCTAATCCTGTCCATGTCAGGGGTTTTCTACTTTATGTTCTCATATCATCTATTAATAACCGAATATGAATGTTTTCCTGAAAGCACTGTTATATTGTGGTTTCTGGATCTTTACAAATTATAATTACGAGAGTCTGTATTGTATTAATTTATGTTAAATGAATGTGAAATGCTTGATCCCGGGAATGTTTCATAATTGGCACTGGCTTCAGGCTGGGTTTTTTGCCTTCCTCTGGATCAAAACAGTGCACATATGATATTATATTTTATTTTTCACAGCAGTGGTAGGACCTTGCCAGAGCACCGCACAGGTAAGTTTAGAAGAAAGAGAAAGGAGGTCTTCCCCTGTGACTACTTGGTGGATTGATTGATACAGATGCTACTACTGCTTGTGTTAGGGGGCAGCCTGCTTGGATTTCCTATAATCAAGTCACTTCAGATGCAGGTCCGAACTCCTCTTACGTTGGCGGCACAGCACAGTAGGGATCTCTTGTTAAATTCTGGGTTTAGAACATTGCCTAGGGTTAAGCTGGCACTGTCCTATTTAATTGATAAAATATGAATAAATGCTGTGGCCATTTTACACCCATCTCTGTCTCATGGTTTCATGAAGGCATGTAATAATGGGGTTCAGTGGGATAGAACAAGGCAAAGAGTCAAATTGAGGAGTCCCCTTGTTATGTTAAAAATTAGAATGTTTCTTACATTGTCAAAGGCTATATACACCATATTCCATCTTTAGCTTTAGGGTACGGGCACACGGGCAGATTTGGAGAGATTTAGTCCCTCGTGACTTGGGCAACAATCTCCCTGAACTGCCTTCCTGCCGGCTAGAATGAAAAATCGGCAGCAGGATGGCACTTCGTTTTGTGAAGTTGCCCAAAGCTTCCTCATGAGGACTTAGGAAAACGAAGCAACGTGAGTGCCATCCGACTAGCGATTTTTGATTGTAGCCGTGGGAAGGCAGGGGAAGGCAATTCTGGGAGATTGTTGCCCTGAAGAAGAGGAGATTTGTTGCTGGGGCAACTAATCTCCCAGAATCTGCCAGTATGCCCTTACCCTTAGGGCCCAGATGGGGTTTATATTTGCCACAGAATCTGTGTGGGCACCTGCATGTGGGCACAACATTGGCTTTTTTGTCTTGTCAGTAGACATTTGGGTTTCAAATCCCCTTTTCAAGGAGTCTTGTGTACTTCTACTTTTCTCCAACTGGTGTCTGTTTTGCTACAGTACCATATATAACTCTCTGCCAGTAGCTCTTTTCATTACTGCAAGGAAAGGAATTCTGACTAGTGTTGCCCGTCTTGATTTTTGGCTTCATTATAAACTCTAATTCTTAGTCTAAATATGGAGTCCTACATGACTGCCTATGTTTTTGGTTTCTTGGATCTCTGCCATTTTGTTGTTATTGTTACCTTAGAAGAGTTGTACCCTTACAGGTATTAAGACAGTGTGGATTCTAAAAGAGCATTAGTAGAAATTTAGCTTTTCTTGCCAGTGCAAAACAGGATGTTAAGTTGAATGACTTTGCTTGGAGTGGTACAGCTGTTGGGTAACATGTTATGAAGCATTTTGGAGGTAATGTATATCTGATGTGCTAAGGGGCTACTTGATCTAAGTTATGTTAGTTTTTTTGGTTATTGTGTATTACAGTCAACGAGAGGGAAGAGATACGGGATAAAACTGTCTTTGAAGAACTGCAGATCAGTGAACTTCAGGCCAGTGTGTAGATTACAGGACAAAAGATCAAATAGAGTGTTAGGCAAATTATTATGGGTTTAGACCCCTTTGGTTTTTAGGCTATGCCACCAGTAATTTGATGCCAATAGGTTAACTAAGCATCCAAAATACAGGCATGGGTGCTGAATGTAAACAAGGCTGGAGCACATACTCACCGAATCCTGGGGTTAAGAGCCAGCACTACTGGGGTACAGAAGCAGCAGTGGGCTCAAAGGTAAACAACAGTGAAATAGGGGTAACAGCACAGGATATCAATTCAGGATGGCAAACAAATTTGGGTATGGTAAAGACCAGGAACTGAACAGTAGAGCAAGAACAGAAGCTGGACAAGGCCAGGGGAAGGATGCAGAATCAGAGAGGAAGGCACTGTGCACAAAAATTGCATATTGCCCCTGGGTTTTGTACTTTGCAATTGTAAATGCAACCTCATGTAATGAATCCTCCAAATGTGGTAGTACATGTTTTTTCTGGTTATATTTCACAACTTTTCATACTTATTGATCATTTACCACATGCTGAAATATTAAACTATTGTAGAAATGATAAAAAGGTGTGATTTCTATTAACGTTTTGAAGATATAGACACATTTTAGATAGAAAAACACAACTGGACATGTTTTTATATAGTTTGGCTCTCTAACTCTAAATCCCAGAAGTAATGGAAATAAAATATGTAAACAGAATTTTCAATATAAATAATTACACATTTAGCAGTTAAAAAAATACTCATTTGATTATTCCATGATATGAATCACTAACAGTTGTGGTGAAACAGTGAATAGGTTATAAAAGTATTATTGCATGTAACATAATCCCACCAGGCATGTGGCCCTGAGAGGAAATCAAACACTGTTAGTTTACTCATACAACAAAATGCCTGAGAATATACTTAAGGAGCAGATGAGTCATAAGTCAAAAATCACCTAAAATATTAGTTTGGTACTTTGTTTAGTTACTGCCATAATATAAACTGGCTTGATGCTGAAATATGCATACAGTATAGTGGGGTAATTAAATAAATGTTAAATTAAAAAAATTAAAGATATCTGCGTTTTATAAAAGTATAAATGAATAGTTTCTTTTGCATAGATAAACATTTCTACATCGGTTAAAAGGTTGAAAAGCTCTGTAATGTAACAGGTAATTTATGATGGATACCCTATTTACAGTATAGTATGTCCTTTAGCAGGTGCAATGAGGAACTGTAATACTGAACAGCAAAAGATCACCAAGAGTCAAATATAAGGAACTTCTGCAGTGGGGGTGATTTTATATCTGCAGGTACCAATGTTATTCTTTATAATCCTATGTTACATCCTATGTTGTGCCACCCCTATGTTACACCATGTGCACCCAATCACTGACAAACAGACTTCTGTTAGGCTCATAGGCTAATATTATTGTTAAATAGTCCTGACTTAGGTGGGATGTCTTAATGCCTCTCTGGGCCTATTTGCATTCTTTCACCCTATGGACTAAGACCAATGCTATTGTTGTATAACTTCTGCTATTAGTACTATCTGCATTTTTTTGTTCTTTACATGACCAGTTTATACTTATATAGCTATGGGATCTCTTCTCCAGAAACCAAATATACAGAAAGCTCAGAATTACAGCAAGACACTTGGGTTGAGATGTTTTCCATGATAAAATCGAATTTTCAAGGATATTTTCAGTTTAAAAAAAAAACAACAATTTTTAAAAAAGCTAGTTTTTGTTCTAGGTTTATTATACCTGACCCTGGAAATAAAATAGCTTGACTCCAAAAATACTCCCGCTAAAACCTGTCAAGGTCATGTAGAAGTCAATGGCAGAGGTGTCTTGAACCATTTGAAGATGTTAATAGCCTAAATGATGTTTAATTTTTTTTCGGTGGGTTTTTCTCAATTCAGCCGATTTTTCATTTTTGGGTTGTTAATCCCAGCTTCACTGATTTGAGTTTTTTACATTCAAGTTTTTCCTTAAATCAGAAATCATTCCAGCTTGTTCAATTTCATTCAAGGTCTAAATAAGCTCATATAGCTGTAAAATTCAACCTTTCATAAATAACTCACATGGGGTAGATTTAAGGGTCAAATTGAAGATTTGAAGTTTCATATTTTTTTATGGTCAGAACTCATATTTGACTAAGGAATTATCCAAATTTGAGATTTGTCATACTCTGGCCCCTTCAAATTCAACTTTTCACACCAAAAACCTGCCAAATTCATGTATAAGTCAATGTTAGAGGGCCAGTTCCCAATTTGGAGATGTTTGCAGCCTGCCAGACATTCAAAAAAAAATTTTGGAGAAAAAAACATGAATCAAATTTGGATCGAATTCTATTTGGATTTTCGAGCTGGTAAAATTTGTGCCTCATAAAGTCCATGTTTAACAAAACATAATGATTTCCTTTTTCTCTGAAATAATAAAACAGTACCCTGTATTGTACTCAATGTGAACAAAGCTGCATGAATCCATATTGGTGGCAAAACAATCCTATTGTGTTTATTTAAAGGCCCATTTATCAAGGGTCAAATTTCAAATTTTTGTGAATTTTTAAAAATTTGAATATACTCACAATTCAACTGGGAGGTTATTTAAGAAAAAATTGGAATAGCTAATATTTGATTGAATTTTTCCAACCCAAAATTTCTAATCGTATTCAATACATACAAAATTTTCATGTGTTTTGAATAATAGATCCCATATACACATCATTGCTAAACTATCTAATTCATATAATAATGACATTTTGAGAAAAATTAAATCCTGAGTAAACAGGCTGTAGAAAACCTGCCAGAACTACCAGATTATTGGTCAGATGCCAAGGAATTTAAAATAAATAGAAATGAAATTAAGGAACCAAAAAGACAGCAGAAGCAGACTGGGCAGTGCATAAAGGAAACCGAGCAACAAGATCAGAGTAATGATAATTTAGTAGTTAGTAGTGATGGGCGAATTTATTCGCCAGGCGCAAATACGTGGCGAATTCCTGCGATTCGCCACCAGCCAATAAATTTGTGAAACGCCAGCGAAAATTTGCCGGCGTCAAAAAAAAGTCACGCGTGAGAAACGACACTGCACGCTTCAAAAAACGTGCCGCGTTTCACAAATTTTTCACCAATTCACGAATTTCGCTGGAAATTCACGGATTTTTGGCGAAGCGAAACGGGATAGATTCGCCCATCACTAGTAGTTAGCACTGGTGCTGACTGCAATGGCTGCCTAAAAATATATATAAATATATTCTGGTTTTGATCTATGGCTAACATGGTATAACATGTTGCTCACACTCCCAGTTGCCTCAAAGCATATCTTTGACTTCTAGGCTTGGAGGCAAGTGTTCATTGCATATAAACTGAATGTACTGTACTGCCAAATAAAACCTCCTGTATGCTGCCAGTCCACATAGGGGGTAACGAATAGCCAATCACAGCCCTTATTTGACACCGCAATGGATTTTTATCATGATTGTGTTGTTCCAACTCTTTTTATATTTGAATGTGGCAACAAGCCCAAACCATGCAAAACCACAAAGAGAACACATTAAGCAATGTAATGTAGCTATGAAATATCCTTCATTAGGCTTTTATTTCATTGTGAATCTTAATTTCGTAATGCAAACCTTTAACACCTGCTTGAAAGTGGTGTTTTAGAGCAAAGGTAACAACTTTTCCATTAAGAATTTTTATTACATACACTGCACACCAAAGCAAACTATAATATTCACAAATCCCTATCCTACTGGCATGTAAAGGGCAAAGTGTTTGCTAAGGCAACTTTGTTCACTTGCAAATAATAATTAATATTATATTCCCCCCCCCCATGCAATCATGTTGCCTACATTTTATTCACTAATCCTTAAAGTCCAAGGGGCAGATTTAATAATGGGTGAATTTTCAACAGTGTCAGCTTCGCAGCCCTCACACCACTTTACCAGGCACAAATGCGCTACGAATATGCTACTTCACTAATATGCAAAGTTTCTTCCTGGGTGTCGATTGCTGCCTACTTTTCGTAGTTACTTCAGCTGTGCGAGCATTTCATAGTGAAGATTCGCTAGCGTTCGTTTGTGCCTAGCGAAAAATCCCTAGTGATCTTGCGCTTAGGTCAAATTTGCAAAGGCCGGGAAATTTAAAGTTGTATGCAGGTATTTACTATAAAGTTGGTGCAAATGCTTGAAGTTACCAGTTTTGATTACACATGTCCAGGAAACCCTAATAAAGACAAGTGAGTTAATATAATGCCCTACATATGAGCCCACTGTACAATGAATGTTCCATATGTTATAAAAATTAAGTGTAAGTTAGGATTTTGCAGAAAAAAAGGAAAAGTTGCCAGCGTTTTAAACCCAACTGTAATGCCGCCCCACAGCACCCCCTAGTTTTCCATAGAAATTACTGAAACCATAATTACAGACGCAAGAAAATTCACCAAAGAGAATTCTACTGATCATCTTGTTGTTATCTTACACATAGAGATAACTATGTCTCCGAATTGAAGCCTGCGCCTGTTAGTGAATTGGCGATGTCCCTGCGGATGGATCTCTGGTGAAATGTCGGTAGCGTTATCTACTTCAGCCCTTTAGTGAATCTGTGTCCTGCGATTTTTCTTCACACAAACTAGAGAGTAAAAAATGTATTTCTTTTGCCTTTCCAGACCCTAATTTGCATATACGTATTCGGCCAAATCTTTCATGACTGATTTGAGAGGTTGAGCCTAGTCTCAAAAAAGTGGATTTGGTGCATCCTTAATATTTACTAATCTTTTCTTGTATACTCCGGCCAATTTCAAAGGTGAGCACTAACAGACTTGAGACTTATTAACGTAGATGCTAATGGTTATATCCTATCTGCAAATAACATCTTTGCATTTTTAGTTGATTTAATAATTACAAAAAAATGTTAAATACTGCAAAGTAAGCAGACGAACAGGACACTCAAACATAAGCTGTAATAAATAGAACGTACAAATTTTAAAAATGATTCTATCTCAATAAAATACTGTGCATTTCTCAATAGGCTATAGTGAAAGTACTGCAATGTTATATATCATGTACATACAGTAAAGATGCATGCCTTTAATTAGGGGTAGATTTATCAAGGGTTGAATTGAAAAATTGAATTTTGAATTTCGACTAGGGAATAGTCCAAATTCGGTTCGACTTCGCCATCTAAAACCTGCTGTATTGCCTAAGGGGGACCTCCTATGTTTTTTTTAAATACTTTGAATTAAATTCAATCGAATACAATCCAAATGTGTTTCAAATGATCAAATACAGCTATTCACTCTTTTTTTTAATTCGAATTTTGAGTTGATGGGAGTTTAAATAAAAAACTCCAATGACCTCGAAAATCGACCCTTGACAAATCTGTTCCTAAATATCTAATTTCAGGATAGCAGTAACAAAATGCTAAGGGAACACAACTGACATTTCTCCAGATGCATCAAAAGCCTTAAGTTGCATTGCAGGCCAATATAGTAAGCCCCATAAATGATTCTCAAAGTAGCCACAGGATTCATTAGGTTGGACCCTATGTTATTTTTTGGGCAAAAATCATTTAAATATCATACAATAAATGACAGTATGAAGCCATTTTAACGTGCATCCTGGGGCACTACAGCTTCAGTTCCCAAACATGACTTTCCTGCAAATACAGCTGATACAGCTAGTTTTTGTAGATTGTTGACCCTTTTGATATCAAACATTTTTTCATTCAGATTCTGTGTTTTATGGAATCCCACTTCATAGTATATAGTACAAGTTTTGTCTTTTTTTATTTTAAACATATTTTACATGATATAAAAATATTGGTCACAGTGCACCTTTACATTGTTACTGTAATAAAGAGGAATGCTGCAAAATATTTTAGTGGAAATAAATTATATAGTCATTATCTTAATAAAAAAAAAATCACATGAAAACCTTGGCTGTTTTGTCATTGGCAGAAAAAGTCTGTGTGTGTCCGTAGAATGACAAAAGCATCAACTGAGCTTTGAAACTTGCATCCGATACTTATACATATATCACAATATGTGTCCTTGAGAGCCCCGTGGGGTTATTTGATGTAAAAGTATATCAGTCAGAAAAAAATGTCTCCTTGTAATTGGAAGCCTATCGCTCTTTCATGTTCTTTCGTGTTCTTTTGCTGATGACATTAGTTCATATGTGGTCTTTTCCAGTATGTGGGAACACAACGGCACACTTCTTCACTGTAATAAAAGCCTGGGTCACAACGTTTCGGTCGAGTTGAACATGGTGGTCTGTAACAGCTGGTTGAAAAAAAAAAATAATAATTACTATACTGTAGTTTCATTGCAACAGGCTAGCATCCTATACATTTACATATGAGCAACAGACAAAATTGCCCTGTACATTTTCACGTCACCATCAGAAAGGTAAGAATAAAAGCAGAGGATCATTAAGGAGGAAAGCATAATGAATAGCTGCTTATTCTGTAATGCGCTTTAGGGAACCTTACTTCCCCAGCTGATATAAGAGCAGTCCAAACAATCCTTATTGCTTATATTGCTGACTATGGGACCTGATATAAAGTAGCACAGTTGGGTTCAAAAAATACATAGAAAACTTTTTTTTTCCAAATGCATCCCTTTTGAATTAGTGTTCACCCAGCAGAATGCTGTACTGAAATCCATGTTTAAAAAAATCAAACAGATTTTTTTAAGGTGCCCTCAGTCATGTGATTTGTGCTCTGAAAACTTCAGTCACTCTTTACTGCTGCAGTGCAGCCACTTCCCTTTCCCCCAGCAGCCCATCAGCAGATGGGAAGGTAAACAAGGAACAGCTCCCTGACACAAGATAGCTTACTGGTAGATCTAAGAACAGCACTCAATTGTGAAAATCCAAGTTCCACTGCAACTCTTCCAGTTACATTGGCCTGTCTCAAAGCAGTTCCATTATGCATTCCACTCTAAAACCACATGACCAGACAAAATTACCTAATATGGCTGCATCAGAATTACAGCTTAAAAATAGACTTGTTGGTTCAGAATCAACATTTATTTGGTAGAATGAATTATTTGTAATGTAAACAGTGTAATTTAGAAATAAAAATTACACCATAAAAATAATGAAATAATCCATTTAATAAGGCTATTTTACTTGTTTATAATGCACACAAGCTGGAATAGCATATAAGAGATGAGCTTATACATGATCTAGGTGATGCCATCACTGGTACTCTGTTATAGTTGTGCCACAAAGGAGTCATAAAAAGTAATGCGCCCTTTATTTTAAAACAATATTAGACATCACTGTGGAGTTCCTTGACCTGTAAAAGCACTACTGGACCTACGATTGAGATGTGAGAAAACAATACTTAGGTTGAAGGTGACCCATTTTGTCAGATACTGGGGGCACATGGATGGCCTGGGAGTTTTGGTGCCTATACTCATAATTTCCAAGTGCACTGCAGTATATATGCACATATATTTGGAATTAGATGTGAATTATCCTAATAAAGAAACTTATGTGCTGACATCAAATTTATAAATGAAAATGGTCTCATATCTAATGATTGTATCTTGTTATAGTTGACACCTCAATTAGTGCTACACCCAAATACACATATATAGATAGCCTACCTGCATGTTGGATGATGAAATTTTTTCCCCTTTAGGAAACATTTATTTGGCGATTCTGTGCACTCGCAGGCACATTTTGCACTGTTTAAAGGTTGGTGTTTTGGACAGGACTTTTTGCACACACATTGGCATTTTTCCTCATCATACTCCTTATTTGGTCCACATGAGCTGGCAAGGAGCTTATTCTTGCAGACACATTGGCATGACGTTCTGTCTAGTTCTTTTTGAGGGCCACAGCTTGAAGGTACTAATCCACCTTTGCAGACACATTGACAGGTCTCTTCATCAAGCTCCATGTTTGGGCCACATATATCATCAAAGGTCTCTTCATTATCTATAGGAAAAAGCATAAACCCGCATTCATTGTAGAGCGCAGGAAAATATATATATTCTGCAAAATTAAAAAAAACATAATATGAATTTGTGGGGTATTAAATAACATATTGAGCTAATTGTGGCTTTTATTCTGAATCAATTACAAACAAATATCTGCACTGATGTGTGACTTTATTTACTTGTATTTCACCATGGAAACAAACAGTAATTCAAGCTGTAGGCTATAGTTTGAAAAAAGTGAAAAAAAACTTTTAATTACATGCCACAAGCAACGTTTCAAGCTTTACCCCAGCCCTTTGCAAAGCCTGAGGCCTGGGCCCTAGCCCAAACCATTATAGAGTCAGTTGAGATGCTTGAGAAAAGACTGGGGTAAAGCCTGAAATGTTGCCCGTGGCACTTAATTAAAAAAAACATTACCATAGTGCTGCTGTTTTTTTTTTACTGATTTGTTTTTACCCTAGCAGAGGGTTCAGATTGCACCTGGGGATGCAAAGAGCATTTTATCTACTGTGTATCACATTTCAACTGATTCTACTATGGTTTGGTCTAGGGCCTATGGTACCAGCAATTGTAGTGTACAATTACATTCTTGATAATTATGTACTTCCTTTCTTACAACAGTTCGGTGAAGGCCTTGTAGGACAATACTACCCATTTGTGTTCAGACTCACATTATTAGTTTTCTGAGATGGGGAAGAACCTGACTGGTCTGTACCCAGCCTTTAACTGAACCCAGCAGAACATCTGGGCAAAAATTTACTGTGAGCCAGGCATGAACCCAATATCAGTGCTCAACCAATATAGTTCTACCACCCAGTGGATAGCAACTTTATATTACTAACCTTTATTAACCTTCAGAACAACACCCAAGTTTATATGAGTAACAGCTGCCATAATTGCTCTCAAAAGTTTCCCTCACTCACCCTCACTCTAGAGTTATGGCATACGATTCTGAATATTGCTGTCCAATGGGAAAAATGGGAAGACTATGAATAGATTGGGTCCTATGTTTGATGTCTAAATAATGAGTTGCATGTATTTTAATCAACAGTTTGGAAACAATTAGTTACTGTGTGTTCACTGGTATTATTTCTGGAAATTAAAATAAATATTTTGCTTTAAACCTAATGAAACAGTTGCGAAAAATCTAAAACAAAGGAGTACTGTTCATTTACTCAACATAAAAATCAGTTTTATTGCATGTGTTTAAAAGAAAAGCCTAACACGCTTCATGTGCTAAAGGCACATAATCATAGGCACCACTGTGTTTTTCCCTCATCTTCTACATTGTTGTTTTTTAACTGTGCTCCACCACCAGATTTTATCAAAGTATGGGTTCTTTTTGAGTGGTCACCAATCCCACCTCTCTCTTGGACTCCCCCTTTGATCTTTTTATAATTATGCCCCTGAAAGGATGCACAATATTACATTATTATCAAACATCTTAAATAACTCTAGCTGATAACCCATCTTCTATATCCATCTGAGAAATAATACAGTCGTCAAATGAAATACTTAACCCTCAAAGACAGTGCAAGTGACCACGCTTGCAGAAAAAAAGCTTATATATTTTGTTTTAATATGTTTCAAGTTGTTTTGCCTTACCTTCTTCTTCTGGGTTTGGTGAAAATTCAAAGTCTCGCTGCAAGATACATCTGCATATATGGTTGTTCCAAACGTGATGTCTAGGGCAAGTCTTGTTTGCCACCTGACACCTGTAAGAAGCCATTTTACACAGAATTAGAATATTTTATTGCTTTCGAAGTCAAACATAAATGCACTTTGTTTTCTTAGGCTATTCTTAAAGTAGGTGTTTGGCTCCACAATAGGGGTCACCCTAAAAGCAAGACATTGGTTCTGTGCTATGACTCCTGGAAGGCTATGTGTAATTGGTTACTCTCTGAGTAAGAACATATCATTTGGACTGGATATGATTTAGCACCACCAGAAATCAGTGTAAAGGAAACCCAGAAATAATATTTTCTGTGGCTTTTTCTTTAGAAAGTCACCATATAAAACATGCTGGGTTAAATATTGCAAAGTGGGGCAAATCTAGTAGAAACATAGTTTAGAAGTCTTGTAGAAATGTAACATACAAACTGCCATAGCTATGGACACTATGGGGGTTATTTATCAAACTCCGAAAACAAAAATCATGAAAAAATTTTTTTTTTTACCAAAAAAATAAAATAAATAAATAAAATTGTTCCGGAATTCTATAGGCTTGAGGCTGAAAAAAGCCTGAATCTGAAAATCCACTATCTCCAAGTTGCCGGGGTCCTGTAGATGTCAGTGGCAAAGGTCCCATTTCAAAATCATAATCTGCGCTGATTTTTGGCCAAAAATCTTTTTTTTTTTGGATTCTCGCTTCAAAAGTCCGATTTCAGCAGGAAGATCAGTCTCTTTGGTACAAAAATTGGACTTTTGATGGGTAAATCAGATTTTTTCGGCAAACCAATTTTTGCGAGCTTTTTCTATGATAAATAAGGTCCAATTGGCAATTCGGAGTTGGTCGAACTTTTTTTAATAGAAATACTGAGATAAATAACCACCCACATGTACATTGTTATACTAATATGTTTACTAGACTTTTTTCACTTTCTTCATCCAAATTATGGTAAGATCCCTTATCCAGAAAACCCCAACACCTGAGCATTCTGGATAACAGGTTCCATACCTGTATATTGCTGCATTACTTTGGGTTTGCTCTTATAAATCGTGCAGTCTCTACAGCGTTCTTAAAAAAGGATTTCATTGTACACAACATGTTATTATTTGGCAAAAACTCCCACTTCTTGCTAGTTTAAAAAAATGCCCCATGTATTACTAATAACTAAATGACAAGTAATAATTTCCAAAAGGGAAGCATTGTCAGCTAAAATTAGTTCTATGACAAGTAGCTTTTAACATAGAAAACTTAATCTTGCTCCAGATACATGTCTGTTCAGTCACTACATTGTGAAATGCTTTATACACTTGGGACACACTGAGAGGCGTGTCAGGCTTCTATCCATCTATTTGTGTTGTCTGAAAGAAAGATTTCCTAAGGCATTTTGTAATACTAAGTATAATGAAAAAACTAATGGCACCAGCCAAAATCTCCAAGAATGCACAATGGGATCCATTAATCAAGATAATTTAATTTAGTCGTATCTGTTCAGCGACATAGCTCAACTGTTAAAAGACAAACATTAACCATGATTATAAAATAAAATTTCCTACAAATTCCTATGTTTCATCCCTTCATTTCAAAACATTTTGGGTGTATTTTTCCTTGGGGAGCAATTTGCTACATGCACAAATTTGAGATAGTGACAGACAAGGTTAGAGAACCCACATTCATCAGATTTCTTTAAAGGAAAATACAGTTTGTATTCTTTATATTTCGAATTTACCTTTTATATAGGTGGCAGATGGAAACAAGAGATGAATAATAAGGGAAACTTAAATAAAAGGGGACAGCTTTAGGATTTATACATGGAAGTGATTGAGACAGCTTCCTTGCTGATTGAGAAAAATGGTTTTTCATATTGACAGATGTAGGGAAGGAGCTGGTACCTTCAACAAATGTAAAATTATTAGGCATCCACCCAATCAAGGAATCCAAATCTAAAATATCACATGACTTTTCGTCACACAAACAAGGAAGCCAAATTTTTTTTAACCACGTGCACACCATTTCACTAATTTACATATGCAAATTAGGGTTCAGATTCGGTTCAGTAATCAGTCAAATTGTTCACAAAGGAATCGGGCGAATCCTAAAATAGACGTTTCCGTGCATCCCTCAAAAATTATAGACACTTTCATCGAGTTTGTTAAAACATCTGCATCATTGACAACTGGCATATTTGTGCTGGCATAAAGCATCATTGCCTCTTTCTTCTGAAAACAGAATTTGCACTAAAAGCAGGCTTATCTAGACGAGTAATCAGGTTCAAGTCATAGTTAATTAAGCCATGCTGGGCATTTACGGTAGTAATCACACATGCATTGTACGTGGCAACGACAATCTATTTGTAGCACTAAAGCAGAAACCAATGTACCTCCTGCACATTTATTATAACCATGACTGAATCGCAGCTGTGGGACTATGTACCCAGATCATAACTCTCATGTCTATGTTTAAGCAATATCCAGTTGTGCAAAGTCAATCTGTGCCTAATACAGGTAATATATGGTACTAGATACATGGCTGCTATTCCACTTTACCCTGCATATAACATGTTAGTCACGTTTCTGCATGAGAAAATCCACAATAAAAAGAAGACTAGAAAGAATATGTTACCCAGTGTAAATGTCTTATAACGGAACATGAGGCAGCTGCATGTTTCCCATTGCAAGAGCTACCCAAAGCAAATAGTGAGAAATGCACAGCTGAGGAGCACTGCTGGCTGCAACTTCCGCAAGTGTTTTCTAGCGATATGAACCCGAACAGCAGATGAATTTTACCCGCATTCTTTAATACAGCTGCCGCACAAATGCATTTGCTGCATGTAGTGTACTTGGCCATTTCTAAAGACATTTAAGTTCATATATATATATATATATATATATAT
>CM044431.1:47804446-47833619 GCA_024363595.1 Xenopus borealis | reverse complement strand
AGATTTAACCATTTTTCCCATACTGGGATGACTAGTTCTAGTGTGAAAAATAATTGTCGAAATAGTTATTTCATGCATGCAATTTGAATTGGAAATGAATGATGTGAGTGTCAATGCTCAGTGCGTCTGTTGAGCTGTGCTGACCGCCATTTAAAAATAAATGTGTATGATTGCTCAAAGTAGTCAAACACATTGAGAAAAGAATAAAATACATATCATTTGTACTGGCCATTGGATTGCAGTGCTACACAAATGACACACATATATATTATATATATATTAAATTCAATCTAGATATCAAAATCTAAAAAAATTCCAGATCAGTATTGTGAGCGCTGAATCCCTTGTTTGTGAGTGCTGGAATGTTTTCAGCTATAAGGGGCAGATTTATCAAGGGTCGAATTGAAAAATCAAATTTTTGAATTTGAATTTTGAGCAAATTTTAGTGTACTGCCACTATAGAAAAGTCCACATTTTATTTGAATTTGAAAATAATAATAAAAATTTGAATATCGAAATATATCATGTACTGTCTTCTCCTATTCGCCATCTAAAACCTGCTGAATTGCTGTTTTAGCCTATGTGGGACCTCATAGAATCTATTTGTATGTATGTATGTATAACTTTATTTTTAAAGCACTGTTAAGGAGCCACAGTGCTGAACAGTGCATAAAAGTAACATGAGCATGGGTTACACTGCGACCTACACACCAGGGCAGGGCCTTCACCGAGTGGAAGCTTTCCCTTTAAGATTTAGCATAACAACAATACCCAGGCACTGTACATAAAAATAGATTACTTTGATGCCAGGAGGTCCTTGGTGCAAACAGAGCAGGTGTTTATTAGCTATATCCACAAGTTTACTCATGTATGAGGAGCATTAGCATATGAAATCAGGGGAGTAGATAGATGAAGCAGATACAGTAAAATGAAGACTGTTACTCCCATGAGCCATAGTAGTCAAGTGCACATCAATTCCCAAGGCAATACACCTTTAAAAGGTTCAGATCCCTTCAGGGCAATGGCTTTACTGGGGCCTAGGTGATCCCAGGCTCAATGAAACAACCAGCTTCTAGGACACCAGCAGAAAAAGAGGAAGAGGCCACTCCCTGTACAACACTATAAAGATGTGTGACAGGAAGTGGTCACTATACCTATTGGCCAATAACTAGTGGTGTATAAATGTGAAATGCAACATAGGCTTCTGCCTAGTAACTAGGAAGGTAGGGATTTAACTCTATAGGTGCTGTAAAACCTATAGGTCCCTACATTTATATAAAAGTGAGCCGGATCACACAATAAATATATACAAAATCATATAAGAGCTTAAGTGCTATTTGGTAAGAGACATAGGGGCAAATTCACTAAGATCCGAAAATTCGCTAACGTTAGCTTCGCTAGCATTCACCGCACTTCGCCAGGCGAATTTTCGCTAGCACTACGCAAATTCACTAAGATGCGAATTTGCGCTCAGGGCAATGAACGTTAGCGAAGTAGAGCTACCGTACGTTCGCCAGGCAAAGCGCAGTTACGCTAGCGAAGCCTAATTTGCATTGTCCAGGTTGGGGTTGTTTTCTCTGGAAAAAAGGCACTTGCGGGGGGACATGATTACACTTTACAAATATATTCAAGGACATTATAGACAAATATCAGGGGACCTTTTTACCCATAAAGAGGATCACCACACCAGAGGCCACCCCTTCAGACTAGAAGAAAAGGACTTTCATTTGAAGCAGTGTAGGTGGTTCTTCACAGTGAGGACAGTGAGGTTGTGGAATGCACTGCCGGGTGATGTTGTGATGGCTGATTCTGTTAATGCCTTTAAGAGGGGCTTGGATGGTTTTTTGGACAGACATAATATCAAAGGCTATTTTGATACTAAACTCTACAGTTAGTATAGCTATGGGCATATATGGTTTGTGTTTGAAAGAGTGGAGATGTGTGTGTGTATGTATGCTGGATTTTTAATTTGGAGGGGTTGAACTTGATGGACTCTTGTCTTTTTTTCAACCCAATTTAACTATGTAACTATGCAGAGATATGATTGGCAGCCAACAGAATTCTTTTAACCTTTCCGATCGACTGAACGAAAAAACTCCCATCAACTCGAAAACCGACCCTTAAATAAATCTGCACCTAAACGTGCATGGAAAATATTCACCTCTCTTAAAAAAGGCTGAAAGGAGAAATGTAAAGTTTGTGTCCAAGACATGTTATGCCAGCATAGGCCTTTAGAATATGTTTAACAACAAGGCCACTAAATAAACATATCAAAGTAAAGAACAGTTCTGAAAATTTGGATTTCTATGGGGCATCTCCATCAAATTGAAAACCGGCACAGTCATAAAAATCTTCACTGGTTTATTTCAATCATATTTGAGTCCAACATTTTGGTCCTCATTAGGACCTTTTTCAAGGGTTTTTGAAAAAGTTCCTAATGAGGACCGAATTGTTGGACTCAAATATGATGTGTTGATTGGGCTTTCAATTTCGTAGATATCTATCAAGCATAACCTGTCTCATGTACTGTCTCTTTAAAATTTTGATTCTGACTTTTCACCATCTTAAACCTGCCAAATTACTGTTTTAGCCTATGGGGGACCTCCTAGAACCTATATGGAGTCATTTTGTGGACTTAAAATTCAACCCTTCATAAATCTGCCCCCTAGTGGTTGTCTTAATAAATTAACACGTAAGTGCTTGGTCTGCTTTCATGTAGGCAGATGCTGGAGCAGGCTGCCATTTTTTGCAAGCACCACTGATTATTTTGTTAGGTTCACAAGCCCATATTTACAGGTATTAGACCTGTTATCCCGAATGCTCAGGACCTGGGGTTTTCTAGATCTTCTGTAATTTGGACCTTAAACATTAAATAGGCTGGTTTTGCTTCCAATAAGGATTAATTATATCTTAGTTTGGATCAAGTACAAGAAATTTAGTGTCCCATGCACCAGTGGACAAAAATGGTTGTCAACTGAGATGTCCTGAGGTTCCCAGCTAACTATCCTCCAGCCCACCCTCTGCTACCCAGATGCTGCACTTTACTTGATCAGAGCTGGCTACATGAGACAAAACCACATGTCAACTTTCTCATTCATGTTGACTAGGCTTTGGGTGAGAAAAATTCAGGTAGAATAGACTGAATGTGAGGTAGTAAGAGGGCAACAAAGACTGGCAGTACTTGGTGAGTACTAAATGCTAGAATGCATCAATTTGGACATATTTCAGATACAACATGCACTTACATGTGTAATAAAAAAGCAACACACACAGACCTATACACATGAAATAGAGCGTGAGAGATGGAAAGAGGAGATAAAGACATATTGCAACAAAATCAGTATTCCGTTGTTTTCTTGGCTGAATATAATCTATCTTGTATTCAACACAGATGTTGTGGAGGAAAAATTTTAATTGGTTGCAGTGCACCATGGAAAAGTAATGTGTAGTAAGAGTTATTCATGGCATTGCACTTAACACGAGTGAGCCCAAACATCGAGCTCTAAAAAGTAAACCATATTATATAGGTCACACTCAAACAAATATTAAGGGTTTACACTTTATAGCTGGTAATTTGTAGTGACCTATTAGAACTAATAAGATGGATTTATTACAGCAGGTCCTCCTGGGAATATCTCAGTATAAGATAAGTAAGAGCTTGCCACCGAACATATTCTACTGAGATTTCAGCTCTTGAAGCTGAAGTTTAGGGAAAACAGAAATGAAAAGCACATTTTACAGCCAATGGCATGCACAACGCTCTAACAACCAAAGTGTTTCCCCAGGACCATCTGTGTGCACTGAAGATAAATGATGTTCACTCAGAACAATGGAATGCACAATAACTCTGTGGCAGCATACTTTACATTTTATGTCTTTGAGAAATACAAATAAGTGTTGTAGAATTACCACAGGCGCTTGATGCTACAACACATGTACTGAGTGATAAGCTGTGCCAGATGACCTGATCTTTAAAGTCTACAAATCTGTATTCCTAATGCTGTACCATGTAAACAAACAGCCACAGCTATCCCTAACAATAAATGATGGCATTTAAAAGGCAGTCGACAACTGTGCTTAATATAGTAGGGGACCAACAAGGGTCTTGTTTTAGAATACATTTGCACGACTTTTAACTGAAGGAAAAATATATCGTTTTACTGCATTAGTACAGAAAAAATGTATAATAACAACAGGACAAGAAGGTATTTAGTGATGTTGCTCTTCTCCTCTGCAGTTTAAACTCTAGTACACGTATATGATCAGTTATTTGGAAACACTTTATTCAGAAAGCTCTGAACAACACGTAGGTCATCTCCAATAAATGCAATTTTAATCAAATAATTCAAATGAAAAACGATTGCCTTTTTCCCTGTAATAAGAAGACAGTAACTTGTACTTGATCAAAACTATAATTAATCCTTATTTGAGGCAACACAATCCTATTGTGTTTAATTAATGTGTTGTTGTAGACTTATGGGCACAGTTATCAAGGGTATAATTGAAAATTAGAATTTTCCAATTATGTTTTATTCGACTTGGGAGTTATCTAAACTCGATTCGAGTTTTTTAAAAAAAAAAATCAAATTCGATTTTCAAGCTTTATCATATTAAGAATTCTAATTCAAATATTTGCCACCTAAAACCTTCCGAATTACTGTTTAATTCAATGGGAGAGAGGCAGAGATCAGTTTGGAGATGTTTGCAGCCTTCCTGACATTTAAGTTTTTTTTCAGAGACAAACTCGAATCGAGTTTGATAGAATTCAAATCTAATTTTATTCATATTTTTTGTTTGTTTAAATGTAATTGTTCTAATTTATAATAGTGACTGTAGTAATAGTAAGTGATTGGGCAGGTGATAGGAGATTCATAAAGAGACTTAAAGGGAAAAAAAAAAATGTCTTTCCAGAGGAAGGCTGGACAGGCAGTTAGAAAGTACAAATACAATGGAATGCCCTATTAAAATTAAGACAATTAAGAATGCATCTCATGAAACAGTTTGGTGTGATATTAGAAAAAGTCAAAATATTTAATTTTATTTTCTAAAAATTGGCTATATGGGACATGCTGTAGTGTAATTGTTTCCAAATAAGACATCTCATACCTATATTTTAATATGCTAATAATATGGAAAATACTACGAAAACAGAAAATCCTCCTTTGTTCATTGTTCTGCACACCGAGGAACCAACAGCTTTCTGCATGGAATGTATCATTTGTGTATTTCAGGAAAAATAATTAGGCAGTTTAATTAAAGATGATGCTTTGTGTATATTTGGAAATTTCAACATCTGACATCTAATGTTGTTGCAGTTCGGCATTCACCATTACATGGGATTCTTACATCCCCTGGCACTTTTTGTGATGTGAAATGCACAATGTCCATTTTAAATATGTGTCGGTGGCTGAGGTGTGACATATCTGTGAATATTGTAAATAAAATCAGAATAGTTTTATAGATGGGAAACCAAGATTAGTTTGATACTTACTGGAACTGGGTGGCTGGCAAGGATCGTCTAATAATTGAGTGAACTTGTCTGTAAACATCCAGCTTAGACATGCACCGGCAGGATGTATGGTTTGCAAAACTAATTGTTACTGGTTTTACTGGTCCTTGAGATAGCGGAACTGTAATCTCAAACAGCTAGGAAAAGAGAAGAAAGAGAATGGGCCTTTCAGAATGCAACAACTTTAACAAAGTCAACCCTAAACAAGCTACGGACAATAAAAGAAACATAAAGAAATAATTATATAAATTGAAGCTCACAGGGAAAGGTTAATATAAAGACATTTTAAAAATGATTAGTGACACTTGTACTGACAGATGAGAATGAGAAATTTGTGTCTTTGTCTTTATCCAATTAATCTCATGTCTCCGAGCAAGATAATGAGCTGCTACTTACAGCAGACAGATAAAAGTTTCATAGATATTATGGTTGGCATCAAATATCCTTATGGAATATGCATCATGCAGTCCTAAACATTTATTTAACATCTGAACACTGCCTTTTGTGTTTATTTCTCTATGCTAAGGAATTGTGAGGGAACTATTAAAAAGACTTGTTATATAGGTGTAGATCTAAAGAATTGCATAGGTTCAGAGATGATAAGTGTGTGAGAGGATGAATGGATGCATGTGATGTGACCAAAATCACTGTTAAACTGAAAAGTGGGAAAATAGGATTCAGGATAAAAAAATTCTACCTATTTAATGAAAATAGAAATATGTTAAAATGAAAATGCCTAAAAAGTCAAACCTAGGTAATAAATATATCATGTCTGAAATTAGAATTTTTTTTTGACAGTTCTTAAAAGTTACAGATCTCCTCAATACACAGTTCTGTTCATCAGAATCTACAAGTGGTAGGTTCACCGGCCTAGCCGGCAATTCACCTGCTTCGGTCAATGACGGTATCAAAAAATTATCAGCAATATACAGTAGAGTCCTGCGTGGGTCCATTTTTGGGACCCGTACCCGCAACCCAGACCCGCATTCTTACCCGCTTGGAACCGCGACGCGAACTGTACCGGCAACCCAAACCCGCAACCCGCTCACCATCAAGAATCAGGAAGTGCTGTCATTGTAAACTGGAAGTGACATCATCGGAAGTGCCCACGATCAGAAAAAAAAGGAGTAAAACAGGAAGTGCTGTCATTGTAAACCGGATGTGACATCATCAGTAGTAGAAATGCTCAGAAAAAGGAGTAAAAATCACTATAGCGAGGATCCGCGAACCGACCCTCAACCCACCAACCTGCAGAACCACCCAGAAATTCTACGAGCAACCCGCAGGGTACTGTGGGATTTTGCGGGTAACCTGCGGGTACCCGACCCGCTGCAGGACTCTAATATACAGTATTTACTGGTAAATTTGAAAGGGTGGCAAACCTAACTTTAAATCCTTCCCTTCACTGCCCTTCTCCATGGCCGATCACTCGCATTTAAGAAGAATACTGCCTCCGCCCTGCCCAATCCCCACTGTAACTGCCCATTCTCCTACCAATTTACCCTATTGCATCATTGGCACCCAATGATGTCATTGCCCACCATCAACCCGATGGTCAGTATTGTCAGCACAGAAAGCTCGCAACCCTAGCAGGACAATGGAAAAAAAATACTGTGAATTTACTAAGTTTGGTTCTGGTCTGTAAGTAAAAACATTTTGTTAAAGTGATAATAATAACACGTTTAGGGTGAGAACTACTCCTAAAAATGCTCAAGGTGTACTCTCTTTTTTTTGTCTTGCATACTGGTTCATCAGTGTATTTGGACAATGACTTTTGCATCAAGGATGGATGTGATAGAGTTCAGTGCTGCTGCCCCATAGACTCGGGGATGTAGAATAAGAAAAATAATAGTGTAAAAATTTGCCCTGGTCTCATAAACAGTGCATTTTAACACTTAGGTATGGTGCTGTCTAAATCATGATAGCAAATTACTGCTTGGTTGTTGTAGGCTATATCTCCAAGGGAGAACACATTTTAATGAAATGCCTTTATTAAAGCAGCTGGGCATACATTTATCTTCAGATTAAATGTAGCATTAGATAAAAAACACTTATACTGGCAACACTTTTTGTTGTATTTGTTTCATATACTGTATTAATCAATCAGTATGTGTTATGTCAAATTTGTATTGGTTTTAGCAATACAATACTTAAATAAAATAAATATATGCATTAATATGTCACATTGCTTTAAAGAAAGTCACCTACAAAGCTACATTAGCTACATTAGCTTGTATTTGCAAGTTTGTTTGGGTGTGCCAATTACAGTAGTTTGACTCCCCCGGTGACTCAAGTAAAAGCCTATGTCAGAGGAAATTGCAGTAGAGTGAAAGCAAAATGTTTCCTTACTCCCACTTTTCTGCTTATTGCATCTCACCATCCTTTGCCAGAGCCAAACAGGAAACTATTAATAAAGGAAAATGAGATGGAGATTGTGCTGAAGGAAGTGCGATAACAAAGAGCAGAGATGAAATATGCCCACACATGCACATTCACATTGGGGAAAAAGCTAAGGAGGGCGGGGAAAATTTAGAAGGAGCACCTAAAGATTGGAAATTAATCTACAAAAATGAAAACAGAAAGGAACTCAACTGACTGAAAAAAGGATTAGTCTAAAATGGACATTGGTGTGAAAGCTACTATAATATTTGTACTTTGTATTTGTTCTAAACTCTCTAAACATCTTGCATTTCCAGAATTGTTTTCTTTAAATAAATATATATAAATATATCGTTCAGGATGCCGGCACAGCACATAACAGAGTCAAAGTTGCCTGGGTGCAAAGACAAAATCAGTATTATTCAGGCATCGAAGAGGTCTGCACTCACAGGACTTAAAGTCAAAAAAGTGTTTTATTAAATTGTGAAACAAACTAACGTTTCGGCTAGGGACCTAAAACAGAAAATAAAATAGAAAAATTTCAGGTACATCAATAACAACAGGGACAATGGTTCTAAAGAATTTGTGCACAAAGGATTACAGAAATGTACAATTCCAAATGACATTCCAAGTAACATTATTCCGAAAAACGTTTTATGGATTTTCCAGTGTCTTTCCCAAACTATGAGCACGTAGTAAATGATAAAGCAAAGCACAGTCAGGACAGTTTTACAAGAAACTCCCTCTTAGCTTTTCACGTTAATGCTCCTACTGTTAATAAAAAGCTAATAATAGCTGCACATAGCATTTAAAGTGGTTATTATTAGACAAATGACCTTTGTGGTGAGCAAAGTCATCACTGTTTTTCTTTAATAATGGCTCGCCAGGCTGACTTGAAGAGCCTATTTAATGAAGAGCCTGTGACTTACAATCTCTATTTGCTCCTATTTTACATTTTATTATGCAATATGCAAGTTTGATATAATCGCTGCTCAAACTTCACATAACTACGCCACAGGCAGTTGTCTCGTTTCCAGTAAAGAGGACGTCACAAATGCTTATTTACTGATCAGTTCACTGGTGCTGAACTGAAGGCTGGGAACTGAGAGACAAACAGATAATGGGTTTAAATGGAGAACACAAGACAGTGTGGTTATTTGAGACAGAGGTAGGAATAAAAGTAGTGGGATAATAAGAAATATAACAAGATATTTCTGCAAATTACTACTACTCTTACTAATCATAGGCAAGACTAGGTAGTATATAGTGATGGGCAAATATGACCCATTTTGCCACAAAATGGCGAAAATTCACCAAAATGAATTGAAGTTGATGGGCAACAATTTTTTGTCCATTTGGCTGGTATGCCCGTCGTTGTAATCTGATCATTTGGTCATAGGGCCAAACAATCAGATTAGCCAGATATCAGCCACATTTTGGTGGGCATATCTAAGGAAAGATCGGATCGTTTGGAAACCTTGCCAAATGAGCGGATCTTTTTGTGTATGGCCAGCTGTAATTTGCTATCCCATTCAGAAAACACACAATGAGCCAATTAACATGCATGCATGTTTTCCAAAGTGGGAGGAAGGAAAGTACACAGAGAAAACCCATGCAAACAAGCCAAATGCTGGGGTCAGAATAGAAGGATTACTGTACTATATACATTGGTTTCATGAAATGCTGGGGCTGCTGTGTCATATAGAATGTGGGCACTGTGTGATGAAATGCTTAGCCACTATGTCATAAGTTGCTAACCCTAACTATGTTGTGAAATGTTGGGGTTGTTGTGTCATTCTGAATATATCCCCCCCCTTTACATAAAATTAATTTGTTCAATGAAATACTGAATATATACAGTGCCCTGTGTAAATACATATGTGCATATAAATATACTAATATACACCCACACACAAATATTACACTTGGTAAAAAGCAAATTATCACTTCATGATACAAAAATGTACCACTGATAAAATAAATCATTGAAGTGCTCTGACTGTGATTGATTCAGTATGCTGAATAAGAGAGCCTGGAATTTATACATCAGAAAAAAATTTAATGGCCGGGAAAACAACGTTTATAAAAATAAACCTAAGCAAAAGCATAGAATTTCACATGAATCTAAGCACAAAAATGGGTGGTGGGATGTGTTAATACATTCTAACTTCAAATCTGGAGCAAAACAAGAAAATTAGATTGTGAATAACATGCTATTTCAAACTGAAACTGAAAACAATACAATAGCTAATATTTAGAATCTAGTCCTCAATACCTTGGCCATCATGTTCTAGATTACATTTTAAAGTCATACTTTATCACAGTAAATTCAAGATTCAAGATAATTTTGCCTTCTAAAATAAAAATGCAGGTATTGTACATATTATCTTAAAAAATTTAATTATGCAAAATATTCAGAAATATGGCATTGTCAGGTGCCATATTGTCATTATTATAGTATTATAGCCTTGAGCTATGAGGGCTCATTTACTGAGGACGGTGCAAAGTGCAAATACAGAGGCAAGCTAGCAGTTTTAGCACTTTTCAGCACTGCTGTCCACATCTATGGGTGCAGGTCGAGTGCAAAGGTTCAGCAGCACTGAATTAATAGAAGGGAGACACGTTGGTGTCCACTCAATTGTGGAAATCAAGGAGCACCATGGATAAAGGATGCAAAAGAACCCTGTACCATCTGTCCTATGGAAAGTAGTAAAAATAGGGATGCCTAGTTCTGGCCAGCGCTGGTTTCTAAGAACTAGATCTGTAGAGAACTGCAGGGATGATCCAGTTGCAAGTGCTTGTGCCGTTTTGTTCCTCACAGTGCTCTGGCACTCGCATCTGGGTCATTGGAAAATGACTCTTATGCTGTTCCACATGATGCACTAAAACTCCAGATCTCAAGCATTATGGAATTAATAAATCCTATATCTGTACTAATTTTTAAGATTTATGGTCACTTTTTGTGTGTTCACGAGGAGAGTATATTTATGGTAACAGTTGTGTCTCATGTTGGCTGGTGTCCAATTAAGTATTAGGATCAAAGTAAGTTCAATCATCTCAAAAAACTCACTGTATGACAAATTAGCACTTTTCTTAAAGGGTGAGTTATGTTTATACCAAAGCTGTAAGCATAAGGTTAAAGTCACACACACAACATCCCTGCTGTGTCAGGTGGTTTCCATTAAAGTCAATGTTACTGGCAGTTATAGGTGATTTGCAGCTATAACATAAACTATATAGCTACATACATAGTTACATAGTTAAGTTGGCTTGAAAAAAGACCAAAGTCATCAACCCCCCAAAATCCAAGTCCATACATACACACACTCACACCGTGCCCTCCATACACTCACATAAACTATATATACCAATATCTATACTAATTGTAGATTTTAGTATCACAATAGCTTTGGATATTATTCTTGGCCAAGAAAACATCCAAACCACTATTAAAGTTATTAACATAATCAGCCATCAGAAGACCCAGTAGTGCATTCCACAACCTCACTGTCCTCACTGTGAAGAACCACCTATGCTGCTTCAAATGAAAGTTAATTTTCTCTAATCTAAAGCTGCCCATTCTTCCTGGCAAAAAGCCTCCAGTTCCCATAAATTCTTGGGCTGTGTTGCATGAACTGCACGTTTGAGGTCTCCCCAGAGTGGTTCAATGATATTGAGGTCAGGAGACTGAGATGACCACTCCAGAACCTTCACTTTTTTCTTTAGCTAATGACAGGTCAACTTGGCCTTGTGTTTTGGATCATTGTCATGTTGGAATGTCCAAGTATGTCCCATGCGCAGCTTCCGGGCTGATGAGTGCAAATTTTCCTCCAGTATTTTTTGTATTTCATCTGAAGTTATTTGTGGGGTTTTTCTTGCATCCCGAAAATTTTTCTGGCAGTTGTGGCTGAAATTTTAGTTGGTCTACCTGACCGTGGTTTGGTTTCAACAGAAGCCCTTATTTTTCACTTCTTAATTAGAGTTTGAACACTGCTGATCCTTCGACAATTATTTAACTTTCCCCATGATTTAGAATCCAAAAAACATCAGTGCAGCACTGGATGAAAGGTGCAAGGGACTGTCAGGAGTCCAGAAAGTCATTGACCTTTTATATACACCCACTAATTACAAGCAACCAGATCAGATGTGAAGATTTTTACTTTTATTAGCCATTCTAACCCTATGTGTGTCACGTTGTGTGCATGTTATCAGGCCAAATCACTAGGGTATGTAAACTTTTGATCAGGGTCATTTGGGTAGTTTGTGTAGTGATTATGATTTAAAAAGAGTAAGCACAGTTGTCTGACAATAAATGGCTTCAGCCAACCATTAACCATGAGTGAAAGAAAAGTTATTGTGTTATCATCCATATTCTCTGAAAAATGGTTAAGAAATCATAAAATCTGCCAGGGTATGTAAACTTCTGAGCACAACTGTATCAACAATGAAGTAACCAAAACACTCTGCTCTTCAGAAAAGTCTTTGCACCAGATTTTTGGTGGGTTTTGCTTCCATCCAGTCAAAAGATCTTAAGCGCAGTTGAGAAATTCAAGTAACACTAGCCTTGCGAATCAAATGTTAATAACCAAATTTGCAGGGGTCAGCAAAGGCTTTTAGTGCCCTCTTCACTTCTTCTTGGAATGTTAAGGAGGAACCAGTTATTAAAAAGAAGTTTGTATACAGTAATTAAAATTGTTTGGATTTAAAGTAACATACCAACATGCTTTAATCACCACTCTCGGCGCCACATGCAAATTGCTACTGCCATTAAATCCACAACAAAAGTTTAATCCAAACACTGCATTTTATTTTGTGCTGTAGAAAATGTAAGTATAAATAAATAAATACATTGGGCAATAAACTCATATAGTGTAATCATACACTAAGTACACACTGCAGACTGAAACAACCAACATGCTAAGATATGTCTTTCTAGCAACTGCTGAAGAATATTCATAGACTATGTCAAGTCTGTATTAGTGTATTTAGTCTACAGTACATCAGTTATGGCAGGGATCTAACCTGATGAGATGTCACAGTGGGTAAATGAACCATCCAGATGTTAGACAACAGGGGCTGTCTGGGGTCCATGGGCCAAATGTTCAGATACTGTAGCTGTACGCAGTTTTGCAGTAAGTAAAAATGCACTTTACGATATGAGTGACCTTGTCAGTGGCCATTAAAGTAATGAGGTAAGAGGACCATGGGAAAAGAGAAGGTGTCTGACCTTGCTACTTATTGGGGGTATACAAACAGGGTTTCATGCGTAGACACATTATATGGCAAAAATTATCCAGGCACCTGCCTGTCCAAAATCTCAGTCCCAAATCAAGGTAATATATTAATATGATGATGATCCTCCTTTTGCTAGAAGCACTGAATTCAAGAATATCATACAATGTAGCCATAAAGTTGGCATTTAACAGAAACAAGAACCATAGCCCTAACCAACTTCTGTGCAAAACTTTACCACCAGCATCTTGCATTGAGGCAGGTAGTGTTCACTTGGCATCTGCCAAACCCAGCCTTTTACTTTGGACTGCCAAATTGTAAAATGCCATTATCATTTCCACTGTTTCAGATTTCAATGGTGATGTCCTGTGCACCACAACATTGCCTGTGAATAGTTCTGGCTGACTTTGTTTCCAGAGACAATAAGGAATTCAGCAAAAGATGTACTGTACAAGTAGAATGAACATAATGCCTGTTCCACATTGCTTCTGTCCCACCTGAAGCACAAGTCACTGAAAAAGTATATTTGTGAAAAAGAGCCAAGGAGCTCAAAACATGTCGTGTGAATAAAAAGTTTTTTTTGCAGCTCAGTTTCTGCAGCTTTTTGAAGCCTGTGATTTCCACAAATACTGTATACTTTTTCAATAAGGAATTCAGCAGTTTATGTGCCAACTTAGGACATTTTAGACAGAGTACCGGGATACTTTAAATCAGTGATCCTCAACCAGTAGCTCGTGAGCAACATGTTGGCTTGTTGTTCTCAGTGGTCTCTAAGCAGGTGATTATTTTCGAATTCCAGACTTGAAAACAAGTTTTGGCTGCATAAAAACCAGGTGAACTGCCAAACAGAGCCTCCTGTAATGTTCCAGCTCACATAGGTGCTGCTAGATAGTCAATCAAAGCCCTTAGCTGGCACCCCGTGAACTTTTTTTTTTGCTCCTCAACACTTTTTAGATTTGAATGTGGCTCACGGGTACAAAAGGTTGAGGAACCCTGCTTTAAATTAAAAAAATGTACACATTATTTTGGCCATATAGTTTGTATGATGAGCACCACTATCTTGGTAAATTAAAGACATTGCATTACACAGTGCCCAGTATTTTTAAAGGAAGATTTAGGTTTTTGGAAGGAAAAATGCTGACACATGCTGGACAAATTACATTGATCCAGGTGATGAGCCCTAGGTCAATAAATCTCTGGGATGAGATAGTCAACCAAGGTCCATCTTTACATGCTGAAAATCTAGTTAAAGGTATAGGCCAGGATATTTATATTTATAGTGGGTCACTGATTGAGCAGCCAAGATACTATTAATCTCTTAGGCTACAATTTGGAAATAAGCCTCTACAGATCAAAACTGTCAACATCAATTAGTAATTGAAGAATTGGTTATAACATAAGGTAATAAAATACACTTGCAAAGAAAGTATGGCAGTTTTTCCACTAGCGCTGATAAAAAAAGAGCAATTTGTGATCAATTCTATCATTCTTAAGTCAAAATTACTAGGGAGTGGCAAGATGCTAGGCATCCTCCAGTGATTCTAGTTCCTACAGGCACCACCCAATGGGGTAGATTCATCAAAGAGTGAAGTTAAGAGTGAAGTTCCGCCACTAGAGGGAAATTCCACAGCTCTTAATTCATTTCTATGGGATTTTTAAAGGCGTATTCATCAAAGGGTGAACTTTCACTTCACCCATTGATGAATACACCTTGCAAAATCCCATAGAAATGAATTGAGAGCTGTGGAATTTCCCTCTAGTGGCGGAACTTCACTCTTTAATGAATCTACCCCAATGTTTCTAGTTGCTTACTGCTACCCTGGGTTGGCACCTCATGTTCTTACAAAAATACACTAGCCTAGAATACTATTTGTTGAGTGTTGTGCCACCATTTTCTTTTGTCCTCCTAGTTGTCCGCTGTGCCAATTCTAGAAAAATATATGGGTAGTATTTTGTACAACGCATATGCTCACCTAAGATTAATGTGGGATGACAACTGTTGTGGGCAAATTATTTGCAGGCTTGTTAAGAGATTACATTCAAAATTTTGTCCTAGTGAATGGAATTATGAACGGCAATCAGCCTGGCTTTATGAAGGATAGGTCATGCCAGACAAATCTGATAGCTTTTTATGATGAGGAAAGAAACATGTAGTAAGTACTTTTTGGATTTTGCCAAAGCGTTTAATCACGTGCTTTCTAAACTAATGTCTGTTGGGCTTAATGAAGTTGTTTGCACATGGATAAGAAACTGGCTACAGTATTGGGTACAGAGAGTGGTTGTTAATTGTACATTCTCTACTTTGAGTAAGGTTCTTAGTGGGTCCCTTAGGGCTCAGTATTGGGTTCACTTTTATTTAAATTTGTTCATGAATGATGTAGGGGAGGGTATTTGCAGTGTTTGCAGATGACACTAAACTATTCTACCCAATTACTTCCATCCAGTATGCAGCATCCTTGCAACAGGATCTTGACAAACTGGCAATCTGGGCAGCTAAGTGGCAAATGAGATTCAATGTTGATAAATGTAAAGCCATGCACCTGGGATATAAAAATATCCAAGCCACTTATACCCTGCACTAGCCAAATCCATAATGGAAAAGTACCTTGGAGTCCTTGTAGATAATAAACTTGGCTGTAGCAAGCAATGCCAGTCAGCAGAATCAAGTGCAAACAAGGTCTTAAAAGGGGAATTGATTAACAGGAGGAGGGTGTAATTCTTCCACTGTATAGAACACTAATATGCTGTACAGCAGGGGTGCACAGACTTTGTTACACTCGGATCTACTCTCGACACCTGGCCGCCATCAGAAGATCTACCTTGATAATGCACAGAGGACTTTTGACCATGCCCATTTTTGTGGCCATACACCCCCAATTATCGTGTTTATTTTACAAAATTTGGATGGTTGTGAAAGTTTGAACACACTCCTTTCCCCTCCATGTCCATGCCTACAGCCTGCCTGCCTTCCCTCCCATGTCCTTTCTCTCCCTCTGTGCTGTTCATGTCTCCTCGCCATGCTGTGCTGCTCATCTCCCTACCTTCCCTCACTTCCTCTCTCTTCCCTTCATGACGCTCGTCTCCCCTCTCTTCCCTTTGTGCTGCTCGTCTCCCCTCTCTCCCCTTCCCTTTGTGCCGTTCGTCTCCCCCTCTTTTCCCTTGGTGCCGCTCGTCTCCCCTCTCTTCCCTTTCCGGTTGTGGTGCTTGTTTCCCCTCTCTTCACTTTACTTTGTGCTGCTTGTCTCCCCTCTCTTGCCTTTCTGCCACTCGTCTTCCCTCTTTTCCCTTTGTGCTGCTCGTCTCCCCTCTTTTCCCTTTGTGCTGCTCGTCTCCCCTCTCTTGCCTTTCTGCCGCTCATATCTCCTCTCTTCCTTTTGTGCCGCTCATATCCCCCTCTTTTCCCTTTGTGCCGCTCCTCTCACCTCTCTCCCCTTTGTGCCACTTGTCTCCCCTCTCTTCCCCTTGTGCCGCTCTTCTCCCCTCTTTTCCCTTTGTGCCTCTCATCTCCCCTCTCTTGCCTTTCTGCCGCTTGTCTCCCCTCACTTCCCTTTCTGCCGCTCGTCTCCCTTCTCGTCCCTTTGTGCTGCTTGTTTCCCCTCTCTTCCCTTCCCTTTGTGCTGCTTGTCTCCACTCTTTGCCCTTTGTGCCTCTCATCTCCCCTCTTTTCATTTGTGCCTCTCGCCTCCCCTCTTTTCCCTTTGTGCCGCTCGTCTCCCCTCTCTTGCCTTTCTGCTGCTCGTCTCGCCTCTTTTCCCTTTGTGCCACTCGTCTCCCCTCTCTTGCCCCAGATTACGGTCTACCAGGAACGACGTCCTGGGCACCACTGCTGTACAGTTTTGGTCTACAGTGCTCAAACAGGACATAACTGAATTAGAGAGAGTGCCTTCCTCTGGATCAACTAGCTAGCAGGCAGGTTAAAATAGAGTTAAAAGTTTGAACTTGATGGACATGTATCTGTTTTTCAACCAAACTTACTATGATACTCTATATCTTAACGTACTTTCTCCACCTGCTTGCATGGGTTTCCTTCCACACCCCAAAAACATACAGGCAGGTTAAATGGCTCCTGATAAAACTGGCCATAGTGTGTGTGAATGTGATAGGGACCTTAGACAGTAATCTCTACTGGGGCAGGGACTGATGTGAATGTTGCAAGCAGTGCATATCTGTTGGTGATATTTAGTATATTAATCTTAGAAAAAAGCTGCTTTTATTGGAAAGACACTTTATTTATTATTATAAGTACACAGAGAATGGTATATCTAATCTTGCATGCAAAATATTACATATCATATGAATGAATATTAAAGCATATAGTTAAAGGAGCAACTTGCTCTGTTTTACTGTTTTACTGTAAAAGAAGGAGGACCAGCAAACATTTAGGGGTTTATTTATCAACCTCCGAATTTATCTCAGTATTTGCTGAAACAAACTCCGAACTCAGGTTTTTTAGACTTTTTTTTAACATTTTTCCAAAAATTTGCTTTGCAGGAAAAACCGCAATTTTTTTCTGATTTCTTATCTGCAAACTTTTTCAGATTTTGCACCCGAAAGCTCTGAAAACATTGTGAAACTGCATGAAACCCAGCACACCTCAAAAAAATCTATGGGACTTCCCACGGACTTTTGTTTAACCTCGGCAGGTCTGAAAATTCTGAAATTCCAAAAAATGTGTGATTTTTAAAAAGTCCTATTTTATATAAAAAAATCACAAGTTTTTTAGATTTTCGGCATATGAAGTTTGATAAATAACCCCCTTAATCTGCGTGTATGCCTATAGCCAATTGCATGCTCACCATGAGGAAGATTGATCAAATATGGAAATGTGAAATCCAAAAGGATTCACAGCATTTCTATAATATGATATTTCTCCATTTATCAAAACTTTCCTGATCATCAGGAAATAATTCAGCAGTCAAATGCGATTCTGCTTTTTTGGGGTGTTAGAGCTCAGCAACACTACTGAGCTCTAACATCCTTCTGTATTTTAATCCTTGCTGCAAATATTAACATAGAATACACTTAATAAAATACAATATAATATAATACTATAATATAATAAATATATATAAATTATATAATTATATATAAATAAATTATATATATAATATATAATATAATATTATACACTTAATATACTTAATCAGTGTTAACACACAGCAAAAAAATAGGGCAATACAAAATAAAGTGGTCTTTTGTTTGTAAATCAAACATTCTGAATGCATCTTTTTACAGTGGTTAAGATGACCTTAGCATAGCTTGACATTTAGCAGATTTACCACCTTGTGAAGGAAGCTGAAAATGTTTAAAAAGACTATTTCATATTCTTTTGATCTTCAGAAGGGGCACAAATCACTGCCAAATGAAGCATATCCTTGTAAAAAAAGAATGAAAGTTTGAGCAATTGAGAATACATGCTGTAATGTGCGGTATGCTGTATGAAGTAGATCATGGGTCATGAACAGAACTTACAGTTTTGCTGACAAAAGTTGAGCTGGTGTTCATACAGTGCAGCCCTTCACTGTTACAGCAACCCCCACATCTGTAGATTGATATACATGGGGGTTTAAAGAAGGTGTTTGTTGGTGCTCCGAATTCTTTCCCTACATCCACACATACTTCACGGGGCAAGCACTGAGTTTTTCGCCACTCGTTTTCAATACCTGTAAAGGTATATGGATAATTAAAATTATCACACATGAGAATGAGTCACTACTGGCAGGTAGACAACCATAAAAGCATTAAAAGAACTCTGAGCACTCTGTAACAAAGATTGATAAACAATGGCTATCCATCTATTGCTAAATTTCCTGAAATGCTGTACAGGTATGGTATCCTTTATTGGAAACTCATTATCCAGAAAACTCTGAATTACAGATAGTCTGTCTCCCATAGACTCCATTTTATCTAAATAATACAATTTTTGAAAAATGATTTCCAATTTCTCTGTAATAATAAGACACAATCCAAACTAAGACATAATTAGTGTTCTAGTAGACTTAAGGTATGAAGATTTCCTTTTTCTCTGTAATAATAAAACAGTAGATTGTATTTGATCCCAACTAACATATACTTAAACCTTATTGGAAGCAAAACCAGGCTATTTGGTTTCTTAATGATTTAATGCTTTTCCAGTAGACTAGGTATGAAGATCCAAATTATAGAGGGATCCAATATCCGGAAAACCCCAGTCCTGAGCATTCTGGATAAAAAGTGTCATACTTACATATAATAATAACAGAACTTATTCATATAATTGCCCAATACACTTATTTTCTTATTCCTATATACGTCAGAGATATACTTGAGGTTTCTTTAGGGAAGATGTCAATCTTGTCAAGATGTCTTGGGGTGCCACTTGATAATCAACAACCCTTACTACAAGTACAACACTGTGCTTAATTGGTGTAATTATTATTTACTGTATTTATGTTAGACACAGCATCAATAATATTTTCCAGGGATAGCATGTCACCTGCAGGGAAAGTAATATATCCCCACAGAACTTAAACAGTGTCCAAATGCAATATAAGTAGTACAGCATTGGCTGGGAGTATGGATCTGAAGGGTATATAGACTGAAATGTGGGGAGAATGGCAATTTGCTCTCCTAGAAATCCAACTTGAAGCTTAATTGGGTGAACAATTTCATTTAGATTATCTTGGAACTATGGTTGAATGTCTGATATACAGTAATAGTGTGTACTTATGCCTGTAACCCTGATATGATCTAAGTGTGAGCCCTGAACAAATGATGGGGCTTAAATCAAACCTCCCACGTCCCTCCTATAATGCAATAACAATAATGTGAAATTGACTCCTTTTCCCTTTCCCTGCAGAGTTTTGGCCTGCACAGCTGATTGCAAAATATTCATTCAAGCTCCCTAGAATACTGGCAAATAGCCGAGCCACTTAGTAAATGGTGATATTGGCACATGATTCAGATTTGAAACTCCTCACACTTCACTAGTCACACAGAGTCTCAGCTGTCTGTAAGTGTTATATTGAGACCACTGAAAATCCTAGCAGTGAAGGGAAGACCTGTAACATGTAAAGGGGCAAGAGATCAACAGGGAGACAGGGGGCATAACTGCAGGCTGAAGCAGACTTTAATAGAGGAAGGAAAGTCCAGTGGAATATTTCTCAGTATCCCTGAAAGCCAGTAAACCCTGTCTGTATACAATGTAAGGGTTTACTCAAGAATCTGCTTGAAAAGGCATAGGTTAGTAATGTACCTACAATGTATAACCCACACTTAGGCAAGTGATAATTACAGGGCTGTCCTTGCAATAATTAATGGTTTGCAACATACTGATTTTATACCTTATATTTATAAAATGACATACAGGTATGGGACCTGTCATGCAGATTACTTGGGACCTGGGGTTTTGCAGATAACAGATGTTTCCCTAATTTGGATATTAATTCCTTAAGTCTAATAGAAAATCATGTTATTAAATAAACTTCAATAGACTGATTTTGCTTCCAATAAGGATTCATTACATCTTAGTTTGGATCGTTTGCAGTATTTCTTGTTTGCTAGATGCATTTCAGCGAATTAACTGATTTTCATTCCAGTTCCAAGACACATTTCATACCAGTACCAGGATGTAACACCGTGGAATGGAACTCTTTTCTTTCTTTCCATTCCCTTGCAATACCTAGAGCAGTGATCCCCAACCAGAAGCTCGTGAGCCACATGTTGCTCCCCAACCCCTTGGAGTTGCTCCCAGTGGCCTCAGAGCAGGTGCTTATTTTTAAATTCCAGGCTTGGAGGCTAGTTTTTGTTGTATAAAACCCAGGTTTCCTACCAAACAGAGGCTCCTGTACTCTGCCAGTCCACATAGGGGCCACCAATAGTCAATCACAACCCTTATTTGGCACCATCAAACATTTTTCATGCTTTTTTTACATCTGAATGTTGCTCACGGTTGAAAAAGGTTTGGGGACCCCTGACCTAGAGCTTCACCACTAATTCAACGTGATTGACTGTCGATGACTCTTGAGAGATTTTTTGCCCATTAAATATTGATTTGCATGAGCCACTTTTACACTTCTTACTTTTCCAGATTTCAGCATTGTAATTATAATGAGCAGCTGCAAATTTAAAAGTGTCATCCCTCCTGGTTTCAAATGCGGTTGTGCTTCCTTGTCGTAGTTGGCACTTAAACATTTTCCATGATTCGGGGTAGAGGAGAGTCATTAGTTCATCCACACTGGACACCGACCTCAATTGCTCTTCCAGTTCTCTTCCTGGCTGATCCTGTCAAACAGAAAATAAATACGTTATAATAATAGCAATATACATACCATGTTTAATTGGCAAATACATTATACATTTATGGGTGTATTTTAAACAAATAGGCAGGCTTGCAGGGGGTCAACCTTAGTTATCGGAACCTCCTATCTGATTTCATTCTGGTTGTTGCCAGAGGTAGAAACATAATTTCTGATCCAAATGGAGTCCCCGACAGTTACATAGATTGAGTAACATACATGCAAACTAACGTTAAAGGAAATGTTTAGTATAAGAATAAAAACTGGGTAAATAGGTAATAAATAATACTAAAACATGTTTTCAATATAGTTAGTTAGCCAAAAATGTAATGTATACAGGCTGGAGTGACTGGATGTCTAATATAATAGCGAGAACACTACTTCCTGCTTTGCAGCTCACTTGGTTTCCACTGATTGGTTACCAAGCAGGAACCAATCAGTGACTTGAGATGGGTCACAAAGGTCATAACTGTTTGTATTTGAATCTGAGTTGCATGCTAAGGATCAATTTTAAACTCACTGAACAGTTATGTCCCAGGTGGTCCCCCCTTAAAGTTGCTGACTAACTCAGAGTTAGAGAGCTGAAAAGCAGGAAGTAGTGTTCTGGCTATGATGTTAGACATCCACTCACTCCAGCCTTTATAAATTACATTTTTGGGTAACTAAATATATTAGAATCATTTTATTTTGCACAGCCTATCTATTTACCCAATTTCCTTTTTACCCTGAACCATTCCTTTAAAGCTTACACAATAAAAGCAAACTCCTGTGACTTGCCTTAAAACTTGCATAACTTCCACAAAAACTTATGTAACTTCTGTATAAAGCAATGTCAAGGCAGAGCAGCAAAACAGGGTCTAATAGTTTTTAAACTTATGGAAATTTCCACAGACCCCCACCCCCTCCAATGGACTGCCTGACTTTATTAGCAAAGTAATAATATTTATATGAACTACTACTGGGTAGTTATTGGGCCCCACAGCAAGATAGTTAGGCCCCTAAAAGTATGTAATTTACATAACTTACTCATTACCCAATTAACTCCCATATCAAGCAAACACAAGGCAGAGCAATGTTATAGGAGCAGGTAGATGGGCATGACTTAGGGCAAATCCCACTAACCCCCAATGAACTGATTGATTTATTAGCAAATAATTAATGGAACTATTTTATGAACTACTTACTGTATTTAAAGTAACATCAGCTGATTGTATTGGGATCTATTTACTGAATTATATGAGCATCTCCTGCATGAACTAGTTCATGACTAGTAGTAGACCGGGTTCTTCCAAGTTTAATAAAGAGAGTGGATTAAAGAATAAACACCTTTTCACAAATAGGGTGTAGTTCCCCCTTGAATATGGTTCTTATTAGATTTTTCAATTCCAGTTTTTCTCAGTCCTTATTTCATTTCTGCCATGCCTTTTCACACAGTACCTCCATGTTAAAGTAATTTACAGCAATGATTATAAGAATGACATTGCCTTATAGAGATCATTGTCAAGTCATGTATTTCTCTGTGTAATGTTCCAAGCTGAAACAAAAGATCACAGCGCAGGTTTCCCTCAATAAATTAGTTTCATGTGTCTGCATTAATGCTATTTAAAGCCCTGCGTATAATTGGCAAGAATTTAAACTATGCAAAAAAGAGGGGGGGGGGATGCATTCTGCAAAGGAATGGCCAAAACGGAGACCTTTCTTGCTATTCTAGTGAACAATAAAATTAGCAGGGTAGCTTGTGCATTCCAGATGTCATTTCTCAGCAAATGGAGCTGTCTGCCCAAAGCCAGTGGTTGATATTGAAAAATGAATCTGCACAGAAAAATCACATCCTGATGTTGATGCAGTGTATCGCCATTACTGGGGCTTCACTTTTTTCCTCCACATGTCCCTCTCAACAAGTATGAAAAGGTCAAAACGCTTATTTTTTTGGCAAATGTGTAAGATCTGAATTGGTGATGAAACATAATAACAATATATGTCATGTACTGCAATGCCATCTTTGGGCGGATTGTAAACTCTGGAATTCTCCGACCCTGCTACTTCAAATCATAAAACCATTTATAAGATTTGAGTCTTCTTTAATGGAAACATATCAGAAGGGTTGACATTCTAAACATGTCTGTTTTCAGCTGTTTCCATGTGCTTGGCTTGGTGACTTCAAGCTGTTCTCTTCTAATGAAATATAAATATTTTCATATTAATGTTCAGCGCTATGCAACAAGTTGGCGCTATAGAAATACATGTTAATAATGTTAATAATAATGTAAAATATTTCTCCTCCTATTAAACAACTAAAGTATAGAATCATTATGAACCAAAACACTTTTAATTTAATGATTTAGTTGCTGCTAATAATTCTGCGTTTACCACAACATGGTATCACCATTAGGGCCAAATCAGCAGCTTTTATTGGCCAGTGGATGGCCACCTTTATTACATTACATCAATAGGCAATAAAATGTAAGGACTATGTAGGTGTAGAGAACATCTTTCCTACATATTTGCATTTATATAAAAGGCATGAAAGGGAGATGCCATAGTCCAGGGATGGGCCATGCGGTAGGCAGGGGGTGCTGATTGGAACCCTTACCTAGGGTGCCAAACTACTTTGGCCTGACCCTGCCATGGTGATTACCCATACTAAGACAATTGTAGGATAATTCTACTGAACAACAAAGCTATGTGTTAGAAATAGAAGGGCTGCTGTTACTAACATCAGCAGCAAAAATAAAGGAGTGATTTACATGTCTCTGCCCATGATGCATTATGGGAGAAAAAAACTCTCACTTTTGATATCTAGGCAGTGCTATATGTATGGCATGAGACAAGTAAATACCTTCTGATTTCAGAAGGCTTCACTTTGCATGCTAATGCTTGTGAAGGGCTTTTTGGCTCCTTTCAGTCCTTCTCACCCTAACCAGGCCCGGTTTCCTTTTTGCTGCTCTCCAAGTCCTACTTTTCAGAAGCCATGTTCCAATATCTTGCACTGATGAGATCTAACAAGATTGAAACAGGCTGTCTGCAAGTTTGCATATATAGCTCTGAACTATTAAGGCTGTATCTGTGCTATAAACCAGCGGTTCTGGATCCATAGTTGGCAACAGGGACATAAAGGAGTGATTTACATGTCTCTGCCCATGATGCATTATGGGAGACAAAAACTCTAATTTTTGGTATCTAGGCAGTGCTATATGTATGGCATGAGACAAGTAAAAACCTTCTGATTTCAGAAGGCTTCACTTTGCATGCTATTGCTTGTGAAGGGCTTTTTCTCAAACACCAGAGACACGAACATTCAACGTGAAAAACAGTAAAAAATAAAGTATTTGAAAAAAGTCTTTATTTCTGGGGAAGAATCTGAAAATAACGACTGAAACATCGACTGAAAAAAGTTTTTCGAAGGTGAATCACTCTTTTAAAGAACTAAACCCTAAAAATGAATATGGCTAAAACTGACATGTTTTATATAGTGAACTTATTGCATCAGCCTAACGTTTCAGCTTGTCAATAGCAGCAATGATCCAGGACTTCAAACTTGTCACAGGGGGCCACCATCTTGGAAAGTGTCTTGAGCTGAGCAGCTGTTGAGAAGTTAAGCTTAGGGGTCGTCACAAATTATCAAGCAGAATAAATTAAATTCTAATGCTAATTGCACTGGTTTCTGTGGTGCCATGTAGTAATTATCTGTATTTATGACTAATCAGAGTTATATTGTGACATTTCTATTCTATGTGTACTGTATATTGTGAGTGGGTCCCTAAGCTCACTCAGTAAGTGACAGCAACACAGAGCATGTGAATCAGTGAATCGGCAGAAAAGAAGATGGGGAGCTACTGGGGCTTCTTTGGAGACACATCTTTACTGCTAAAGGGCTTTGGTTGCCTTGGGCTGGGACAGAAGCACAAAACATGTACAGCAATGCACAACATTTCTACCTATTTCTTTAGTTCAGCTTTCCTTGTCCTTCAATAATTATTGGAGGCAAAACCAGCCTATTGGGTTTATTTCATGCTTACATGATTTTATAGTAACCTTAAGGTATGAAAATCCACATTACGGAAAAATCCGTTATTTGGAAAACCCCAGGTCCGGAGAATTCTGGATAACAGGTCCAATATCTGTACTAGTGGTAAGTTTGGGTAAGTACTGCTGTGAGTTTTTTCTCGTTTGCTGCATTTCTTACCAGCATGTAACAAATGAGTGCTTGAATCAAACTGTTGTTCAAATTATTAGTTGCTTTTATCCCCTTGGACAGGTGGTTTATCTATATTAGATTGCTATTTTTTGATTGAGCTGGCCAGCTGCGTAATGCCAGGGTTTACTTTCTTGTATTCAATAAGTGCATGGAATAGTTGTACACCTATGGGACCTAATATCTAGAATGCTGGGGACCTGATGTTTTCTGCATAACATATCTTATAATTTGGATCTCCATATCTCAAGTTTGCTAAAATATAATTTAAACATTTTTTAAACCCAATAGGCTGGTGTTGCCTCCACTAAGGATTAATTATATCTTAGTTTGGATAAAGTACAAGGTACTGTTTTATTATTACTTAGAAAAAGGAAATCACTTCTAAAAAATTGAATTATTTGGATAAAAAAAGAGTCTATGGGAGTCTTCCCATAATTTGGATATCAGGGTTCAAGATAACAGATTCTATACCTATATATCTCTGTGCTTTGTTGCACCTTGCTCTATGCAAGGGTGCAGTGAACATAGGGCCCTGTACAGCACCACTAAAGGTTAAATACGAGAGTGATGCTAATAATAGCATCTAATACATATTGGTTGAAAACAGTGGCTGGCCACCCTACTCACTGTATATTAGCAATACATAGTTAAAAGATTATATAAATAGCTTATAAAAACATCAATCAACAGTAAAATTAATCAATGGCAATTATATTTTAAAAAACCTAATAAATAGTTCATTAACACAGGGGATTATGCAGATTAGAATTTCTCCTTTCCACATCTGGTATTCGAAGCACTTAGAGCAGAGAGTTTGTATGGTACTTAAATAAATAAACCTGTTTGAGCACCATACTGTACACCACTCAGCTCAAATATTATTCTAATCTGCACAATCTGCTGTGTTAATGAACTATTTATGAACTTTATGAGGCGTTTTTACTATATAATTGCCTGTGATTCATTTATATAGGCTATGAATATCATTCTTTAACTGCTAATGTGTATGTATTACTAATATGCAGCCAGTAGGTTGGCTAGCCACTGTGCAAATATTAAACATTGATGGATTTAAAGATGTGACTGTTTTTATTGTACAATTCCAATTAAGTTTGGGTACTTTTACTACCTTCTGGCAGTTCTTTTAACCTAAGAATTTAAACCACATGAATTGAAAAACTGGTCCATGAAAACCTTAGATAAAGGGGCAAAGAAACCTCCCCTCCAGGCATGCTCAAATATAATCATCAGACAGTTGATTACTATGAAAGATATAAGGTCTCTGTGTGGTTCCATCCTATCAACAGTAAAAATCTATTGGGTTTTGAATGCTCCATTTTTTGGAGTAGAAAGTTAATACTAGAGGTAAACTGTAATTTTGTAAAATGTTTACAAGCAGGTAATATTAGAATACTTAAAATTCATAATCATTGGGGGCATGTGCAGCTGGATTTGAGGTTTCAGAAGCGTTTTGAAGAAAGTACAGGTATGGGACCAGTTATCCATAATGCTTGGGTCCTGGGGTTTTCTGAATAACAGATATTTCATAATTTGGGTCTTCAAACCTTTAGTTTACAGGAAAATCATGTAAACTTGATTTAAACCCAATGTACTAGTTTTGCTTCCAATAAGGATTTATTATCTTAGATTGGATCAAATACAAGGTATTTTTTTTACAGAGAAAAAAGGACATCATTTTTAAAACTTTGAAAGAGACAAGCTTTCTGTAATTTGGAGTTTTCTGGATAACTGGTTTCCGGATAATGTATCCCACATCTGTGCATTCATTTATGGTAGACTAAAATTGGAAAAGGCAGTCCTAGGTGCACATAGAGAGTGAGAATGGGCACCCAAGGGCCCTCTGTATTCCCAAATGTCAAATGTAAAATATCTAGAATATAATCCCGCATCAGAGACATCCATTGCAAGAACTGTAGCTGAATAACAGAGAGTGTATCACTATTACTGTTATTGTATAATATTTAATTGCACAACCCTTGTGCAGGTTAGTCATTTTCTTAAGCAGGACTGTTCACTAACTCAATGTAGCTGTAGATAGTAGGGGGATCTGGATATGAACTTACAGTAAGTATAAGTATAAGTATCAGAAAGATGAGGGCAGAACTTCAGGGTTGAAGTACCAATATTTCTTCTTATTCACTAGTTTTAAATACAGTTAGATCCTGTGTAGTGTGTTTGTAGGGGCACGTGAGGATATGAAAGTGGATACATAAAACATCAAAAAATGTTCATGGGAGTAACCTGACAGATACCCCAGTCATATCTATCGGAACGATAAAATAGTCCTTTAAAATAGCCTTACCAGGCTGATACAGTATGTTCAGTTCTGGAAGGCTCATGGAGAAAATCTGTTTTTGTGTCTGTCATGGCAGAACCGGAGTTATCCATATTCTTCATTATATTTCAACTTATTTTTCTTCTGTGGAAGTATATCCATGAAAAAAAGCACTAAAAAGTAACAGGGTGAAGAGGAAAATGTAGGTTTTACAGTGATAATTAAAGAAAGAAACCCCGAAAAGAGGTTGAAGAGATAAGCTAAAGACATGACTAAATTATGTAAGCCTTAAAGTGGACCCGTCACCCAGACACAAAAATCTGTATAATAAAAGTCCTTTTCAAATTAAACATGAAATCCAATTTCAACATTTTATTAAAGCATTCATAGCGGTTTTAGGCTTATCAAATATTGTTTGCCACTCCTCTATGCCTTAGGCATAACAGTGTCCACAAAATGGCTCCTGCCTGCTTGCTATAATTATGAATTCCCAGACTGAAGAAAATGTGATAAAATAATTTATATAGTGTAATTAATGTTAATTTTGCTTGACTAATGTGATAAAATATGATTTTGAATATTTTTTTGGGGTGACGGGTCCACTTTAAGGATTCAGAGTTCTGCAGACACAGCTGGATAAAGCATTAAAAGCAAAAAAGATCACAAGACATTTGTCTTCATTGACTGACAAAAGCTGTCAATGAAGTCACCGAATGAGCAGATCTCTGTCTGATTTGATGCTCAATGAAGGTCTATAGTGACCCATTGTGCGAAGGGATCAACTTGCCAATGTAATCTGTTACATATTATGGTGCTTTTTTGCCAGATATAAATGGCTGGCTATGACTAACTTTACTCAAGTTCTTAATAAAACAAAAGCAAATCCAGTTCAATAGTTTTTCATGTTTTATTTTTAAACATATAAATGATTTTTCTTTCCTGTGTATTTAAATGAGTATACACAGAAGTTATTTATTGAAACACAACTTTTCAGTGCAGAATTATGTTTCATACAGGGGAAATCCTGTGAGCAAACGATTTCTGGCATAGCAATGTTAATCTAATAACACCTTTACAATGATATTATATCGTGCCCCTCTTGGGCACTAGGTTACACACCCTTCCTGTAAGGCAATTATAATATCAAAGAGAAAGAAGCTGATAAGGAAGGATGTAGCCACCCTGCATGAGACATCAACTGCACTAAAACATCAAGCGTGCCAGAAACATGCCCCGGAATAACAATTTAAAGGAAAGTAGAATGCACAGCTTCTCGCCCCATA
>CM044431.1:47788731-47800150 GCA_024363595.1 Xenopus borealis | reverse complement strand
TCCTCCTTGCAACACACGTGCTGCTCAGGACAATATCCAGGTTGGGTATGGACAACTAGCAGACTTCCTAAATATTTGGGACTATAACGCCCAGCATCTTTTGGGAGCCTTGATCGTCTACATATTTATCAGATGGATGAACCAATTCTCTGAGGGACCTGCAGCAGGGCGGAAGAAACCATTTTCATTAGTTAGGCAAGTAGGACAGAGGCATAAGTTGACTCATGCATAAATCATATACATTTGATAGACGCTGAGGTTAGATACGTTTTGTGCTGGAAATAATATTTATCCAAACTCGACAAAATCTATACCTTTAGGTGTGCATAAAGTGTAAATCTTGAGCCGCAAATTTGAGTGCAAGTGCCATCAATTTTACATTTACGTTTCAGAAGTAAAAAAGTGAATGGTGGATGTGAGTTGCCTACCAGTTAAAAGAGGAATGAGAGAAAGTATGTTTACAGAAGGCAATAAAGCGATTCTTGCAGTTTTCTAAGACTGGAAACTGTGAAGATATTAAGTGCAAGCTACTAAAAATGGGGAGGGCGGTGCCACAAGTCCCTTTCTGTGTCTGGTTCTGTTGTAATAGCATATGGTCAGAAATAAAACTTGATATTACAATAAGTAAAGATACCCTGCTGTGTCAAAAATAGTCACCATGAAACTTGATCAACTATTTGTTGAATGACTGATATTAAATTATCCTGTATTGTCATAGACTTGGGGAAAGCAAAACCATTATACTTCATATATTTCATAAACATTTGGGGAAAAGCAAAACCATTATACTGTACTTGGGGAAAAGCAAAGCCATTATACTTCATATATTTCATAACCATTTTGTAATGCACGCTTATTTCTAACTAATGTTATTCTGGAACATCAAACTCAAATGTGGAACATTTTAATTACAGTCAAACTGCCAACAAGATAAAAGGAAAGCTGTAATATGTTACAATGTTGCATCAGAAATGTAAGGCTGTACTTTACATCACTAGAGGAACATATATAAATATTTACTGCGGAATCTGAACAGCTAAACCAAGCACAGTTAAATAAATGATAGGAACGTTAAAATGCTTGTAAAACGATGCAAAAGAATGCACAGGGTATTAGGCATAGTATATAACACGTTACCATAACAAATGCATGTACGTTATTTACAGCAGACCAGATAGCACAGGATCCAGTGAAATATATCAGAGATTATCTCCAGATCCCTAAAAACTTAGCAAATATGCTTTCTCCCAAAATCCTTTCTTTTAGATAGCCTTCTCCTACACCTGTCATCCCACCAACTGAATCCCCCCAAGTTTCTATCCCCCCAAAAAGCTTTCACCCCAAGCCATCATCTCCCTGAAAAGCCAAACAAGCATCTCCACAGAAATCTCACTCCATGAATAATCTGCATTACAAATAAAGAACACAAATCATTTAATGAAGATGCAACCACACATAACAAGTCACAGAATCATAGTTACTTCATTAAAATATGCCTATTCAAAATGCCCGTCATATCTGTTATTTGTGTACTATAATTAATTTGCCCCCTAATGAAAAAACAAGGATTTTAATATAAAATATGCAGGCTGGCACAAACCAGACACACACATTTACAGTATAAGTTGATGAAGCTCAAAAAGTACATTTACTTTTAAAAAATATATATATCTTAAAAAAGGAGCCTTACACATTTTGTGCCTTGTGGGTGTTTAGTTAGAAGCTAGGCCTATTTATTATACTATGTAATACAAAATACATAACACATCACCATGTAAAAAACAGTTTCAGCGACAGCATACCTCTGTTTAATATTTAGACATACAAGTAAGCAGCTGCTTGAAAATGCCAGGGGGAAAAAACAGTGTTCATCCAACTTGTGCTTTAAAGGGGAACGAAACCCTAAACATGAATAGGGCTAAAAATGCTACTTATTGAACTTATTGCATCACCATAAAGTTTCAGCTTGTCAATAGCAGCAATGATTCAGGGCTTCAAACTTGTCACAGGGGGTCACCATCTTGGAAAGTGTCTGTGACACTCACATGCTCAGTGGGCTCTGAGCAGCTGTTGGGAAGCTAAGCTTAGGGGGTGTCACAAATTATCCAGCAGAAAATGAGGTTGGTCTGTAATATAAGCTGATGCTACAGGGCTGATTATTAAATTCTGATGAAAGTTGCGCTGGTTTCTGTGTTGCCATGTAATAATTATCTGTATTAATTGCTAATAAGCCTTATATTGTGACATTTCTGTTCTATGTGTACTGTATATTGTGAGTGGGTCCCTAAGCTCAGTAAGTGACAGCAGCACAGAACATGTGAATCAGTGAATCAGCAGAAAAGAAAATGGGGAGCTACTGGGGCATCTACTGGGGAGACACAGATTTTTACTGCTAAAGGGCTGTGGTTGCCTTGGGCTGGGAGAGGAGCCGAAAACATAATGTATAACATTTCTAGCAACTTCTTTATTATAACTTTCCTTGTCCTTTAAACAATACTTTGCATGCTACACTTGCAGCCGTAACCAGGGTCGGACTGGCCCAGGGGGACACCGGAAAAAACAAAAGTGGGTCCCAACCATCATGGGTAACATCCCCCCTCTCCCAATTCAGATTCAATTTGTAAAAAAAAAGTTTAGCGCCTGTGTGGCGTGTGCCACCGTTCGTGCCTGGGTGCATTTGTGCATGCACCATGCCGTATTGTGCCCATTAGGCACTACAGAGTAGGGGGACCGGGGCCGGACGGGGCACTGGACAGCTTTCCCGGAGGGCCCCGGACCCCCCAGTCTGACCCTGCTCATAACCTTTATAAGTAAAATATTCACACTCAGTAACTGGGAGGCTCAGTGTCAAGATGGCTTCCTTATTCCTGTTTTGGACAAGATAATGGACTCACCCCCAGGTACATCCTGGCTACCCTGTACCAGGAGGAACATACACCTTCAAAAGTAGCAGCTATTATGCAGTTTGACTTAAACCTAAAGTTTAAAGGAAAACTATACCCCTCAAACAATGTAGGTCTCTATAAAAAGATATTGCATAAAACAACTCATATGTAAAACCCTGCTTCATGTAAATAAACAATTTTCATAACAATATAATTTTTTAGTAGCATGTGCCATTGGGTAATCATAAATAGAAAATTGCCATTTTCAAAAATAAGGGCCCTGGATTCTTAAGACTTGCGGTGCACACAAACATACCAAACAAACTATACATGTTAGGTCACATGAGCCAATTAAAAGACAGAGCTCTCTCTTTTGCTTCCACACTTCTTCCTGTTACATTTAGAGTTGAAATATTTCTGGTCAGGTGATCTCTGAGGCAGCACACAGACCATCACGAAATGGTGGTTCAAGGCAAGAGATGTAAAAGGGCAATATTTACTTAAATATATATACCAGTTTGGTAAGATTCTTTAATTTTCCACTTTTTGAACGTACAGTTTTCCTTTTAAGCTTATCACACCGAGGGATTAACAGCTGCAAGATGTTGCTTCAGGAAATGTGTTTATAAGAATTGTTTGGTGTGTACTGTTATTTAAATACAAATCTCATCTTAGGCTATCAGTGGATTCTGGGAGTTGTAGTCCACAGACACCTGGAAGGCCACAAGCTTAAAGGCCTAGGAATAACTACAAGCAATGTACCAATGAAAGCAGCATGAGCATGCACATGTTCTAGGCTATTAAGAGGATGAATACATTTGTTCCATCTCTCAAGCCACAGTGACCTTTTTACCAAAAATCACTGCCAGGAACCGCACATTTTTGTCAGAGCTGCAAAGATTGTTTTGTTCTCATATCGTTTCGCCCACTTCACATGTTTGTTTTATGGAGGAAAAGAAGAATTGCCTTTTCATCTAAACCATATCAGTTCACCAGCACATGGTTTACAATTAACGTAATGGTATTTTTTTTATTGCATTTAAAATAATATTTATACACATTCTAAACAGGACATATAAACTCATAAGAAAATTGGCTGGCAGAAGGTCCTGACGAGTACTGAGCTACGTCCTTTATCCTTAGGATTGGTTCACTAATTTGGAAAACCGAGCAGGCAGTCTTGACCCGGGTAACCTTTAAAATACCGGGATGTCCAGGTCAAAACCGGACAGGTGGCAATGCTAAGCATAGTACAGGCAAGGGACTAATTGACAAGAAAGCTTGGGAACTGGGGTTTTCTGGATAAGAGATATTTCCGCAATTTGGATCTTCATACCTTTAGTCTACTAGAAAATTGTGTAAACATTAAATAAACCCATTAGGCTAGTTTGTTCACAATAAGAATTAATTCTATATTAGTTTGGATCAAGTTCAATGTCCTGTTCAATGGAAATAATAAAAAAATTTTTTAATTATTTGAATAAAATGGGAGACATGCTTTTCATAATTCAGACCTTTCTGGATAATGGGATTCTAGATAACAGATCACATATGTGTATTCCAGCTTTCGGTCATTATATACGTTAGGGTCATATGTATAATGAGAGAGCTGGGAAACTCGCTCATTATGTGTGTGCACGTCATTGAACATGTCCAAGCTCCCAGTGGGGGTGGGGCTTGCAGGGGGCATTTTATTTAAAGAAAATTATTGTTTCCCCCCTTTTTGACTATAGGCGGCCTCAGCTGATGGTTCCAACTAGTGATGCCCTCATTGAACCCAAGGCCAACTAAGCCTGCCACACTGATTTATATACCCATGCTAGATCAGACCCATGCCTGACATCACCGAACAGAGAGTGTCGCAACATCAAAAGTGGGGCTGGCACGGCCAGGAGATGTCAGGCCTGGTGGCAAATATGGCCTTTGGTGGTAACTAGGGATTCACCGAATCCACTATTTTGGATTTGGCCGAACCCCCGAATCCTTCCCGAAAGATTTGGCCGAATACCGAACCGAATCAGAACCCTAATTTGCATATGCAAATTATGGGTGGGAAGGGGAAAACATTTTTTACTTCCTTGTTTTGTGCCAAAAAGTCACGTGATTTAGCTCCCTGGCCCTAATTTGCATATGCAAATTAGGATTCGGATTCGGTTCGGCCAGGCAGAAGGATTCGGCCAAATCTGAATCCTGCTGATAAAGGCCGAATCCTGGCCGAATCCCGAACCGAATCCTGGATTCGGTGCATCCCTAGTGGTAACTGATTGGCCCAAACTCTCATTGCCCATGTATTATCATTGCCAGTATCTGAAAGACTGCATGTTATGCTAAATATTAAAAAGTGATTTCATTAGACAATGTGAACGTCACCAGACATCATCAGACTGAAGTGGAACAAAAGACATGACTACAGATTTGTCATCCATCCCTTATGTTCACTCGGTTGCAAGCAAATAACTAAGAAATTCAACATGGAACCACATCCTCCTACAGGAAATTCTTAAAGGACTGTTTTACAATGAAAGTTTCCTCTCTGCAAAGAGCACTTTAGTCATACAGGGACCCAGTCGACTGCAGAAATGTAAAGGTTCTTGTTTTCAGGGAACAAATAATAATATCTTCTCTATTAGAGAAAAAGTAGCAGAGACGTTTGAAGCAGTGGATTACTTATCAGTGCCAATGCCTAGCAAACAATTTCTGGCTGTTGCATTTGCTCTTCCTCTGGGATTACTTTTATAAGCAAAAGATGAACATTTACAAACACTGAAGTCCAGAAAATAAATGTACCACAAATAGCTGTGATTACAGAATAAACACAAAACAAATATTAAAGAATGCCAGAATGCCTTTAGGCTTACATCAGACATAGACATTTGCCTACATGCTTTTTATAGAGAGGTAGTGATGAGTAGCATTGAGTCAAAGACAAAAACAGGCACAAAATGCCATGTTGTTTGCACGAAATGCACCTTTCCGCCCCAGGGTTGCACCTATTGCCCTTAGGGGCAACTCTTTTTGCTCCTGGAATTGAATGAAGAGATACAGGGAACATTGGCTCTAGACTGGTCAAAAAAAGATAGAACTGGTGTAAGAGCACTAAAGGGTGCAAAATTGTGTCCTTTACTGCAGTAATGACTGGCATCTTGTTTGCGCTGTACCTTTCACCAAATCAAATATCAGGGCTCCTTAGCACCTTGAGTTGATAACTGCTGAATAATATGAAAGTTAAGGGATGGATAGGGACACTTGCACCATGATCCATGACTCAAATGTGCAAACAACATCTGCACTTCTTTTTTTGCACTTTTTTTGCCCTAAAATTTGTAAAAGAGGCCCTTTCTTAGTTGCACTTATGCACATACAAAAATAATCTAGAATAAGTGTATAAACCATTAACATAATGAATGTTAAAAAAAACTATAGCAACTCATTTTATAATGCACGCCATACATAGCCTGCTGGCTCTTTATAAAAATAAATGATGATAATGATTATGATGATAAAAATATTGCTAGCTATGTCATAGCATGATGTCATATAGCACAAAGTAGCGTACGCCTAAACAAATCCATGTAGCAGTAGGAAATGTTTATTTGAAAGTTAAATAACATCAGAAACCAATATTCATCAAAAATTCTGTTAATTATCCATATATTCTGTTAAATTGTAAGGAAAAAAATCTCTTGAATAACGTGCTAACTCTTGTACAGCTTACTGGCAAAGCAAGTCACATTTCACTGATCTCATGCTATCTCCACTACACTTGTGATGGTGAAAGGATGGTGGTGATTTTGGTTTCAAACACGGCCCAATCAACTGCAGCAAGGAAAACAATCCAACAACATTATAGAAGCATTCCAAATCCTGCAGGCAATGCTGATAACAAAGAGAGCAGTAGTAACCCATGGCAGTCAATCAGCAGATAGTAATGTAATAGTCACCTGTTTTAAAGCAAACATCTGATAGTTGCTATGAGTTACTAGAACTGGTGCCAACTATATCATTTTAATTATATTAACTAGAACAATGACCACCAACCAGTGGCTTGTGAGCTCCCCTTGACTGTTGCTCCAATTGGCATCACAGCAGGTGCTTATTTTTGAATTCCAGGCTTGGAGTCAAGTTTTGTCCAATAAAAACCAGGTGTACTGACAAACAGAACATCCTTCATTCTAAATAGGGCCTACCAAATAGCCATCACAGCCGTTATTTGCCACCGTCGGGAATGTTTTTAATGCTTGTTACATAGTTACATAGTTAAATTGGGTTGAAAAAAGACAGAGTCCATCAAGTTCAACCCCTCCAAATTAAAAACCCAGCATACATACACACAAACATCTCCACTCTTTCAAACACAAACCATATATGCCCATAGCTATACTAACTGTAGAGTTTAGTATCAAAATAGCTTTGATATTATGTCTGTCCAAAAAATCATCCAAACCCCTCTTAAAAGCATCAACAGAATCAACCATCACAACATCACCCGGCAGTGCATTCCACAACCTCAGTGTCCTCACTGTGAAGAACCACCTACGCTGCTTCAAATGAAAGTCCTTTTCTTCTAGTCTGAAGGGGTGGCCTCTTGTGTTGCTCCTCAACTCTTTTTACAAATTGATTGTGGCTCACGGAGGTTGGTGATACCCTGACCTAAAACGACTCTTTAAAGAAAGAAAATGAATGTACTTTAGGTAAGGCTTGTTAGTGCCCATGGAAATGTTTATTTTACAGGAGATGAGGCATGAAAAAAGAATGGTGACTTTTTTGTCACAGTGCTGTGACATACGTACTGTCCATAGACAGTGAAAGTGAACATAATGACAATTTCAAATGTTCTTTTGGACACTGGTTTCCAAACTGTGGCCTTTAAAGCCACAACAGGGGCCTTAACCGGAAAGCCAATAAAAGTGTATGTTGGAGATAATGCTTACTTACTTTCCTAGATACTCCTCTGAGCCCAACTAGAAAGGCATCAAGAGTGTAATATTGGTTTAAAACTTGTTTGTTGTGCTATATATTTTGTAACTATGGCCGAAACAATGGTTTCAACATCTGTAACCTTGTTTTATGCTAATGGGACAAAGTTTGGTCCTCTGATGGGGGCTAAATCAAAAAAGTCAGACAAGTACTTGTACAGCTTAAGGGTGAAATAAAGAATGTTATTTCCTCTCAGATATAGAGAACCACAGAACTCACAGTTCAAAAATGAATATACGTAGTAATACATATCTGTATATCACTCTCACCATGCTCATGTTTTCTCTACCTCTCTGACATCTCCTTACACGGTACATTAAAATTGCTGGCTAAACAATGAGCAGTGCAATGAAAGGAGTTTCCTCAAGCTCCTTTAAAAACCAACATTTGAAATGTCATGAAATATGGAAACTCTGACCTACCATGTCCAGACATATAGGGCCATATTTATCAGGGTGAAAGAACAGCTCAACAGATGGGAACTGTACATGCAAGTGAATAGGGAGATGTAGGATTCCCCTCTGGTGAACTGTGCTTCCACCCTAAGATCACAGCACAGTTATGCAATAAATTATATCTTAATAAGTCCCCTGAGCGCAATAGATTTTTCTACATTTGTAATTTTTTTCTCATGAGCCATAAAATCATTCCATTGCCTTTTGTTTGTGTGTTCATAAAATTAGCACTCATAATAATTAATGATAATTAATGCTACTTTCTCACATAAAGGAATGTGCAAAGTTGCTCCTGGGCAAAATGTTTGAGTATAATGATTGTTCTAATTCTACAAATGGTTTAGTCCAACATCTGGTCATCCCTATAAATCCATCTCAACGCATCAGCCGACTTGCTTCCAGGTACAAAACTGTCGTTCATTGTCAAATTAGGAGTCAACAAATTAGCTTTAATTTGACATGTGTTAAAGATCTAAACAGAGCTGTGCAGAAAACACAGCTTTCAGGAATTACACCAGCCGTTGTTAAAAATGATATCTGTACATTTCAGAATGCATTGTTATATCCGCACCAAATGTATGCACTTCTGAATGATGACTTCACACTATCAGCTGACACTTAAGACATATAAGAACTAGACATTTTCCACAAAAGCATATGAACACACATACCCATTAACTATTAACCAGAACTTCAACATGATTGAGAGCATAATTGATAGTCCACCACTATCCTTAGTCCAAACAAGCACAAGAGCAAGTCTATTGACTGTTAATACCTGGAAAACTATTCACAAATTGTATAGTGCTTGTATAGTACTTCATGTCTGTAAGTAAAAGTGTGGGATCTGTTATCCAGAATGCCCGGACCTGGAATTTTCCAGATAACTGATCTTTCTGTAATTTGGATCTGCATACCGTAAGTCTAGAAGAACAGCGTTCCCCAACCCTTTTTGGCCCTGGGACCAGTGTAGAGCCACATTTTTGAAAGGATGGAGGGGGTGTCGGAGGGGTCGGGAAAGTTCGGGGGGCCAGCGGCAACTGCGTGTCCAATTCATCACGCCGGCCTCCAATTTGGCACGCCATAATTGGTCGCTAGGCTCCATGACCCAGTTAAGCACAATCCGCGGCCCATCTATTGGGGACCCCTGTACTAGACAATCATGTAAACGTTAAATAAACCCAACAGGCTTGTTTTGCTTCCAGTATGGATTCATTATGTCTTAGTTTGGATCAAGTACAAGGTACTGTTTTATTATTACAGAGAAAAAGGAAATCACTTTTAAAAAATTGGGAGACAACCTTTCTGGAATTCAGAGCTTTCTGGATAATGGGTCTCAGGATAACATATCCTATACCTGTAGCACGTGTGCTTATTTTTGTTTCTCCAGATGGCTACAAAATGCAAGAGTTTTTTTTCTTGTAAGGTACAAATGATACATGGAACCTGTTCTGAAGTGTGCCATAGTGCTTTGCACCTGGCATATGTATATGATTATTACAACTCTGCTGTGCAGTTATAGTATTGCAAAAGTAATGTAAACCCTGATGGATTGCATTTTAGCCAAGACAACATGAAATGAAATCTTCTGTTTTGACAGATAAGCACATGAGTTTCCTATGCCATAGCCAAGCTGTTATATTCAGGATTAAGGTATTTTGGTTAGGCAGCTTCAGTTAAAATATTTTTTTCCCACCTTACACAGTGTATGGGTACAGAAGCTCATTCCTAACATCTGCACGCTGATGTATGCAGATAAAGTCATAAATAAATAATAAATGAAATAATAAATATCAGTGAATATGAAACAGGTGTGTCTTTTGCAAAAACATAACTTCTTTCCAATTTAAACCTACAAACAATTCCCTGCAGTTGTATCTAGGGTCGTCTGGAAAAAAATACCAGCCTTCTTATATATTTATCTTTTTTCCCTATTAGTAACATTAGGATCAACCATCATTTTTACCGGCCAGGCCAGTAAAATACCGGCCAGGTGGCAATCCTAGTTGTATACAATATTTCTGTTTCTTATTAGTCAACAGAGAAAAGGCATCAAGCAACATTGATACAGGTATGGGATCCGTTATCTGGAAGCTCCATATTACAGAAATACCATCTCCTATAGACTCCATTTTATCCAAATAATCCAATTTTTTTTAAAAATGATTGCCGTTTTCTCTGTAATAATAAAACAGTACCTTGTACTTGATCCAAACTAAGATATAATTAATCCTTATTGGAAGAAAAACCAACCTATTGGTTTTATTTAATGTTTACATAATTTTATAGACTTACTGTAAGTTATGAAGATCCTAATTACATAAGTTATGAAGATCCCAATTACAGAAAGATCCCTTATCTTGCAAACCCCAGGTTCGAGCATTCTGGATAACAGGTCCGATACCTATGCAAATAGAATGGGAGCAACATCATGACTCAAGCAAACAACTGCTACAAAATAGCAATGAGTAAATCTGACCCGTTTAACTTTGCTGAAAAACACAAAAAATGAATGATACTCTTTTGTCTCATGACAATGTTTTTATGTTGCTCATCATTTTTGTAGCAAACTACACTACACTACTAGATTCTATGACTGCTTTTTCTGTGGGACCTTGTTTCTGCTTGGAGGGTGCCAATAAAAATTAGGAAGGCAAAATCACATGCATTTGTCACTCAGTATACTGTTACACACATGCCCTACATCAGGGGTCCCCGACCTTTTATTACTCATGAGCCACATTTAAATGTAAAAAGAGTCGGGGAACAACACAAAGGGCTGTAATTGGCTATTTGTTAGCCCTTATGTGAACTGGCAGCTTATAGGCAGCTTTATTATACCTGGTTTTATTTAACCAAAATTTTATCTGATGTTGAGTGATGAGATACAGTATGTCTACAGTATATAGCTGTTTAAGCAAAAAGTACCATCTGCTGGCCACAGCTTGCACCCCTCTACGGTAGAAATACAAATCATCCATGTAAAGGTGCAATTTTAAAACCATTGGTAAAGCCCTTGAAAGTTCAAACCATATAATTTCTAGTTAGCATATTTTCTACTTAAAGGGGAATTCAACCCCTAGTCCACAACCCCACCGTAGG
>CM044431.1:47737824-47788617 GCA_024363595.1 Xenopus borealis | reverse complement strand
ATTATAATTGCTAACTTAAGGCAGGGAATATAGGGGTTCAAAACACATATGAGTTGAATTGTAGTGATATCGAATATGCTTGCCAAGAGAGGGGAAATTGTAAATGTGATTTTAAAGAAAAAAACCTCAGTGGGATGGCTATTTAGCAATTTCCCATACACAGTGATATGTACATCCAGAGTTGATGTGAAACCACGTGTAAATACACATTGACTTTAACAATTACCACTATTTATATGAACAGGACAATACATGGCATGCTGGGAAAAGAACGAAGAGTTATGGGAAAAAACTTTACATTGCAATTCAAATCAATTTGAGAATGATATTGTTTATATAGTAAACTGAATTGTGCATTTAAAAGGAAGCAGAAACCATGAGTCAATATTTAATTGTTTCTTTCTGTACAATAATGTACTACATTTTTGCTTTGTCTGTGCATGCACTTTGGGTCTTGTGCCTCCTTGATATCGATACTAAGCAGAAAATCTTTGTTTAACATCAAGAAAGAAAAAAATATATATTTTATACAAATCTATTACACGCTACACTCTACAAGATGGAAATACTTTAATGCTGAAACCGAACATTGTTCCATAATAGATTCCCTTTAAATGTATTCAGCATTTTATAGCGCACTATTGGCAGATGAACAATCACATTTAGTTTCCATACTTCAATATGCATATCAAAAAAAGTCTTGGTTTTTTGATAACAAATCCAAAAATGTGTTTATATTTACAGAATGTGAGTTCATCTCTGCAATAAAACGAAGCAGTTGGGGCTACTCCAACCATACATTCTATCAAAGAGGCCCATGTTCAACAGGACAGCATTATATGAAGAATTAAAGGTCACTTCCAGTAGGAATGTTATTGACTGACATTAAAGGAGTGGTTCACCTTGAAATTAATTTTTAGTAAGTTATGCCAATGCTAAGCAACTTTTCAACAGGTCTTCATTATTTATTTTTCAGACTTTCCACCTTGCAAATGTGAGTCACTGACACTATCTAAACCACAAATGCTCTGTATAGCTACACATTTGTTGTTATTGCTCCTCCAGTCTCTTATTCAAATCAATGCATGGTTGCTAAGGTAATTTGGACCCTAGCAACCAGATTGCTGAAATTCAAACAGGAGAGGCGCTGAATAAAAAGCTATATAACTCAAAAACCACAAATGATAACAAATTAAAACCAGTTGCAAATGGTATCAGAATATTACTCTCTGAATCATACTAAAAGTTACCTCAAAGGTGAACAACCCCTTTAAAGGACCAGTAACATATTTTTTGTTAATTCGTTAGTCTACAAAGAAAAAAAAAACACAAAGACAAATGAATCGCTAAGTCTTTATTAAGAAATAATTTACCGAAACGCCGCTTCTGCTCCTCTTCAGAAAAGGTGACAGGGCCATGGTCCATTGTGCAGCACTTAATTTCTCCTCTCTGGTTCCTTATAGGAGATAGCCAGGGAGAAGAAATTGAGCGGCGCAGAATGGATTGTCGCCTTTTCTGAAGAGGAGCAGAAGCAGCCCTTCTAAGTTAATTCTTAAAAAAGACAGCGATCTCAATGTTTAATTTGTCTTTGTGTTTTTTTTTTATTGTATAAAAATTAAGTTACTGGTCCTTTAAGCATAGAGAAATTATAATAGTATAAAGAAAGGATTTGGGAGGACTTTATGTAATGTCCTCTGACCTTGTATTTTTAAATACATAGAAGACAGTCCCTTCTAACACCTTAACACTACGTTAGCACTTCCACTTACTTAACTATTATAATTTATGATTTTGGCCTTTGATTGAAGGTCTAATTAGAAAAAGATGCACCCTGCCCTCACCCTTTTCATGATAACAGTTGGTGTATAAAACTCAGAAGATTTATTTTTTCATCTGACTATACGGTGCACATAGTTCACATCAACAGGAAAAAGGAAGTGTGTTCCAGAAGTCAAAATAAAGTGGGCTCAATAAGCTCAAAATAAAAAGGTTTCACAGACCAAAGATTTCCTTCATTTAGCTACTGGTTCCATCAGGAATTATGGGGCAGCAAATCTAAGCTTCTCTAAAGGCCACAGTCAATGAGGACAATCAGAATTTAACTGGCCAATCTTAACTTTTTTTGACCTGGCTGAACCACCAAATGCAGGTGAGACACACTAAGCAGCATCTTACCTCTGCTCAGAGGTCAAGCACAGTCCTATAAATTCAGCATAGAAAAGAATGAGCATTGTTAACACGTGTTCCTGTGTTATGAGATCCATAAAAAGAAAAGCCATGGGAACACATTTTAAAACACCTGTTTTAGTAGGATTACATCTAAACAAATAAACTATACCCCACAAAGTAAAGGGGACATGAAGGTCCACATTATCAGAGTTCATTTCTTAGTGCAAACGCACACAGTGCAGATTAGTGACATTATAAACATAATTTAAAGCTGCATAAGTACAAACATGATCACATTTGTATAAAGCTGTGGTTTTATAAGATCCCCAAGTTATGCCAGAACTGACGCAATTGTTTTACACCACTCACTGGATTTTGACATGGAAAGATAAAACTATGAGCCACGAATATATTTATAGAAACCGGTGTAGTAAATCTGAGTAAAATACACAAGCTTCTTTTGCAACGTATGCAGCTTTTTAAAGTTATGCCATCCTGCTTTATAATTTTGGCAGATTTTAGTGTCAAGTAGGGATAAGGAGCTGGATTGGGAATGCCTAAGTGCTTCCCCCAGGCTGCCCCTTGTCAATACAGTGCTGCCAGATAAATATATGTATTTAGGGTGTGCATGGTGATTTGCCCCATTTTTGTGCACTTTCCACCATGCTTATCTTTATACTTATATATGGAAGTAGCTATAGTTTCTGACATTATAACCTCAATATTACAGAAGTGCAACCTCTGTGTCCATACAATAGATGGCACAATCCTATAGGTCTCTGAAAAATGCCTCAGACTCAGGGTCAGACTGGGCTGGTGGGACAATGGGAAAAAACCCAGTGAGCCTCTGGCTCTTGTGGGCCCCGCCGGCCCCAGGTCCAAAAATCGGAAGCTTCTTCCTGCCGTAAAAAATATTGCGTGTGTGCTCTTATGCACATACTCATGTCACAGTGTGCATACACACATACGCAGTGCAGTGCAGGCTCAGGGGAGGCCGGAGGGGGCCAGGGGCCCGGGGCCGCCCAGTCTGACCCTGCTCAGACTAAATAAGCCCATTGCCCTAACTTGGCTTTGATAATTTATGCCCTGAACTTTAAGGCATATGAAAGCGAGGTATGCAACTTGGTTCCAACTGTCAAGACACAGGATGTAGATTTAAATTGATTCATTATGGTTAATTCATTTTAGTGCAATGGACCTTGACCTGCCTTAGTTCAACCCCTCCTAATGAACCCCATCGCCTATACATATACACACTCACACGAACCCTCCATTCTCTCACATAAACTATAAATACCAATATCTATCCCTCGAATTCCCTCGAAATTCGATTTCACTAAAAAATCTTGCTTTTTCCTTTGAGCGCTCGAAAATTTCATACAATTCGAATGATCGAGGCATTTTATCGTATGAATGGTATTTGAAAAAGAAGCCTATGGGGGGCTTCCCATAGGCTTCTATTGCAATTTGGTAGGTTCAATCTGGCAAAGTAGACAGTCGAATAAAATTTTAAAGATAAAGTCCTTCGATCATTGAATGATCAAATATTCAATCATTCGATCTATTCGATCATTCGATGACCGAAGTGGCCAAATTTGCTTATTCGAGCCTCCGAAAAAATTGTACGGAATTTGATCGAACTTCGATCCATTCACGTTAATTTTGTAAATTTGCCCCTAAATGTAGATTTTAATAGCAAGAAATAATCCAAGCCCCTCTTAAAAGCATCAACAGAATGAGCCATCACAACATCACCCGGTAGGGCATTCCACATCCTCATTGTCGTCACTGTGAAGAACCACGTACACTGCTTCAAATGAAAGTTTTTTACTCTAGTCTGAAGGGCCTGTGGTGTGGTGACCCTTTCTATGGAACAATCTGATCAGAATGATCTGTTCAGAATGGAGGGATACGGGTGGTCGGATGGCAGGACCACATGAACGAACAGATGCGGCTGTGATCCAACAGTATTTATTACCCTGCCTGATCAACATCTGTCTGACTTTCGTCTAGATATCGATTGGGGAAGACCATTGTAGGGCCCCACAAACGGGCCAACGAGCTGCCGACTCTGTCTGTCAGCAGCTTTTATCGGCCCGTGTATGGGGGCCTTAAGCCAAATGATTATTGGGGGATGAAAAGCAGACAAGCCATAGCTAGACATCTCTGTGGATTTGAGGTCAGGGAGCATTTAACAAAAGAGATTTAACTTTTTCTTTGCTAAACGTTAAACATACTTGAGCATGAAAACACATTAATTCTTGGACCGAAAAAGTATCTTGATTTAATACCAGATGACATAAAAGATATCATTTAGTTTCCCAATACAGCTTTTGAAAATACATTTCAATACTCTAGTCAATAGTTAGGTTGACAAAGGCCATGCATTATAAATTACATGACAACACAGTACTGCTCCACAGAAATATCCAATATTGTTGTCAGTACATTTACACAAAAGCAATATCTTTTAACATTCATTAAATGCTCCTTCATCATGATCAACTCATGTGATTTACTGTTCGAGTCTGAGAGTCACCATACATCACTATAGCATGAATCCTGCACCATGGGAATACCAATCACAATTTGCAGACAAAGGCAGTTAAGATAATATATAATTCAAAGTGAGTTAAAATATTCACATTTGTTTCAGATATGCATCAGTGCGTACCTTGGTTCAACCTGAAGCAACCCTATATATATATATATATTATATATATATATTTATATATATATATAGAACAACATATATATTGGTTCAAGCATCTGTGGTCCTCAGTGTTCGGCACCATACAGCAAAGATAATACTTTAAAACAGCAATCTTTCCATTCACATTATGGTTTAACGTCTCTGGCTATAGCTGAACAGCATACATTTCCAAGGCTTGTAGTAAAGGAAATGGACACCGCCGTTAAGTCACCAATGTGTATATACAATGGCACCAGGGTCTTACAGATACCATCGTTATAGACAGCCCAAAGGAAGTCCTGGTTCTGGACTGGTTTTCCTTCAGGAGAGCTGCACCAATGAGGCGAGTTGAGAAACTCACCATAGGAGGCAACACCCCACATTACCAGGTGCCGGTTATCAAACCGTGGACCCCTTGGAATGTGAGCGTGGAGAGAGGTGGCGTGTATGCCCTGGGGGAGCAAAGTTTCCCCAACTGACCCAGAAATATAGTGTCCATACCTTAAATAATGGATGAGAGCACATGACTCTTCTTTTTTGGTCTCCATTGGAGGTGCTAAAAGCCTGAAGAATAAGGGCCCAGTGTTAATATTTGGACCATAATGAGAACAGCAACATTACTGACGCCTAGGAGCAGGGATACCATATACATGGTAAAAACTGTTTATAGCTACTTCTTTTGAGGCACACTCAAGAGGAGCATCTTCTCCACAGAGGAAAAGAAGTGTGGAGTTATACTCCAGGATAACATGCTCTTCAGCTTAGGGATCACAGTTTGAAAGGGACTATACTCTTCTCTGAGAGGCAGTATTAGACTCGGCTCGGCACCGGGAAAAAACCTGGTTGACTTTGACCTTCATGGCCCCACAGACCTAGGACCACTCCAGCACTCAGATCCAAGTCCACTCCTCCTCCTGATCCAGCCTTGCTACAGCGCCTGAACCATATCCTCTGCTTTTGCACCTGGACTGTAGCACCCCTTCTCCTGTCCCTCTCTCCCCACCCGGACCTCCTGGATCTCCTCTCTTTGATGAAAGGAGAAAACAAGGTAAAAACGTACAGAGCACACACGTGGGGGAGCACAATCCTCTATACTTGCTTCAACTCACTTTCATATTGCCATTTGCTGTACTGAGAAAATACATCTGCTACTGTTCAGTAAAGTGTACTGCAAACTAGTCTAGCAAGTTCTTCCAATATAATTATGGATTATATTACTCTATTGAGCAGTAAATAAAAAAAAAACAAAACACAAAAAGACTAAAATGAATATGCATATGTGTTGTGTACACCACCACTAACATTTTACTGAATTACAGTTAGAAAACGCTACGGAAATAAAACTTATTGTTATTTCTAGTACAACAACAAAAGGCAATAGAACAAAAAAACGTAAGAACATCTTACACTGAAAGATGTTAAGTACAGGAAGTCCGAGGTTCGCCCTGAATCCTATAATTAAAACTTTATCTTGCTTGAATTTGTGTTTTTCACTTTTGCTGTTTACCTAACGTTTACCTGCGTGCAATTCCATTCACAAATACAAAACTTTCTTTTTAAAAAATAAAGAAATGGTTAACTCACTTTGCTCTGTTTGTTTTAATTCAGCCGGGTTATTTTTATCCTATGAGTGCCCCGGCTATTTCAGTTCCTAAGGGTAAGTACAAAAGATGAATATCTCTCCATCAACCTTCACAGCTTTGTACAGTTTGTAAAAACAAATGAATTCATGTCTCCAAATACAGCAGTCACACGTCCCCTGGGTTAAAATCCAAAGTGCTATTAGCGAGAGATATTGCTCTTTTATAAACACTTGGTAACTCAAAGAGAAATCAATGCTCAACAACAACAGACAAGTAACTGTAGGCAGGTATAGCTCCGAACTGAAGCTAATTATACATAAGGATACAAGAGTGCTTTTTCACATTGGCAATCACAGTGTTTCCAACCGTAACCAGTGTAAAGATTACTTTTGCTTCCCAGACAATAATCTTGTTAAATATAATCCATGTCAGTCAGCGGCACTTGTTCCTACTCCATAGGTAAGGGCATCTCCCATAGATTCCAAAATAATGAAATAATTAACATGTTTAAAAACGATTTCTTTTTTCTCTGTGAAAATAAACAGTACTTTTGTACTTGATCCCAACTATATCATTCATCTTTATTGGAGGCACAACACTTCTATTTGTTTTAATTAACATTATTTGGCACACTTAAAATAAAAAAAACAGAAAGGCCCCTGGTCCCAAGCATTCTGGATAAGGTCCCATATTTGTATCTACAACCCCTTTATACTGTTTGATTTACATTCTCAATGTAATTGGGCAAATGTACTTGTTTTGATACCCTCCAATAACATGTTATCCTTTCAGTGACCATTCCTCAGCTATGAAAAGACATTATTATTGTGGGAGGCTTATTTTGTCAGCAGTTGCATTGTTCCAGTTAAAATCTCTCTTTAAAATTAGTATACAATGTATTAAGAGTAAATGATGATAACTAAAATGTTTTAGCCAAACTTAATGGCTTTGCTCATAATAATTCATTTTACCAGGTTTGTTGTAGCCTTTCTCTTATCTTGTGAACATCAAGGTGTATTACATACAGTTCCAACGTAACTACAACATATATTATTAAAATTCTATTAAGCCTCTTTTAGAGTCCCTTAGCATACAGAAACAAAGATACATGCCCTGGGAGCTTTGGGTGCTATATAAAAACTATGTATGGTTTCTAAGAATACTAATCAGTACAAACATTTATTTAGTTATGTCTGTTAGAAGTTTTACGGCATTTTAAATATAATTATTTTGATAAGAACAAGAGCAAATACTGGAATGACATTTGTTAGTATTATTTGGTAGAAGTAAACACTGGATGCAGGGGGGTAGATGAACATAAATTGCTCATTATGGCAAAACGCAACTTTACAGTTTCAGTAATAACAGTATATTTTCCATTTGACAAAACGAATACATGTACTCATTAATCTAGCATGAAAAAATATTGGGGCCCATTTACTCCTGCAAGTGCATTGAGCAAAGCACAGTTTTGACACAGAAATGCTGGCCATAGACTCCAATGGGGAAGAAAATGTGGGGCGTCAAAAAAAAAATTCACTGAGCATAGATTTTGATGCATTTCATCAAATTTTTACCAGCAGTGAATTTTTGGGTGAAACCAGTCAATTTCGCCCATCCCTATTCATGATCTTTAATATCAGCTTGTTCAGGCATTCTAAAATACTTCCAAAACTATATGGGTTATTTAATCCTGCTACAGTTCTAGAAAGATCTAGGACAACAACAAAAAACACGCATTACAGATTTTACCACAAATGACCTACAGGTAAAATTCCCCACATCCACTGATTTGCCTCCTTCTCCCTTTTTGTAAAACACAATGTTCAGGGTAATCAATCAGATGGGAAATTATTTCCCCATGTTAGGGGCAAATTCACTAAAGTTCGGAAATTCACTAGCGACGCCTTAGTCGCAATTCGCTAATCGTATTTTCGCCAGTCCGCCGCTAATTCCTTAAAATGCAAATTTGCACTCAGGGAGGCAAAAAGTAGCGAAGTTGTGCTACCGTTACTTCCTCAGGCGATGCCTAATTTGCATACGGCGCAAAGCTAAAAATATAATAGCAGTGTAAGTTACAGCCACTACATTACACTACAGAAGCCCAGGAAACCTTTAATAAATAAAATAAAGTTGTCCTATTGCCCTAAACATGTTCCCACTGTATAGTTGAGTTGCCATATGTTAGGAAATGTAGGGGGGGTAGGAGGGTAACCCCCAAAAAAATTACGCTATTTTTCAGACCCTAAAAAAAGACGCCAGCGTTTTTTCGGACTTTCAAGTTTTCTTTTTTTTTAAACTCCTATCTATTGTATTGAACTTCGCCAGGTCTGACCTGGCGAAGTAACGTCTAGCGCAAGAGGTAACGTTCAATAGTAAAATGGGCATCTTAGTGAATTTGCGTAGATACGTACCTTCGTCAGTGCTTAACTTCGCCCGGCAACATTGAGGTAGTCTATCTTCTTCGCTAGCGAATTTTCGGTAAGGACACTGTTAGTAAATCAGCGAAGTTGCGAAATTACGTCACTCTGGCAAATTAGCGCTAGCGTTAGACGCTTCGTGCTTTAGTGAATTTGCCCCTTAGTGTTTTGATTGCACATCAGGGCACTAACAGTCCTTTAGAATCTTGAATGCAAACACTTAGCTATGCTGCAAGGAGACACACAAGCTGACAACCCAAATACTTACATGCTTCTTCATTCATTGCCAGAAATGGAATACTGGAGGTGGATTATAAGATACTTTCTGCCCTTGTTGCTTTCTTTAAATATCTTGTAGTTAAAGATTTAACTCTAGGGCTTCCAAACTAGAGAGCAGGACGTTCCAGCTGAAAACATGATGTGGGTTAGAATAAGAAATGCGGCCTACGAAGATATTTTCTTAGCGTCCATTGTGCTTAAGAGCTCCATCTTACTATAATAAATGTAAATAACGTAAATATAATTAGGGATGCACTGAATCCACTATTTTAAATTCAGCCAAACCACCAAATCTTTTCGCATATGCAAATTAAATGTGGGCAGGGGAAACCATGTTTTCCTTATTTTGTGACAAAACTTCACACAATTTCCCTACCTGCCCCTAATTTGCATATGCAAATTAGTATTCATATTCAATTCGGCTGGGTAGAAGGATTAAGCCTAATTCAAATCTGGCTGAAAAAGGATGAATCCTGTCCGAATCCTGGATTTAGTGCATCCCTAAATATAATCTTATAATTCAGATTTAGTAATGGGCGAATTTATTCGCCAGGCGCGAATTTGCGAAATGCCAGCGAAAATTCACCTGTCGGAAATTCGCTGACGTAAAAAGAAAAACGCAACACGCACCGAAAACGTGACGCTGCTCGTTTGCTAATTTTTGGACGAAGCGAAACTGGATAGATTTGCCCATCACTATTCAGACTCCTAACAGGTCACAAAACTAGGGCTGCTATGTGGTATATTGTGCCCCATACAGCTTAATAATCAAGGACTCACGTGAGCAGCAGAAAGAAAAACTTGGCTCCCCATATGTAATAAAAGGCACTATGTTTGCCCAGTAGCAGCAACTCATAGCAGCCAATAAGATATTTGCTTTTAACTAGACCAGATGATATATACTGCCTGCTGATTGGTTGCTATGGGATGCTACTCCTGGGCAAACTAAGGATGTTATATAATAAAAGGCACTAATATTTGCCCAGAAGCAGTAACCCATAGCAACCAATCAGCAGGTCGAATTTACTGGTCACCTGTTTAAATGCAAACATCTTATTGGTTGCTACTGTATGTGTTACTGTTCCTGGCAAACCTAGTGCCTTTTATTTCATATGGCGTTTAGTGACTGAAATAAATGAAGCTCTGCAGCTTAATTTTTTCTGAGGGTTACCTGTTATTTAGGAAACAGTATGTCAGTCAGGACCCCAAATGGACCCTCTATATTCCTTAACCCCCCAGCAGCCATTTCATTTTTCTACAGGTACGCCCTTCTCTTATAGTAAGTAGCAGCATAATCTTTCAATATATGCTGAAAGTACTAGAAATTACTATAAAACCAACTGTTCCCCCTAAATATTATATACCTGAAAAAAGGATTGTGCAATAGCAAAGTTAGTGCTGCACGTATCCAGCTATTAGTTAAACTGGGATAAGCTTTTTCCTTCAAACAAAAAATAAAACATTTTATGAAGAAAATAGCAGCAAGTGTTTATTAAAGTCATTATAGTTATTAATAGCTGTGCATAGTCATTTGCCTGTTTTCCCTTACAGAGATTCTATTGTGCTTTTCATTTTTTAGTAAGAATTGCAGAAATAGTTTCTGCACTTAGAGTAAGCCTGCACACCAGGATTAAGCGTTTTGTCCCAGGCTATACAAAATGCAGAGATGTTAGATAACTGCCTGCCAGTGCAGCTTTCATTACTACTATAACAAAGATCAGATTCTTGGATGCAATGCCCAAACAATGCTGCTGGCTATAATTGTCATTGGTTGAAAAGGCAGTCCCGTGTTGTTTGCTTGTACCTTTAAATGTTTGGCAGCCATGTGCAACATTAAAATGAAATTTTATATTTTATAGGTAGTCTTAACATGTATTTCCTTTTAAAAGACAAAACATATATAAATATGAGTTTTATCTTCAATTTCTGTTCCATTAAAGTCATAAATCAATAAATTGTATTTCTTGGGCAGACACTTTATTTTATTAGCTGTAAAACTTGCCTCTAATAGTGCCTGTAAAGCTGCTGGCTCTACCCCTATACAAGCAGACTATATATATATATATATATATATATATATATATTTATTTATTTATTTATGAAGTGCTCCCACAGTTGCTGTTGTTGGCCCAGCATAAAATAGCATAAAAGGTGCTTGTGCCCCAAAGCCTGCGGCTATGGATACAACAAATTTCTGTCTAAAGAACTGGATGCCAAGCTCAGGCCATGACAACAACCAAACACTGTGCAATTATGCCTGATTTGCATTGAATGGTTTTAATTAATCAGCTACAAGGTTTAACCCACAATGGCATGAAACACACTGCCACTTCACTGCTGCAGTTGTGCTGGCATTGTGGGATGAAATGCTGCATTGTGGGATGAAATGCTGCATTGTGGGATTAAATGCTGCATTGTGGGGGGAAAAAAAGCATGATGACTTGCACCCCGAAACTGAACTTTGCCCACTGCACTTGTGCTCAAAGATGATCCCTTAAGGCTAATGGCCCACATTGTATTAGACACAAAGTCAGAGCTTTCAACCCACACCCCTATTTTTTACCAAACTTTGCAGTGTGTCCCCTGCTCTCCCATCACTCTTATGCATTCCCCCAATTTCTGACGATTTCTGAAGATTTGCAGAGAAAAATCCATTGTGCGCATACTTTTAGTGATGTCAGTGAGCCGCAAATCCCCTTGTATCAGAATTCAGAACGTTTGTAGCGCTGCAAATTTAGACACATTCATATCCATATGTGAGTGATCCCCAACCAGTGGCTTGGGAGAATATGTTGCTCACCAACCCCTTTAATGTTGCTCTCAGTGTTTGCAGGTGCTTATTTATGAATTCCTGGCTTGGAGGCAAGTTTTGGTTGCATAAAAACCAGATGTACTGCCAAACAGAGCCCCCTGTAGGCTGACAGTCCATATAGAGGCTACTAAACAGCCAATCACAGCTCTTATCTGGCACTTCTAGGAATTTTTTTCATTTTGCATTGCTCCCCAAATCTTTTAACATCTGAATGTTGCTCGTGGGTAAATAAAGGTTGGGGGCATCTGCTATATACATTGATAAAACTGAATCTGCCTGTCAGTGCCCACACAGAGAGAATTTTATCTAGAAGATGAACACTTTATTAGGTCCCTATCTACCATATACGCACATAAGGTGCCTAGATGGCAAGCAGAAAAAATGCTGGATACTTGCTGCTAAAGCTGCTGGCAGGTACCCGATTCTTCAGCTATCAGCTTGTGCATAGTGCGGTCTGTTGAGGGCTGAGGTCCAGCAATAGACCTTAAATGCAGCCTTAGGGCTAGGGCACATGCTGTTATTCAGGGACAATCTGCTTCTTCTTGAGGCGACTGATCTCCCCAAACTGCTTTGCCTCCAGCTAGAATGTAACTCACCAGCAGGATGGCACTCAGATCACTTTGGCTTTCCGAAGTCGTTCCTAGTGTCACCCTACAGGCTACAATGTAAATCGCCGGCAGGGTGGCACGCTGACCACTTCATTTTCCAAAGGCATTTAATGGAGATTAGTTGCCTCAAGAAGAGGTGATTTGTCACTGGGCAACTAATCTCCCCAGTAGCCTTGTGTTCCCTGGCCCTTAGGCTTTATAGTTTTCTTGCAAAATGTACTCTGTATGTTGGCTGACAGGCAGATTCCAGTCATGTAGATGCATAAAGATACTGAGCAGAGGATTTCTCAAGTGGCGTTTTTATGGTGGCAGAGAAAATGCAATGTGCAGGGAGGCTAAGCAGATAGAGGTTGGGTGCTGGGTGAAGGGCCCTTCAGTTCACAATGAGGACCCTTTAAGTCCCACTACCAGTGGGCTCCTGACATTCCAGTCCAACCCTGCATGGGCTGCTGAATCCTCACTTCCACACCAGGTCAGTAGGTTATTGTCCCATGTATGGGGCCTTTGCCACAACTTGTCTGACTGATATCTGGCCAGAATCACCCAGCTATCTATTGGTAGGTTAGAAAATCCTATTGCACAAGGACTGACATTATGGTCGAGTTGTTAGGTCCAATTTAGACCAGCTTGTGGGTGACCAAATCAGGCAAAGTCCAGCCGGGATCTTTCATAAAGATCTTAAGTTAGCCATGCATAATACAACATAAGACAAGTTAGAAAACCATGGGGCACATTTATAAACTTTGTGCAGAGAAGAATGATTCGGCCAGTGAACATATTTGCCCTGCACATGGTTATATTTATAAAGCTGGAGTATTTCATGCGCAAAGAGAATTGTGAATTGTTTTATTTGCATTGGAAAAGTCCATAAGAGTTTTTTTTAAATATAGTATCATCTGAAATTGTAAATATTTATGTGAATATAATTTACTGTCAACACTTTGCACCATGGCCACACTCTTAAACACCTTGTTTTCAAGCTATTTGCATGGGGAAAGATGGGCACAGCAGTTCAATATTTCAGCATTCAGGAAGAATCATGAGCAATACAACCATTTGCAATTAAATATGTGCTGAGCAAACTATATAAATGACCCCCACTGTATTGAAGATTGCAAGGTTCTTTATATGATCCTTTCCCAACTGGGGGCTGCCTACACCACTATGACAATCCAAATTGAAGATCATCCCAATTTGGTCCACCAAACAGGTGACAAAGTCAAGCAAAGATCTTCACCAAACCTACAGATCTTTCTGTACACAGCCAGCTTCAGCCATGCCTTTTGCACAAAATAGCAAATGTTTTGTTTTGCCTTTACAAAGTCTTTTTAATGCTCATTGCACAATTATGTAGAAAATGCCACACGAAACAGCTTAATTATTTCCTTAAATCCCTTGTTTAAGCAAGGATTTTGCATATGGAAAGGTCCTGGCACCGGCTAGCGCTATTAATAACAAGACTAGCTGTCACCAAGAGATCTTTCTAAATCATTTCGAATTGCTTATAAATGCAAAATGCTGCATTGCCACATGTAAAACATCTTATTAACAACAACATTGTGCAACACCGTTTAGAATTTATTTTCTGGCAAAGCAACAGAATTTTCTTAGGGCAAACCAGCTGTAAAATGAAAGGCAGCTGAACATAAATTTATAACAGTGAATTATAAAAATATCTTCTTAACACTTCAACGTTATTTTCTGCCCCCTCCGGTTTAAAGAACAAGAAAAAAGATCTTTCAGCAATGGGTTAATCTGCTCCTATAATTAGAGAAGTTGTAGTTTCTTTTATTCTTGCAGGTTGTTTCTCAGTGATAAGTGACAGATTTATGTGATTTTTAACCTTTGTCTAGTGTATAATCCAGTTATCTCACATAGAGAGATGAGTAGTAACTGATAAATAGGGTTGCCACCTTTTCTTTAAAAAAATACCGGCCTTCCTATATATTTATCTTTTTTTCTTATTCATAACAATGGGATAAACCATCAAAAATACCGGCCAGACCGGTAAATTACCGGCCAGGTGGCTAGGGGCAAATTTACTATTACTCCCGGAAATTTGCTCGACTAAATTCACAATTCGATAAGCTTCACAATTCGATAAGCATTCGAATGCTTATCGAATTGTTTTAGGCTATCATTTTGCTTGCAGTACGATTTATCGATGAATTCGTACGATCGGATAAAAATCGTGAAATTTCCCATAGGCTTCCCATAGGCTTCTATTACAATTCGGTAGGTTCAATCTGGCGAAGTAGGCAGTCAGATATTTAAAAAATTTTGATTCCTTCGATTATCGAATGATCGATTTATCGAATATCCGATCATTCGATCTATTCGATGATAGAAGAGGCGAAATTTGCATGTATGATTTCACGAAAAATTCATACGATCGTTATTCGATCTAATTTGATCGAACTTCGATCATTTCACATGAATTTCGTAAATTTGCCCCTAAGCCTTTGGAACTGCACATGCTACACTGAAAGCAAATGGGAGGAGACCCCTGCACAAAATCTTCGGGGCAGGTGCAGGCTGAGCTCTTTTCCTGCTCTCCCTGCCCGCAACCTAGCACTTCCAGCTTCCGTGTGCCGGAATTAGTAGACTTCCACCCACGCCGCCCCTTTGCGACATCACTGAGGGGCAGGTTAGTCACTGTCCTATGTTCTTTCCCATGTAAAAATAATTTCCCCCACATAATTAACATTATAACTGATATTGAAACTGTTTCTAACAGCCTCCACCTTATGACATTAATGGGTACACTAAGGAATAATAACTATAATAGAATACTTTAAACAACCCAAATGTTTGGATCTGAAGCTCACTTCCTCATCTGTTTACACACCATATACCAACCGTTTGAGCGCATAATATGATCTGTAATTCTAATTATAGGATGGTCTCATTGCCCAATACGGGCATGCATCTTTGCTGTCTATTTATGGGGCAAATTTATCAATATGTTAGTTCAGATTTGAATAATTAAAAACTCACCCACATTCTATTCATTCCTATGGGATGGTTATCAATGGGGAAAATTAGATAAATACAAAAATCCCATAGGAATGAAAAGAATAGATACATCTGCCCCATGTGCCCTTTATAATATATACTTATCTTAACTTTATTACATCACAAATATGAAGAGAGATTGGAGATAAGAATTTTGTGCTACTCATACCATATACTGGTCTCCATTGTTTCCAGCAAGTTTAAATATTTACAGCTCCAATTGGCCTGACCTTCCTGAGAGCGCAAAATGTTAATGTTGCAATTTGACCTTTTCTAATCTGCACCGTTGAAAAATCCAAGGCGCTTTAATGTTTTTACCTAGCTGCGACCACATTAGTTAATGGAAAAACCCCAATGCCATGTCTTAAAATACTCCCAGTTGCCAAGTAAATATCAAGTAACAGTGGAATAAAGCTTTTAATGTGCAAGATTCAAGCCACTCTCTTGGCAATAAGAACTTCCTTCCTTTTTTGTCATTAACAGAGAGGTTCCCTTGGCTTGGAAGTATTTGAACATGAACTCAGAAACATGTTTTAAATCAGCAGGATTATCTACTGTGGAAATGATTGCCGTTGTAGCTGTAGATATCCCAGATGAGAGTAGCAGCATATGACCATTGGTACATACAATGTAATGGGAACTCCAGCTTCCAAACCAACATTTGATAAAGAGGCCCACATATTATATAAGACCCTAATAGTTACCATCACAGTTACCTGTTTCTTCAAAAAGTATGAATAAATACTGTTTTCTATCCTGAAATCCAGCTGTTTAACAGTTCCTCTCTTTCTGCATCATTTGAAATTCTGGCAGGGAAGGAGGGCCTAAACACTGATGTTACAAATTGTGACAACTTCTCCCCATTTACAGACAGCATGAAGAAACTACATAACCCACAATGCATTACACTGTGAAGTTTTTATCCTTATTGAGATCACATGTGCAGGGGATTGTGGGGTTTGGAAGATGTAAGCTGAGGAGAGCTGGCTTTCAAAAAGCTTAACTTATGTTTTTTGTGGAGTTCCCCTTTAAGAAATAATATATATATAGTGAGTAAATTATAACACCTTTATCTGTGTTTAGTGTGATTACTGTTCAGTTGTGTAATACCTTTGCAAAAACATAGGGTTATGAAGCTGGATTTTATTTCTACAAGTGATAGCTAACAAATGGAAGCAGATAGATTTTCTAATTCTTCCCACCCGAATCAACTGTTTTAAGGTCAAATTCAGTGCTTTCCTCTGGGTAATAAAGTATAGCAACTCTGAACTCTAACACATAAACACAAGTGGGAGCTGTAATTGTACAATTCATAGATAAAGTGGAAAACGATTTTTTTTACTCATTTGAAGATCGTTCACATTTTTGTGGGTATTTCCTAACTACCCACAGTAGTTGTTTCAGTTTAGTAAAACCGAGACTTAAAGATTTAATTTGATATTTTTAATTTATTTAATGGTTTCCTGATTTTCCAATCACGAAATATCAAACTGCCAGAATACTTCTGAATTCCCCAACTGAAATTTTGGTATTTTGGTAAATAAAACCATCAATGAGTAAATTAAGTGCTGGAACTAATGTTCCTATGTTGTTAGATGTACAGTGATTGGGGAAAGCAAGGATGATATACAGTAATATGCTGGGGTGTCCTAAATAAATATCCTTGAAGATATCACAGCATGGGCCACTACCTGTTGTTATCATTCCCAGCTGGCTAGAAAGAGGATCTTGGGAGTTGTTCTACCAACTCTACATGCTACTGGCATTTTAATACAGCTATTACTATCCATACTAAATATCAATGCTCATTTACAGAAAAACTGTAACCCCACACTTGTAGTTATGACTATTTCTATATTTTACTCCTGTTCATTTTACATCTTTTTTGTTTCTGCCACAGATATATGAATGTAGCAGTCATTTAATTACTTTGCCGTACAATGGTGTTTCCAGTGTTGTTAGCGCACCTTTATAATTGTTAATCTTTAAGTTAATTTTCTTTTTATTAAAGAATGTCCTATTGTTGGCAATGTTTCAATTTGTGTTAATTTTTCATTTTGCATAGTGTTTAAATTATTTGTCTTCTGCTTCTACTTTCCAGCTGTCAGATGGGAGTCACAGATCCCAGCAGCCAAAACATTATTGCTATGTAAAACTAAAATGTTATCCCTTCTTTGTATTATTTATCTTTCTATTTAGACCCTCTTCTATTTATATCCCAATCTTTAATTTAAACTACTGCCTGGTTGCTAGGCTATACTGGACCCTAGAAACTAGATGCTGAAATTCCTGGAGAACTGCAGAACAAAAAAGCTAAATAATTCAAAAACTAGAAAAATTGAAAACCATTTGCAAATAGTCCTAGACTTTCAATGTTGAAACACTAATAGCACTGATGCTGGCACTAAAATGTTCACCAATAGCAATGACTAGTAGTCAGGCAGCTCTTGATTCTAGGCGTAGTATGCAGGTCTCTGATTGTTTGTCTTATTTTTTAACCTTGAAAAAATAGCAAAAAAGGGCATTGTGAATGAGCCCTAAAAAAATACAATAATCTGACTGTACTGGCCCATAATTTTAGGACTGGCAGAATATTGAATTCTCTCTTGCATACAACAAACATAGTAAAATAAAAGACTCTATCCATGGCCAACTAAAACCCTAAAATAACATATATTTATCTGAATAGTCATGAGGCTGCCATGGAGCTAGGGTTGCTACCTGTCTTGTTTTGACCCTGACAGTCAGGTTTTCTAAAAAGTTACTTTTACTACTTCATTGCCCATCCCTCCAAGCCACATGCTAGTGACATCACAGTCCTACACCATGACATCACCTCCTGCCCCCTGGCCCATTTTTTCTGAAGCATGGTGCTTCACATGTCTGGTAAAGCTGTGCCTCTAACTGTGGATGGCTTTTGAGTAGGATTGCCCTCCAGGATCATATCCCCACTGGATATCTGCTGGGTTCGGCAGATTACCATGCAAGTTTAAGTTTATTTTTCAAATTATGTTTAGCAATTACAAAAAAAAACCCACATTTTTGGATATGGAGAGGTCCTGCTTTCTTTTAAATGTATATTAAGCAACTGTTGCTTTTCAAGTCAGAGTGACCTCCCAATTATTTTGGTTTTGGCAGTAAAATCATTAGTACTGAAGCAGACCACAGTAACAAAGCATGATATTCTTTAAATGAGTGAAATAAAAAGTAGTACCCGTGTGCGATCCGTTATCTGGAAACCCAGTATCCAGAAAGCTCCATATTACAGAAAGGTAATCTCCCATAGACTAAATTTTATTTAAATAATGCAGATTTTTTAAAACAATTGCTTTTTTCTGTAATAGTAAAACAGTACCTTGTACTTGATCCCAACTAAGATATAATTAATCCTTATTGGAAGATAAACAGCCTATTGGGTTTATTTAATGGTTACATGTTTTTCTAGTAGACTTAGGGCAGAGACACACGGCCAGATCTGGGGAGTTCTCCGAGTGTCATCCTGCTGGAGATTTCCATTTTAGCCATGGGAAGGCAGTTTGGGGAGATTAGTAGCCCCGAAGAAGAGATTTGTCGCTGGGCAACTACTCTTCCCGAATCTACTTGTGTGTCTCTGCCCTTAAGGTATAAGGGCTGGGGCAGACAGGGAGATTCTGTCGCCTTGCGATTAATCGCTGCCTTCTCCCTGTCCGCCGCCTGTTTAAATCAAAAAGCGCCAATACACACGTGGCGCGGCGATTTCCGGAATTACCCGAAGTTTCCTCACGAAGCAACTTCGTGCGATTCCGGAAATTGCCACGCCGCATGTGCATTGGCGCTGGTGCTTTTTAATTTAAACAGGCGGCGGACAGGTAGAAGGCAGTTCGGGGAGGTTGTCGCCTCCATTAATCGCCAGGCGACAGAATCTCTCTGAATCTCCCTGTCTGCACCCAGCCTTAAGATATAAATTACAGAAAGATCCCTTATCCGGAAAACCCCAGGTCCCAAGCATTCTGAGTAATATATACCTGTAAAGGGTTCCTGAACAATTGGGTGGTGGGGGTTATTCATAATAGGGCCTTCAGGTAAGTTTGCAGTTGTAAAATGCTATTCAACTTTTCTTCCTTATTACAAGCATTAGATATGGCATGGGTTAATATCCTTTGGTTAGGCTGGGGTTGATAAAAATGTATTGGTGAATTTAAATAACTTTCCAAAAAACCTCTATAGTCTTTTAATAAAGTAATTATATAGAACAAATACTGATATAGTAGATGGAATTATTCAGGTTTTGTAATGCATTAGTGCCCTGTTTCTCAAAGGGGTTATTCACCTTTATGTTAACCTTTGGAATGTTATAGAACGGCCAATTCTAAGCAGCTCTTCATTGGCCTTTCTAGATATCAGGTTTCCAGATAATGGATCCGATACCTGTTCTTGACATGAAGCAGTTTTGTCATATTCAGACTGTATTTATTGGGATTTTGTCAAATTGCTATATACAGAGTCAGATAACCTGATATACTTTCAGCATACTGTATATGGAAAGATTATGCTGCCACTAACTATAAGAGAAGGGCATACCTGTAGTGTTAAAGGTAAACTTTCCTAAATAACAGATAACCCTCACAGTAAATGAAGCTGCAGAGGGTTCTCAGCTAATAATTAGCTAATTAGCATTTAGCCCTCATAAGTAATGATGAAAGGACATATGGCTTTCACTAGCAGGGCACAAGAGTTATCAGTTGGGTTGCCAAAGGAGTATTAATGGTTCCATGTAAGTAGGGTTAATAACATTGGGATCAACCATCAAAAATACCAGCCAGGCCGGTAAAATACCGGCCACGTGGCAACCCTACATGTAAGCCATGATCTGTGGTTCATGTCAGATGCCTGTGAGCCATTGCAGAGCCTTCAAGGCAGGCTACATAGCCAGGATAGCAGGAACTGCTGTAGGATCAGGAATGCACAATATTGCCTGTACAGGTACAACCTAACAATTTCAGAGATCTGGGAGGCTGGTACCTTTAATAGAAGGTACACTCATCCCTAGTTTGCAGGGTCTATACCAAAGCACTGATAAATATTTTGCACATAAAGCAAACCTGCTGTATTTTGCCAGTCATTGTCTTAGCCCTCATCACTAAAGTCTGGAACAAGTAATTATGACTACAGGTATGGGACCTGTTATTTCGAATGCTCAGAACCTGGTGTTTTTTGGATAAGGGTACTCTTCTTCGGTCAACTAATCTCCTGGAAAAGCATTCCCACCGGCTATCTAACTGCTGGCAGGATGGCACACAGAGAACTTTATTTACCGAAGTTGCCTCGCAAGGAAACTTTGGGTGACTTCAGAAAACGAAGCACTTGAATGCCATCCCAGCAGCGATTTGGCTTGTAGCCAGTGGGAAGGCTTTTCGGTGAGATTAGTCGCCGGATGAAGAATTTATTTGTTGCTGTTTTACTAACAGCCATAAACAGGCCGATAAAGCCAAACAAGCAGATCTCTCCCCGATATGCCCACATTGGATCCAACAATTGGATCATGATGGAGGCAACCGCATACACACAGAGATGCACCCACGATCCAACTGGGTTTTTTAACTTGCCTGATTGAGATCTGGCCAACGTTTGGCCAGATATCAATCGAGGAAACCCGTCGGTTGGCCCCACACACGGGCCAATAAGCTGCCGACTCGGTCTGTCGGAAGCTTTTATCGGCCCATGTATGGGGCCCTTTACAGTGTCACTACCCTATGAGATATTTCTGTAATTCATTCTGTAATGAATACCTTAAGGCTCCAAAGACATCATTTAAACATTAAATAATTACAATAGGCTTGTTTTGCCTTCCATAAGGATTAATTATGCCTTAGCTTGGATCGAGTAGAAGGTAATGTTTTATTGTTACAGATAAAATGGAAATCATTTTAAAAAATCAGAATTATTTGGATAATATGGAGTCTATGGGAGATAGCCATTCCTTAATTTGGAGCTGTCTGGATAAAGTGTTTCCAGATCATGGATCCTATACTCGTACAACAGAATTCAATGCTAATATTCGTAAAACCAATACTGACCTTTACAAATGCTCTGGGAGGGACCTAAAATATAGAAGCCATTTAACCCATTAAATGATAAATAAACAAACCAAGCAGACGTTAAAAACTAATGTTTGATAGTGACAACAGATCCCAAGTACCTATAACAAAAGAGCTTAAAATAGTAGCAGCGATTCAGTGGAAAAATGTGGTACATCTCTTTTAGTAAAAGAGTAAACAAAAGGAGGAGTTAAGGACAATAGTTAATTTGTAAACGCTAGATGATGGTCTCTATGATCAACAGCTATTACAGCTGCTTGTACAATCTCAATCCTGGCAAACATGGCTCAGCAGAATTCAGATTTGTCAATGAAAGTGATCCCAGTGAGTGAAATTATGGCCAATTACAAATGTATGTTTAACTAGAAACTGCACTACTACAAATGGGATTTCCTCTGTTTGATAAATGCTAAGCTGAACTTTCAAGCAAGTGTTTCTAAGCTTGTGAATGTATGATAAATAGGTTTTCAAGGAACATACACTTTAACCAATATTGCTTTATAGGAAGGATATGGCTTTACATTATAATCACATTCTCATATAGCTCTTGAAACAGATACATCAACCATATCCTTGAAAGCTTTTGAACTTTGACTAAGTCAGCAAAAAAAAAAGCCATTTCAGTAACATACAGCCATAATATTCTCAATGTTAAAATGGACCCTCTTGGCAACACCACCTTTTTCCCAAGGCAAACAATCATGCCCTGCAGCCCCTTTTTAATTTATTTCCATTTCCATTTATTTCCACTCTTCTTGTAAGGGCAAATAAGTACATAATAAATAATAAATATTGTATTAAATAATACAACTTTATCATGTTATTCTAAATAACTATGTGTTGAAGTGAATTTTCAAATAAAATTTAAATTTTTAAAATTAAAATTTTTAAGTAATTTTGGGGTACTTCGATTATCGAATAGCCCAAAGTTTGATTTGAATTGAAAAAATTAGAATTTCAACTATTCGCCAACTTAAAGCTGCCAAATTGCCATTGTAGTCTATGGGGGGACCACCAGGAAGCTTTCCTGTAATTTTTTCGAAATCCTGGAAAATCAATATTGTTTTAAAATCGTTCCAATCGTTCGATTTGAACAATTTTAATTCGATGGAAAAAGGTAATTTCCGATGGAAAAATACCAGCCCCCCAAAAAAAATTTAGATGATTAGATTTCAATTTTTTTTTTAATTCGAAATTCGACCAATAGTAAATCTGACCCTAGGTGTCCAAAATTGCACTTTTCAAATTACACTTGAGTTCATAAATGATTCCTAGTATCTCACCTCCCTCAGTGAAGGGAGTTGAAGCCCAATTGATAAAGAGCTGAAGTCGTACATTTGAGAACTCATGTTGAATAAAGCAGAACAAAGGGTCCAGGCCAAGGCCCTAGGCAACCCCGTTGGCTACCACGCTCCCCATGTGTGTGCGCATTGAGTCATTGAGACAAAAAAAAGGCACACACAAAATTACACATTGCACACTGTAATTCTATTCATAAATAAGCACTTATGTCTTCTTTATGTATAAAGAATAGTCACATCCCACTACTTCTATATATATTTCTACCTTGCTGGTTGTTACATTTTGGCATTGAGACTTTCATGTTACTTGGCATTTAGGCATTCATATTTTGTGAAGGAACCATGACACTTTATTCTTACTAATCACAATAACAGTGTAAAGAGAAACTTATCCAAATCTCCTGACTCATTAGATTTCCCTACAAAAACAAGTCATTGTAACCCAAGTGCCCAAGTGGGCTAGGGATATTGCAGGGTGTTTTCAAAATACAAAAAAAGTTCATCTCTTAAAGGAAAAGGAAAGAATAAAACTAAGTAAGCTTTATCAGAAATGTCTATATAAATACAACAGTAAACCCTCAAACTAATGCTGCTCTGAGTCCTCTGTCAAGAGAAACACAGCATTTCTTTCCTTCTATTGTGTACACATGGACTTCTGTATCAGACTTCCTGTTTTCAGCTTAAACCTCCAGGGCTAGGGCTTGAGCATGCTCAGTTTGCTTCACTCACCCTCCCTGTTGTAATCTGAGCTCAGAGCTATGAGTGAGCAGGTAGAGACTCAGACAGGAAGCGATGTCACAGCAAGCTAATATGGCAGCTGCTGTCCTAAACATACTGTGACAGTGTATAGAGCTGTTTACTCAGGTATGAAAGGTGTCTAAATAATAAAAATGGTGTTCTAGCTTGCACTATTATCGTACATCTGTTGGCAATAAACATCCTTAGTAGCTTTCTTTTTCCTTTAAAGACACTTTCATTTACACCACTAAACTAAACATGGGCAACTAGATGTCCATTTTTGCAGTTTTTTCAATGCAACTTCTAGTATTCCACCGAAAGTAAAATAGGTCTAGCTGTTTGTCCGCACAAGACAGAGTAAGGGCTATGGCACTTGGGGGCGAAAATGCCATGATTTGGCAAGTTTTGCATGACACACAATTTTTTACAGCAAAGTCAATGGGCTAGTGTGGACCTTGGTACAAAATTGCAATTTGTGACATAGACTTAAGGAGATACCACAATCAAGAAAAGTTAGAATAATGGGAATTGCTATGTCCACATCCTTTGGAAATATTTCAGTATTGATGATAATAGAAAGTACTTGATATGAGAAAAGTTTGTTTGGGGTGGTAGGTAACTAAAAGCAGGACATAAAATAAAGCAAAATGTGGTATTTTTGCTTACTTGTGTTTGCGTGTCTCACTGACCCTTATTTTTACATTAGCTTCCCTAATAATGCTAATTTAAATGAGTAAACCTAGGGTACAACTACACGACCGATTCTGCTGCATCCGAAGCTGAGCGTCAAAACGCCCGCGTCAAGTCGGACGCAACGGAAACAAGGTACTGCATCTGACGTGTCGTGTCGGATCAAAGCTGCAACATCATCTGAAAATTCTATAACTTACCTTATTTCCATCACATCCGACGTGATGCCTGCATCTTTGCACAGCGCGTCGGATCATGTGGAAAACGGCCGTGTAGTGCTACCATTTGACTCAACATTTATTTCAGAGTCCTATACCAGGATCCACCTTTTATGGTTATAATGAGCCCCTCTGCTCTGCTTGAGAGCCTACTACACCTCTCCAGACAGAGTTCCTGAAGCAAAGAAAGGTGCCAGACTGTTAAACAAACATGAGAAAGGAGGTCGATGACTCTTCAGGAATAACTAATAGATGAAAGTATCTCTCAACTCTATGGGCCTCTACAGATTCCAAGACCTCTAGGTGAATAATTTCAGTGACCTTTTGCCTGTGAACATTTATCTTGCTGTCTGTGTATTTTGCTTTTTTGCACTGTGTTTTTTTATAATGCAGGGTTTTATCTTACTTTTAGAAATGTCCTAAAATTAAAGTAGGGTCTGAAAAGAGGGTGATATCACTGGCTCTTTAGTGGTTACCAGATAATTCAGAAGTTATAAAACAGTTTTATTTATATTTAAAAGAACATTCATATTCATGTTTTTATATAAATAATGCTAAGTAAGATTCTCTTCTGTTAAAAAGCATGAGAAGAAAAGCATCCACATAAAACGGACCACAGCACATCCATTTCTAACTAAAACCTGACCTTACATGAAAGGCATTGCATGGGTATCTGGATTAATTTTCATGCCCTAAACACCTGGATGGGTTAAGTTTGCAACAAACCATCTTTAGTAAAGCTATTTTTATGCTCCTTTTCCCCCCTAGTGATGATTGGTATCGCTCTGTTGTACATTAGATTAAGATCATTAGGGGGTCAGTGTGTCAATTAGCAGATGCCCCAAGGACACAGAAGCTAAAATTACAGTTTAAATAAATTATGATGCCAGGAGTCATCTAGTTCTCCTTTTCTGATGTGTCAAGAGCTTGAAAATTGAGATTAGCTTATTACCAAGTAGGGAAACAGTGGGAAGATAAATAGTAGGAAAGGTTAGAGAACGATTAGAAAACCCAGACGGTTGTTACTGAGATGAATAGCTGAGAACATTAAAGTGCAGATTCTTGGAAATATGTGTATGAACTTACCAGGAGGAAAACTATAAGATGTTTGGAGGCACAAAAAAAGGAAAAGAAAAGAACAGCAATTTAGGTGAAATATAGAGATTTTGTTTGCTTTTGTTGTGTAGTTACAAATGCTGACAAAACTGATACAATCATTGATTTGAAACAAGGAATACAGTGTGGGAAATCAGAGACCTGTCCGGTATCCCCAATGAGATTGTTCACCAATGTAAAAGGAACTTTTGTGCATTAAACCATTAAACGCACAGGCTACTTTCAAGGTATTACAGTCTAAAGTTTATGCACATACAGACTGAAAATCAAACTGTCTTTAGGTAACAGGAATATGTCCAGATAATATAAAGGAAAGAAGGGCAATAAAACATTTTATATAAAAAATACAAGAAAATGAAACCCCTGTGGGCTAATATACAAACATAAATGGCATTACAACATGCTCAGCAGAACTGTACAGAGATTACACATTATTTACATCAGTCGCTGCACCAGTGAAGCTTACAGTCTAATGTTACTATCACATTCACACACACCATATGGCCAGTAAAGCAGAGAAAACCCAAACAAGCAAAAGGACATATACAAACTTGCAGGAAATTAATGGAACATAGGACCCCAGAGCCGAACGACAGCAATGATAACCATTATGCAACCAATCAACTCATTGCTTTCATTCCCTAACTTGCAGTAGACTGTTCATGCTGATTGGTTGTCAACACTTTCATGTTCATAAATCAGCCCAATAGTCCTCTGGCCTATAACCTCTACCCGCAAAGAACCTGCTACTTTCACTGAGGTTTCTCTTCAACCAAAACATAATGCTTTAGAAAAAATAAAACAAACAAAATAGTTCTTCCAGTTTTACTATGAATGCATCTGCTAAATATATACCATGAAATATCTGGCAGAAGTCAGTGATTTTTTTTTTGTCAACAGCTGCAATAAAGATGTTTCTTATGATTTCTTTCAGCACATTCTTCAGAACAATATTTCACTCTTAAAACTATTTGGAACTTAAAGGAATTATAAAAACAGTTTCCTTTTTCAACTATAAACAGCGCTGTCCAATGCAACTTGCTGGTAACTTAACAAAATGCTAGCGTGTAGTTTTCATAAAATTGAAAAAAGAAGGAAAAACATCCCACAAAGGAAGTTTAAAGAAAGAACCCCGTAAAACGTTCTCCCTGGTATGTTTTTTCTTACTTTCTTGTATTCTAAGATGTGTGCGCGCAGAATAGTCGTGAATATTTTCCTTATATGCACTGTTTATTAAATTCTGCAAGAAATCAAGATTATACTTCTAACAGAAGGAGGATTTTACCGAGACTCTGTTTAAACAAACAACTTTTATGAGGCTTTAAACTACTGTATATGAATGGTCCAACTTTAGTAGAGTGATATGCAAGGAGAGCTTTGGGAAGCTGACATATCATGGCACTGGCAACACCATAAAATCCACAATCCTTGACAGTCAGGGACAGAATGTTTTTCTCTTTTCCTTTTAAGTTAGAACATCACGGCCCAGTAGCACAGTCACTAATCTACACTAATTTACAGCAACCTGCAAACTTAACCTTCACACTGGCTTTAACTCTTTTCATGGCAGCTCTGATGGAGCTCAGCTCGGGCTGAGGGCAATAGCAGGTAACAGTAGGCTGGAGCTACTTGTACTGTACCTGTCTCTTTTCTTTAGATTCCTTCACCTGTTTGGGTGAGGCATTGCCCTCTAATGGTAGGAAACCAGCATTGATCCACGATGGAATGCGCAGCCATCTTTAACTTTTGTGTGTCCCCTGAGCAGAGCAATATGAAAAATTTAATGGGAGTTCTAAGACCAAAGGCTGTGTGTGCGCTGAAAAGTGGTACAGTTGGGAGGTACAGTATGCAAAATGGACCTGGCTGACCACAATGTAAATCATCTTAAGGGTAATGGCAGAAGGAGTGTTTTGTTGCCCAGGTTTAATCTCCTCCAGCACAGGTGCCATAATGTCCAACGTTACATTCCTATCAAGATTAATTTAAATTACTGGTGGTAAAACATATGCAGTGCATTGCATAGCAGTAACGTAACTTGATGGGGGGGACCCCCCATGTACAATATTTTCTGTCCGAAAATCAGCAGCATGCGAACATGCCGGGGGGCCCTGAAGGGGGTGCGGACCCTAGCACAATTGCACCCCCTGCTCCACGGTAGTTCTGCCACTGTGCATGGTAAAGTAGCCTATAGGCACTAACTATGATATAAATACAGTATATTTGAAAATTTGCATTAATCCTGGTAGGAATAAAAGTTTAGGCATTTTCTCCAAACAACATGAAAGTGACAATAGTGTGAATTTTATAGTGATAATAAAATCTGGCAACATCAAATCTAAGGCGCAATGTTCCAGTGCACTTAATCCTGCTCAACAATCGATTATGGGGACTTGGCAAATGTGCAGGTAGAACGTTTTCAATATGGAAGATGGAAGTAATATGGGGGTTCCTTGTCCTTTGGTGATATGACAGATGTAGTTGGCTGTCAGCTGCAGGACACTATATAATTCCAAAGAACTGAGATTACCACACATAAAAGACATTGAAGAAAGACTTGTCTACCATATTTTGATACAACATACATTTGCCAAGCAAGAGGTGTCCCTTTCCCATAATGCAACGCTCTGTTTTTGCTTTCTTTTCCCAGCTTGCATAAATTAATTCTAAGATGAAATTATGTCCCTGCTTCAAAGCATACCATATTTAGTTTGTTTTTATGTTTCAAATATTCACAAACCCTTAAGAAATGTACAAGTTTATTACTAACTTGTGTAGTGAATTTTTGGTGAAGTCAGAAGTTTAATTTTAATTAGGCGTGGATTTTAACTTTTTCCTTTGTTCTCTTAGGTCAGTAATGCAAGGAGCAGTTGTGGTTTTAGAGGAACAATTATAAAAATACCACCTTAATAAAACATATTAAATTAATGTTTTGTGACCTTTTGGATAGGTCTCCTTTAAGAATTAATTTATATTATAAGTTATATATTATAACTAATATATATATGGGTCCATTTATTAAACCTTAATTTTTTCCTAAAATTCCAAATCCGAAAATACTCCATCTCAAACTTGTCATGGTCATGTTGACGTCAATGGCAGATGTCCCTGAAGTTGTTTCTTGATATCGTGATTTACTCTGGATAAGCCGATAAAGATAATCCCAAAAAGTAGAGTTTTTGCAACCATACAATACAAACTGACACTCAATTTAATTGTGATGTTTTGTCTCTCCTTTAAGAATAAAAGAATACAAAATGACACTCCAATATTATTCTTTCAGAATCGGCCCACACTGTAACTCTAATGGTCTCATTCATCTCATTTGGACTACTAGTTATTCCAAATACCCACGTGATCTCCATACAGGATGCGGCTGGAATGAAATACAGCAATTAACTAATAACATCCTTACCATTAACATGTCTCCTTCCTTTGGAATTGTTTGATAAACAGAACGTAGGAGGAATTGAACTTCTCCCAAAGCAAACATGTACACCAGCAAAAGAATGCACTTAATCTCTTCGAGGGAGCTGGAAAAATGACACTTTATCCAAAAATTTGACTTCCAGGGTTACCGGCAAAATTGCAGTGTGCAAAGGCATGCTGAAATCTCAATTGCCCTGTATAGGAGACTTACGTACCTGCATAAAAAATGGGAACTTTGGCAGTATCAATAAATAACTATTTTAGTGATACTGGTACCACTCCTATCATTGTGAGGAACATGTCAGTATCAATTAAATTGCAAAAGCCACCTGGGAAGAGCAGCTAGCATTGTGTTTATTATGTTTAGGTTATGCTCTTGAGTACCTTATTCTATTTCTTACTATAGCATGAATTTCTAGTCCTGTACTGACATTGTAGGAGTTTTTAATATACTTAAAAGTGAACCCTTTCGAAAATGTAAGTGCTGATACTAATCCTCCAGGCAGTTAATCCATATGAAAAAGGAGGCACACACACTCTGAATCCTGGTACAATTCAAGTCTTTTTTTAGAACATCCAAAAGGGAATATGATGTGTCTGCTCTTATTTTCTTCTTATCTGCAATTCATTAAATCCACCTAATTGTACTTTCTACAGAAGGACTTTTCCATAGCTCAATTAACTGTAGTAAAAATACAACTATCAGCTAACTTTAAAAGCCAGGATTGATAGCTCAACCAACACAAAAAGCCTTTAGGACAGCACCTTTACTGTTTCTGACTGATTCTTCAGAGTCATATGTTTCTTTCTAGGTGTCCCTCAAAAATGTTGCTAGGCCAATAAAGAATAAAGTCATAAATAATGTTACTATGCTGTCTCCAAGCAACGGACTTAACCACAGGGCCGCCATCAGGGGGGGACAGGGGGGACAAGTGTCCCGGACCCGGGGCTGAAGGGGGGCCCGAGCCTATGCGGAAGCGCCAATGCGGAAGTGCCGAACAGACGCGAAGGAGCCGACACTGAAGTCCTGAAGTCACGGAAAGACCCGAAGTCACGAAGGAGCCGACACCGAAGTCCTGAAGCGGCGAAAATACCCGAAGTCACGAAAGGAGCTGATGCTGAAGTCCTGAACCCACGAGTTCAATTCTACCGACACCAATGTGGGTTTTTTTTTTAATCCCCTGGCCTCAAATGTTTTCTTTTAATACTCTATAGGCCCCTGTCACCAATTTAAAAAAATATATATTTTATGGGGCTCCAATTTTTTTTAACTTGTATAAGGGGCTCTGGCACCGATGCTTTAAAAAAAACTTTTATGGGGGAGGCCTGGCACCAATTATTTTTTAACTTATAAGGGAGCCCTGGGGGGGGGGGTTTACTTTTTTAGCGCTGATGTCTTTGTGGTCTTTTTAACTTTGATGTGGATTTGGTGGGGCTCGGGTGCCTGGGTGGGCGGAGCCCAGGGGCCCCCGACAATTTTGTTGTGTGGGGCCCCGTGATTTCTAATGGCGGCCCTGCTTACACATATCATTACAGCAGAGCTTAAAATGTAATTGTTATGCTACAAGGTTAAACCATCAGACATGTTTCTTTGTAGTGCAATTTTCCCTGGCTGCAAAAAAAAAAAGAGAAATGAATGATGCAAAGGACAAAAAAACAGACATTTCACAGCTTCTTTCATCTGGGGTGGAAGGCTGAGAGCATAGGTAAGGCTAGTGCTTCTCAACCACAAGATGGCACTGTCTCTCATTACTACATCCTTGCAATATTGCTCTGCACCTGCTCAGTAATTTTTTACCTTTACAAATTAATTTTAAATAACAAAGCTTCAGGAATTATGATAATTACAAAATCCATGGGCATTTTCCTGAAACATTTGAAATGTTTAAGTTTTGAAACATTAGTTTTTTTACAGTTTTCAATGAAACTATGAATTATGGCTGAGTAGTTAGCATTGCTGCCTTGCAGTGCTGGATCCCAGGTTCAGTTATAACCAGGGAATTGTGTGAGTTTCCACTGTGTGCTACTCACATACATGCAGAATAATTGGCTGCTGATGAAGTGTGTGTGACTAATTAACAAGAGTAATAATTGGCATCACCATAGGAAGGTGGACCCTTAGCTTATTATACTGAAAAATATATTGTCAAAAGTATGTGTATATCTGGCTGTCCAACATCTAATCTTCCTCTCTTTACTGATACATAATTTACCCACTATGTTTCTCGGAATTCTTTCCACTAGAAGTTGGAACATTGTTTTTTTGTGATTTGCTTAGATTTCAGTTGGGTTGAGGTCAAGGCTATGCACAGACCAGTCAAGTTCTTCCACTCCCATCTCTGCGAACCTATTCTGAATTGACTACATTTTGTGTACTGGGTTATTATACTTAAATTAGAATGCACAAAATTGTGAAGAATGTCATTGTATGATGTAGTGGCACCTGTGATGGCAATGATAGGCATTGCTTAAATATGCAGTTTCAATAATTAGAAAGTGTGCAGCAGTAACATTACAAAGGCCCTATGGCCCCCCCCCCACCCCAGTGAGTGACCACCTATCTGACAGCATGCTTATTCTCCTTATACATATCCTTAGAGGACCGATAATTAATTTTAATCATGATCACCAACTTTTTCTGTAACTAAACTTCCACAATACCTTACAAGTAAAAGACACTTTGGATTTGGGGACTTGTAACTCGTGCTCTGCACTTATCTGTATCAGTATATTAAAAAGGACATAAGATGCTCTGCACAATAAGCTATTCAGAAGATACATCACCTTTAAACAAGACATATTATTTGTCCATGAATGGCAATATATTAAAGCTGATCAATGTATCCTTGGCTTTGCCAGTCCATTGTACATTCACTTGCATCTGTTTCATAAAAAATTCAGCTATTTCATTATGCATTTTTATATGGATAAAGTTGTATCTGCAATGTGCCCCTCCAGTATTGCAACTGCCATATGGTTGCCTTTTTTTGGTGGGATCCACTGACAACATTTGGTAATCATGGAACTGAGCATGCAACATCGGCTGGAAAGCAACAGCCTAAACTTACATGGTTTGCTCTATAGAATTTAAATTGATACCATCATAAAATGTTTTTTTTTTCTTTTTTGAGAAATGTAAAAAAATAAAATAAATATGATGATGATATATCAGGCCACTCAAGTGGAAATCGTCTGTTACAAAGACAGCTATGAAGCTTCACACGGCTGCTGCTCAGTGAATGAAGCTATTTAAAGTAGACCTGTCACCCACACAAAAAAAGTTGTATAATAAAAGTCCTTTTCAAATTAAACATGAAATCCAATTTATATTTTTCATTAAAGCATTTATAGCTGTTATAAGCACATTTAAAAATCTCAGCTGTCAATCAAATATTGTCTGCTACTCCTCTATGCCTTAGGCTAGAGTCCTGCAGCGGGTTGGGTACCCGCGGGTTACCCGCAAAGTCCTGCAGTACCCTGTGTGTTCCATGTAAAAGTTCCGGGTGCGGGTATAGAAGCGGGTCAGTGGTTCTACGAGTTTGCGGATTGAGGGTTGCGCTGCGGATCTTCTCCATAGCGATTTTTACTCCTTTTTTCTGAGCACATCTACTTCCGATGATGTCACTTCTGGTTTACAATGACAAAACTTCCTGTTTTACTCCGTTTTTTCTGATCACGGCTACTTCTGATAATGTAATTTCCGGTTTACAATGACAGCACTTCCTGATTCTTGTTGGTCAGCGGGTTGCGGGTCCGGGTTGCGAATAAGGTATTTGAGGGTCGGGGGTCCAATCGGGTAAGAATGCGGGTCGTAGGTCCGGGTTGTGGATTGCAAGTTGCGGGTACAGGTCCCAAAAAATGGACCCACGCAGGACTCTACCTTAGGTATTAAGGCAGGGCAGACAATTACTTTCACTTTCCATTCAGCATTTCCTAGATGGCACTAATCTCCACGCATTTTCTGTTCTCTTCAACGTTTAATTGTGTAGCCAGTGCATGGGGACAGACACTGGGTCCCCCATTCTGGTTCACAAACAAGATTCTGAGATGATGCAAGGCTTGTCTTAATAAGTGTCCACAAATTGGCTCCTTTCTGCTTGCTATAATTATGATATATAATTATTCCCAGACTGAAGAAAACAAGATTTAAATAATTTATATAGTGGAATTAAGTTCATGTTGGTTGACTTATGCAATAAAATAGGATTTTGAATAATTTTTTTGGGTGATTGGTCCCCTATAACTGTGCTTCTCTATGCGCTCAAAGATAACTAACATTTCCAGACATTATTTTTTCCCAAAGTGCTCTACATTACAAATCATTAAACATTATTTCAGGCACAAACACAATCTTTTATCTTTTTATTAAGTTGGCACTTTAAAGTGTTTTGAGAAATAATTATTTGTCAGAGATACTCTTCTGCTAAAAATACAAAGGTTCAGCAATGTACGCCAAGTGCTGGCACATTACCTTGCCTGAAATTCGAGTCATTCATGTTGGAGAGCTCAGTGCCACTTATTAGAGTTTGAAGAAAGAATGAGAATTGTTTTATAAACACACACACAAAAATGTGTGTATTACCCTTCCATGTTGCTATGATTTAAAATATTAATCATGTGAAACCTCGAAATTACCAAAACGCCATTCAAACCTAGCGTAGTTAAGATCAGAGGTGTGAACATCTGCCAAATAAGAAAACGTTGCAAAATGTCAAACTGCTTATTTTGGAAGCATTGCTACAAATGTGTGCAGGGGTCAGAGGACTTGGACTAATCCTCAGGCTTGGTTCTACTGCATCATCAGTATTGTAATCCAAATTTGTTGAACTTTCCATTGCTTAAGTGACTGCATTCTTTCTTCCAAGGAGCATGAGATACATTCTTTATGCTGGTACTGATGACAAGACGAAGGGCCCAGTCTTCAGGCCGTCACTAAATTATTTTGCTTCTAGCTAATAACTTTCATTCCTGCAGCATGTTCTAAATAGGAAAATAAAGTATGATTTGCAAGTAAAAGGTAGGAACATAGTCTGTCTCAATATATTTTTTTTAAATTTGTCACCTAATCAATTCTAAATGTATAAATTTCCTCAGGAAATGCATGTCTTGTCTTGAATTCACAGCCACTCAGCCACATGGAATACATGTAATGGATCGAGGTTAGGGTATATCTCTCCACAGCAGAAATAAATCTCATGTGAGATGCACATAATTCATTCAGTAATACATTAATAGTGTTTGCTATTCAATTCAGTCAATTGAATGTATTCAATTTACAACTACTTATCACTAAACCAAGCCAAATTTTTAATCAAAACATTCTTGGAGTCAGATATGACCTTTTGTTACATGTGTTTAGGCAGTGAATTCTTCTGCCCCATGTATGAGGGTATAGATAAACTCCTCCAAACCAGTGTTCGGCCAACTGCCATGTATAAAGTATATACCATTAAAGGAGAATTCAACCCATAACTAAAAACACCTTATGTAGACCCTACCGCCTCCCCCCCAGCCTAGCTGCCCCCCGGGGGGAAATTACCCTAACTTTTTACTTATCTCTCGGTGCAGATTCAGGGATCGCAGTTCATGGCAGCCATGTTCCGGATCTTCGTGTCTTCTTCCAGCACTTCAGAAATTTCGGTCACATGTGCAGTTGTTGCAAACCGATAAAATCCTTCAACTGTGCATGTGCCGCTTACTCAACTTACCGAAGACCCGGAAGATGGCTGCTGCGAACTGCGATCCATGAATCTGCACCAAGTAAAAAGTTAGGGGCATTTCCCGAGGGGGGGCAGCTAGGCGGGCGGGAGGAGGGAGGTGGGGTCTACTTATGGTAGAAGGGTTAGGTAGGGTTTTTTTTTAGTTACAGGTTGAATTCTCCTTTAATGGTCAGTCTGTGTACGGATCCACGTAATGTCACATTTGTGGTCAGCACATGGGAAACTTCTTCCAAAAACCAAACAATAAAAATGCATTCATATCATGCACAGCCAATAATTTATTAACCAGTAGTACTCTGTTGGCGAGCGTATGGCTACCTGGCTGATCTGAATTACACAAATACTGTACATATAGCTCAAGTATCTAAACATACACGTAAAGATTAAGGGCCTTATTTATCAAAGTCAGAATTCTTCTGATTATTTTAATTCAAAAAGTCTGACCAAACTAGAATCCACGATTGGACCTTATTTAATAATAAAAAGAAATCATTATTTATTCAGATTGGGGTCAAACACCAAAAGAATCACTAGGTTTTTTCTGGCTTTTTCCTGAAAAGCCAGAATGTTTCGTATTTGTGCCCAAAAAGTTCAAAATAGTTGGATTTTCAAGCTAATTCGTAGACCACGGAAACTTCCAAATAAGAAAGCACTGAGACAATGGGACCTCTCCGTTGTCTTATGTACAACCTATGCTAAATTTTTGGACTCAAACTCTTTCCATCCTTGTGGTATAATAAATCTCAAAATATCTTAATTCTTCACATTTTTGGCATTCAAACTTTAATAAATAACCCCCTAACTGTTGTTTGCTTGGAATCTCCAACTCTCAAGAAAGTGGGTAACGAGCTCCTTATTCAATTCTAGCTTAACCTTTCTTCTGTCCATTTAGTAGAGGTATGGCAGGATATATTATACAGGTATACACGAGTCTCACATATTCCTTTCATGCAGATTTGAGAGAAATCTAGAGCCATGAGGACAGTTATCCAAATTAGCTGACCAGTAGTTATTTACAAGTTGATCCAAAACCCACAGCCCAATTAGGCAACAATTGTAGTTTACGGTTGGGTGTAGGTCCAACTGGAAAAATGCACTCCTCCTCTGCTCCCTTAGAGTCCCTTTCTTTGATCCAGAGGTACCCATAGAAATAGTGCACATTGCAGGAAGACACAGGTACAGGTTGAATGTAGGTCCTACAGCAGCAACAATTTGCAGGTTAGGGTTGGGTGCGGGTTGATGTTCATTAGGCAATGCCTTCCACTTGCATGAGGCCCATAACCAATATGAATTTAAATTTACAAGGGTTCACATAATGTATGCTTCACATGTAATCTAACTGGTGTGTTTTCTACTGATTTGTAAATTGACACAATTCTTCACTTGCTAAATTTCATCCTATTTTTCTATTCTTTTAGTTTAAAATATCTATAAAAAATCTTTCCTTTTTTTAATTAAAAAGTACTAAACTGGTCACTATTTCATTTTTACCCCGAATGCACCCCTTCTTATCAGAGTTCATGGTTGGGTTTCAGGTTTACAGTTAAAGACATTATAAGCAGGCTTCAAAAGGAAAGAGTAAATTGATTAACTGTCTTTTCATGTGCCCACCATTGCCCTGAATTACCTGCAATTGGGAAAATAAAAGTTTATTTACTTTGACTGTGTGTACTGCTTAGTGCAATAAATAACACAAACACTGCATATGTCTTAGTAAAGATATGTTCAGCACAAGCTCAATTAATTAAACTGATTTTGGACAAAGGGCATATTGATCTTATAATTATACAAGTAGCAAATGAATGCATTAACTGATTCCACCCTAAGGTGTCTATAAAAAAAATACCAAGTAAACGGGTACATCTATCTGTATATTCAGGACACAAATACAATAGAAGCAAACTATGACACTACATAATGGACCAAGGCCCTACATGTCCAGTTTCAGTGGAAAATTGTGTGATGATATATTTAAGCAGAGTCACATGGTGAGCCATTTGATCCCAACCAATAGGTTGCTCTGCACATGTGAAGCACATTCCATTCATTTGCTTGCAATAGAGAACCAAAGCTTGGCACAATTTGAAATTGAATCAGATTTAAAGTTTATCACCCCTTTAAGGGACAGACTTATGAATGTGTTAAAAAAGAATTGATAAATGAAAAACTGAACGGCATCTTTGCCCTAGCTTTGCACTGCAGCATCTCGGAGTATGTATAACCAACCAGAGTGACCACATGGAAAAAAAATGAAACTATAAAATGCATTTGACTTCTGTGTTCCAGAGATGTGTTGAATTATAACCTAAAGTGAAACTTTTCGAGTGGCCAAAAATATACTGCATAGGCTAGTAGCATAAGATACAGATGAGTGCCAAAAGAGCTACACAGATTTAAAGAGATGTAATAAAAAGTAATAAAAGAAAAAACATGCTTGGTTAGAATAGTTTTCCTGAAAATGTTGGCACCAAGGCAAGAAATGGGTTACTTACAGGGGTGGGGGGGAAATTGTTAAACAACCCCATTGATTATATTATTATAATAGTGTATCACAGATTGCCGACTGGCTTTCTTCTCCATTCAAAAATGTGCTAGGCCTGTGGAATTATTCTAGTGAACGCCTTGGCCTTTTTTATTTCTTCCAGAAAATTGGAGTGCTAGCCTAGAGTCTGAGGAAAATGGGTATAATCACTGGGGGGGGAATTAATTGGGACACCATCAATGAATTACACTTTGCTCCTCCTTTAAGTAAGCGTAAAGAAAATGCACTAGGTGGATTTTCAAATTCACTGTGTAATTACAGTAATGAAGACTATTATTGCAAAATGAAATTGTATGTTCTTGTTTATGCCATTTTTTTTTCTTTTTACAACTTTCAATACAATTTGCAAGTGAAATCATGTTTCCTGCATTCAGTTTGATATGAGAATTCATAATGTGACACTCAGGGGCAGATTTACTAAGGGTCGAATTGTCGAGGAATTTTAGCCCTCAAATTCGACTGGGGAATATCAAATAAAATAGTCTGCGGTTTTCAGCGCGTTTTTCAACTATTCGTAGCCAGGATCGTACGATTCTACGAAAAGTTGCAGAAAAAACTGTTGAATATTCGGCAAAATCGTATGAATCGAACGTTCGAAGCGTTCGATTGTACGACTGAAATTCGGCAAAAGAGTTTCAATCCTGGATTCACATAGGCTTCTATTGCAATTCAGTAGGTTCAATCTGACGAAGTAGCCAGTCGAATAAAAATTTTAAGGGCAAGTTCTTCAACTGGCAAATAGTCGAACAATCGAATATATATTTATTCGATGTATTCGATTTATTCGATGCGACCAAATATTCTATATTCTATAGCTAAAAATAATTAATTTGGATATTCGAATAGTCGCACAATCGAATAGAGACTATTCGAGAGAAAATTCAAATCCTTCACACGAATTTAGTAAATCTGCCCCTCAATGTCACTAGCCAGACCACAACAGTGCAATGTATCTCATGCAACAATGCAGTGTATTTTGTGCCATGGTACAAAGTATCTAAACATTCTAAAGCAGCATTGCAAGTATCTCATGCAAAAGTACAAAGTATCACATGAAACGGTACATTTTTAGAAAGCAGTGTTATTAAAAAGATTTAAGAAACTCTGGTATTTAGTCATTATAAGCCAGGGTTGTCCAAACTATGGCAAAGCAGCTGTGGAATGACAACTCCCAGTATTCCCCAAAGCTATTTTAGCAATTCCATGTTTAATGTTCTGTTAGTTCTACATGCAAAGGATGTCGTTTCAGATCTAAATGCTTACTTTGTTACTGGGGCTCATATGTTGCTCTCAGTACTCTGTATTTCATCCCCAGTGAGAACTAAAGCATAAATCTCAATATTGGGAGCCTTGTCACAGTATATGTTATGGCTTGTGAACATCTAAGACAATCAGGCCACTACTTGAAAGCATTTGGACAGCACTGACTAAAGGTACCACGGAGCTGAGATCAAATATAATGTCTTCCTGCTTTTAAGAAAGTCTGCTCCTAAAATCATGGGGCATATCCAAATTACACCGCTGGCTACTAAAACAAAACAGATACCAAGTGAAAGAAAGCAAGAGATGCCTAAGCAAGTCTCTAATCTCGTAAGCAGCTACCGTTCAGTTGAATAAATATCATTATCTCAGCAGGGCTTTGTTTAAATAACAGTAATTAAGTAATAATAACATTGCCCCTATCTGGGAGTCTGCATCAGTGGAGCACAAGCAGAACAACCACAAGACTGTGCCACAATACCACACAAGATGCACCCCTCTGAATACAAACTTGTAGTGCAGCCTTCCACTCAGTGGATAAATGGTTGCTCTCCCTGACCGGCATTTCATTTTTCACTGAGCATTTCACAAACGGAAAGCTTTTCTGATTATAAAAACAAATTGTCTGTGAAAGCTTGATGTGAGTGAAAACACGTGCTGGTGCATTGAGCAAGGGAATTCTTGGGATGCAGTAAAATCCATATTAACCTATGTGCTTCCAGATGGGCTAAATACCCTTGTAAGTGTGACTGCTAGGACAGAAAAAAAACACACACAGACACACAAAAAGAGGAATGAAGATTATTCATATCACTGAGAAGGTTAAAACAATGTGACCCTGTGTGGAGCTGCACAACTTGTTCCCTGCTGATCTGGAATGTTAATAACCTGACAGGCCAAATGGAGCCAGCAGCATATAAGGGACAATAGTATGAAGGTGTTCAGACCTCATTAGTTAACAAAGTGGCAACATATTCCATGGGACAAAGGAACTTTAACAGGGTCATAAAGCAACAAAAATGACAACCAACAAATTTCAATACTAAATTACATTTAAGTGGCTTTGCTGCTCGTGGTGATGTTGCATATGACTCTCCTGCACTATTAAAGGCTGCTGGGACTTGTAGTTCATTAGAAACCAGGAGGCAACAGGCTGAACATTCCTGCACTTAATATCACAATTTGGGGTGGCAGTGGTATGCACACACTGTAAGCACAGCCCAGCTGTATATACTATAGGAATAAATAACAATGCAGATCCGAGTGCATGTGAAAGTAGCGTAGGCTGACACAACAACACACACACTGCGCATTTAAAGATATATTCCATAAATGTCATGGTCTCTAGCAATTATAGTGAGAAACACTGATCAGTTCCATTACTGGGATATTTTTTTGTTGGGATGCACCGAATCCACGATTCGATTTGGTATTCGGCCAGGATTCTGCCATTTTCAGCAGGATTCAGCCGAATCCTTGTGCCTGGCTGAACCGAATACGAATCCTTAAAATCATGTGACTTTTCTTCACAAAACAAGGAAGTAAAAATGTTTTTTCTTTTACCCTCCCCCTCGCTGATTTGCATATGCAAATTAGGGTTCGGATTAGGTCCGGCGTTCGGACGAATCTTTCACAGCAGATTCAGGGGTTCAGCCGATTACAAAATAGTGGATTCGGTGCATCCCTAATTTTTTTTACATTTACAGAGCACTGGCAAAGTCTCCAAAGCATTCGCCTGTCATAATATTGCGGGGGGGGGGGCATAACTGACAGCAGAATAATACAGGTTCCACACCCCAGCTCACACACTTGCTTCATAAAACTACTTGAGACAAGAAGTGCTCATTCCTATTTGGGGGGGGGGGTTTCTCTAGTTAGACCCCTCCCGCCTGTCACAAAAGTTACTTTGTTGCCAACTATCCCCCCATTTCCACTAAAGAGAGAGTCGTTTAGGAATGGTCAGTGCCCACTTGCCAAGGTAGAAGCATCTTATTAACTGACTCAGCAGCAAAGTGAAGCAAGGATGCTTCTCACAATTGTTGGTGGCTTCTTGACCCTGGAGACCAGCCCTTACCTTTGTGTCACCAAATTCCGGATCGTCGTAATAGCCCTGTCCCGACTCATAAGCTGTGCTCAGCTGCACCCATACAGTGTAGTAGAGAACAAGTAGCGCTCCCTCCAGCAAGTGCATCTTCCCCTGCGGAATGAGGCGCTCTAGTGCTAGTGCTACAGTCCGGTCACGCTGTGCTCCCCTCAGCCGGGAAATCTTCAGTCAGTGCAGCAGCTTCGCAGCAACCTGGGCATCAGCCTCTTCCCAGCCAATGAGCGCAGCGCTGCCAGCTAAGGAAAACTTGTCTCAACATCCGAGGCACTGCATGAAGGTCTGAAGCAACTGGTCAGTGCCAACATGGGCAACTCCTGACTGGGGACCTGTACAGAAGAAGCCTTTGCCTAAGGAACGTGGGCACACGTGGTTGCTATGGGAAGCACTACTTGCACTTCTGCTGTCTGGCATAAGAGAATATCAGTACTCAGCGCACAGGGAGCAAAGGCAGTTTGCAGGAGACTATGATAAGAAGTGCGTGAGGCACTAAACTACCCACGCCCACCGTCCAGTTCACTCCGCCCCTCAGCCCTCTAAATCCGCCCCCATCCTCCTCCTTGTCACTTTCAGGAAGCCGGAGTTCTTCAGTTCCTCACAGAGAGTCAGAGCAAAACTATTGCCGTGCTAATAATCTGCTTCCAAAACATGAAGTTGCATATACGTCACTATCACTTTCTAGCCTTTTTTAAATGGAGCTGGGACCATAATACATTATTGTTGTCATTCTACTCTCTGTTCTTCCCTTCGTTCTGGTATCTGTTTACATATCCAAAAGAGATACAGTCACCAGAAATTAAACTCTTTTTAACATCAGAATATTGCCTTTGAAAGCTACTTATAACTTTGGCGTAAAGAATTTGCACAATGCTTTTCCATTACCGGTGTGATGCCCCATGTTACTGTATGAGGGGGGCTGCTCTGCCTTTTTTGTGCAGCAGAAGTCCATTACTAAAGATTTACTAAAGGGGCGAAGTGACTAACGCTGGCAATTGATTCTCTGCTTCTCCGCTTTCAGTTGCTTCGCCAATTTACTAACAGGGTGCAGGCGTTGATTCGCTAGCAAAGGCGATAAATGATGGGATTGATCTGCACTCTAACACCAGGCTTTGGCTTCGCTTTGGCGAATGGATGTCACGTTACTTTGCAAATTCACTAAGATGCAGATTTTACTGAACATTTATCTCTTAAGCCAGAGTTGTCTCCAGCTCAGACCTGGCGAAGTGCATTAGAGTGCATAGATCTTCCTCAATCTTCAGTTACTTACTTCATATTCTGAGTGGAAATTAAATCTACGATCAAAAAACACTGGCAACTTTTCATATTTTTATTATGATAGGCTGCAAAACTGATAAAAATGTTTTTCCACTAACCATTTTCCTCCATACATTCTTTTACATATGGAATATTATTTCACAGTGGCCTTATGTGTACGGCAATAAAACAACTCTATTGACTTTATTAAGGTTCCCTTGGCATGTTTAGTTATTGGTGTAAATGTATTGTATTAGTTGCACCATGTAACATAAAGAGGTGCATTCAACTTTAAATTTCCCACCGAATGCAAATTAGCCTGAACTCAAGAACGCTAGTGAAGTTGTGCTAGGCCTAGGCAGAATTGAACGCCAGCACCTCTTCGCTTTGATTGCTCGCTCTGCCGAAGTAACGCTAGTGTTTGTCACCCGGGACAAATTTCATCTTGAAACTCCACTTGAGCCATCTCTGGCAAATTTTCGCCCTTTAGTAAATTTGCCCCTTAGATGGGACAGTCAAGTTGGCAAAACAGTAAGGTTTAGGGCTCTTAAAAACCCCTGCGTTCCAGTTTCAAGCATTCAGTCACTGGGGAGGGCAGGAGAGGACACACTGAACAATTTTCAATGTGGTTGTACTCACACAGATGCATGTAAGTGCTGGACGCAGGTTTGGACGCAGCATGTTGCATTTTAAAAATATTCACTGTTTCACAAATTTTCCCATGAAGCAAAATATATAAAAACACGAGGCCAAAGGGCAAGCATTTTTATACAGGTCATGTAACTCTGAGGTAACTTCTAATATCCTCATATTTTGCAACTGGGGGTACTTTATTTATTATAATACACAAGTTTCAGGGAGTCATGTGACAGAAATGACATCAGAACTCACCGTTTATAACTGATGACATCAGAACTCACCGTTTATAAGGATATAATTTACAAGATATTTACGGCTTTTGTGTATTATAAAAAAATTATCTCCCCATTGTAAAATATGAAGCTACTAGAAGTGAGTGACTGATCTGTATAAAATACTTGCTTTTGTAGTCATGAAATTCTTCTGTGACTTCTTATAGCCTTACATTTCGCAGTCTGTTTGGTTTATTTAGTGTTTTCATAACTTTCTAGTAGATTTAGGGCATGAAAATCCAAATTACAGAAACATCCATTATCCGGAAAACAAGCACATGTGATGTGTGTGACCTATAGGATGCTGAAATCAAATGTGTAGATGTCTTTCCCTGTATGTCTACAATCCCTTCTATTTTCAAAATATGCGTTAATCCCATGTGTTCGTCTCTCTTGTGATTCATCTTTTGTTTAGCAGAGAGGGTAGGACTTATCTGTGCAGGCGCAAAACCCTGGAACCTGCTGAGTTCTCTTACTAATGCCAGACAATCCCACATAATCCTTCCTTAACCACTGATATATCCTCCTGCTCATGCATATTTTATCCTTTTGCTTTTAAAAATAAACCCCCCAGAAGTATTTAATATTTCAATTATATAAACTCCTTATCCGTGTGAACAAATAGTTTCAATCCCAAAATCACAAAAATTGGTGTTATGCATTCATAGTTTCCTTACTTTAAAGGGAAGGGAGACTAGAAGGTTACAAAAAACGTTGGCTAAAAACTCTTTTTAAATAATAAGTTTTTGGAAACTAGAATTAAGGAGATGTAAGGATACCAGTGATGAATGCTGGATTTGGAGCTTGGAAAATATATACCCCAAGAGGAATGGCAACAATGGCAACTGAAGTGCCCTTAACCACCAGCAACTGCTTTCCTTTTACCTGAAAACTTACTAGGTTACGGTAAGCACTTTTACTTGTTTGATTGTATCACTTAAATTTAAAAGTTACTTCAGGGTAGTTCTGTGCTGGAGATATAACACTGATAAGGTGATTCCTAACAATTATGCTATTTGTAGACCAATCTAATCTAACCATGATATTTTTTGCTTACCTATGTTAGTAAATCCATCATATGTAAATTATTTTGTTACTGAATCTTCTCATCTTCTCAATCTTCTCAGTAACACCAAAAAATTAAAGTGTTTTAAAGTAAAGAAAAATATCATGTAGTGTTGCCATGTGTTGTTAAAACTGATCTGTTTGCTTCAGAAACACTACTATAGTTCATATAAACAAGCTGCTAAGTAGCAATGGCTGCTTCCCATGGCTGCACAGCAGCTTATTTATATAAACAATAGTAGTGCTTCTGAAGCAACCACTGCAGTTTTACCAGTGCAGGGCAACACTGCATATTTTTATTACTTTAAAACAATTTCATCTTTTGATGTTATTGGTCCTTTAATTCTGTCTGTGCCTCAGCATTTTGGGGAATAATAGGGAGAAGGACTTAGACTGGGCATTTTTATCATGCTTCATAGGGCTGATAGAGAGCGGAATGGGCAAAAATGTCATGTAATGTGCTACAGAGAGCAAGAGTGGACTGAGGGGAAGAAACTTCAGTGGCATGAATAAACAAATCTTAACTGAAAGCTTATTGCTAAATACAGCCCAAGCTTTAGGTGGGTCCAACTTTTAGGCCCAGAAAAGTGAAATTCCCCAGAGAAAATGTTTCCTGTTATGGGAAAGTTTAAGCCACCCTTATCTACCAAGGCGACCTGTGTGCTTCTTAGATAAGTAACCCACCAATCAAGTAGCAACATTTTTTTGCAACTGATATTTTAGCTGCCAGTCACTTTTTCTGTACATTTTTGTATTTTGAAACCCTTTTCTAACAGGCTACAGGGATAATTTATAAACAGGCTTGGATTTCTGTCTTGGGCACCCTTATGCCACTGGGTCCTAGCAAGTGCACCCCCTGCTGACTCCTAGCGAGTGCAACCCCCCTGCGTGCACTCCTTATGTGTACAGGCTGCAGGTGGGTGGATTGCCACCCCTAAAAACTTGCCACACTCTGGTTGCACCCCTTTAAACGCCATTCTCAAAAGTACATAACACCCATACATGGTCATAATAACCCAATGCAACAGTTCAGTCTTCTGGAGGTCATAAAAAAGTTGGAGCAGGCCATATCAGACCCAAGGGAAGCACAATATGTGCCAATACTTTTTGAAAGGAAACACTGTGTTGTATGAATTATTGCTATGCTATATGCTTCATGTTGTATCAACAATAGTTGCCAACCTGGAAATTCACTTTCATAGTTTACCTTTTACCATTTATTTAACAGGCACCCTATTTTGCATAATTCAGTTAATTATTACCTATAATTATAATGGTACTCATTTACTAGCCAAATTTGCCCTAGTGTAATAACTATTGCAAGCAATCACATGCTTTAATTGTCCTTCCCGCATCTGTTTGAACAAAGCTTATGACAGATTGGGTACTTTGGGTTACAACCCCAGGTGAAATTACCCAGTGTTAGTAAATATGCTCAATTTCTCTTAGCTGATGTGTATACTAAGGTACAGGACTCACTAATATTTTTTCCCAGTTTTCAGTGCTTTAAAAAAAAAAATACTGCTGCAGCACCTCTTTGTTGCAAAACTGAGAAGTTTAATTTATTAGGTCAGACAACCAGGCAATATTTTGGACTTAGTCTCGCCCTTTCTCAAGCCTGGTTGTCTGACCTAAAAAATTCAACTTCTGACTTGCAACGAAGAGGTGCTGCAGCCGTATTTTTTCTAGTATGTCTACCTAACTCCTGGCAAATGTTTTTGGACTGCTTTGCACCTAACTCACAAGGTTCTATAAAGTAGTTGAATAACACATTGCTTCTATTAATTTGGAAGTCTTCAGTATTTTAACTGTGAACTGCTGATTCATTGCTTACGCATTTATATTTTACCAACACAGAGCAGCTGTTCAACAAGATATCTTATCAGTACTCCATGTTTACATTAGGAGACACAACAATACATCATTCTTTGCCTTATATGGCCACTTTTACATATTTATATTATATTAAATATAATTTTCTATTTTTCTATGAACACTACTCTGACCTAATCATTGTATCTATAATTATTGAGTCTTTGGGTTGGCAAAAAGCAAAGGGAGAGAGAGCAATAAGTGGAAAGTAAACAAAATAAAAATGAATTGACCTCTCTAAACGCTTCTGTAATTTACATTCATTTTTAGTTTTTAGGAGTTTCTGAAATTTATAGATTGGCAATAAAGGGTCAAAGGAGAGTCAACAAGCCTAGGGTTGCTAATAGAAGTCTCATTTGCCGTGCCAATCCAATTGATGATCCTATTTATTCATGCAATGACAACCTCCTTTTGCAGCTGAATAAAGAGCTGTAAAAAATGTATTATTTTATGTAAAATAAAATGTGTTTCAAAAAAGTTAATGCAGTGGTGAAGCTGCAAGTTAAAACTTACACAAAAATAAGTACAATTCCGTTTTATAAACAGTGCACCCAGAACCTTTACATTGGAATTTACACCAAAAGGGGAAGCCCACCATCACCATTTATGCTGCAGCTTTATAAATAGAAATGGAATGTTACACCACACTGTACTTATTTTTGGTGTGATATGAAATAAACACTTTCAAAATCTGCCTCAAAGATGTTTGCATCATTTACTAATCCTAAATAATTTTTTTTCAGCTCCAAAACATCGAAAAAGTTTCAGTGCCAAATGTGACTTTACAATTAAAACAAATATTGTCTCATTCTTTTTTTCAACAGGATGCTGTAAGACTAGAAATAAAACATTGAAAGAGCTGGTAGGGGGTAAATGCTAACGGACTCCTGCTGCACAAATATGGGGGATCAGAGAGGTAATGTAAAAGCATCATACAAATCCTTTATGGCAAAGTTAGAATTAGCTTTCAAAGCCAATATTATAATAGATGTAAAAAAAGAGTTTAATTTCAGGTGTCAGAACCCTCAAATCCATGTCCCTCCTCCTCCCCTGTGGAAAACACAGAGTCCAACAGCACATGATTAAACACCTTAGGGGCCCTAACAATAATTTATAAATGCTAACAACACCCAGAGAAAATTCCATGCTGGTTGCCTTTCAGCAGTTTGTGAACAGGTGAACAGTGTGGGCAGTTTCAGTCTGGGTCTCAGGTGTGAACAGTACTGAGTTTTAGGGCTGTGAACAACAGAGGTGTCAAAGGTGTGAACAATGCAGGCGGATGTGTGAACAATACACATTTTTAGTAAATAACCCCCTAAATTGGTTATTTGCTAAACCACAAATTTATCTGGTTGGGCCTTTTGGGGCAAAATCTAACATTTTTTGTGGAAAACAACTTTTTTTGGAGATTTATTATACTCTGATGCTGCAAAAAAAACCTGAATACAAAAATGTGCCATCTCAGACCTGCTAAGGTCATGTATAAGTCAGTGGGAGATGCCCTAAACCAATTGGAAGTTATTGTGGTTTGCATTAATTCAATATTTTCTGGGTTTCAGGCAAAAAAAAAAAACCCTGAAAAATCTAGTGATTCCAGAAAATGTTTGAAAAAATCATACAATTTGGGTTTTTGCTTGATTTTATCAGGCAAAATTAGGGATGGGAGTTTGGTCATGGTGTTTTTATTTAGATCATGAGATAAATTTGGATTTTCGTAAATAACTCCCATAGATTCTTCAGACAAAGAAATTATAAACTCCTGACGTGAACACTAAGGGGCCGATTTACTAAATTCACGTGAATAGATCGAAGTTCGATCGAATTCGATCGAATAACGATCGCAGGATTAATTCGATTGGTCGAATATGCAAATTTGGATGATCGAATATTCGATCATCGAAGGATTTTAAACTATGGGAACCCTCCCATAGGCTTCTGAGGCTAAGTCCTGATTTAATAGGATTCGTACGATCGAAGATCGAATGATCGAATAATTCATTCGAATTATCAAACAATCGTTATTTGATCGTCGAATGATCAAAGATCGAATAAAAGGGTAGCCTGAAACTATTCGATTAACATTTGAAAATCAATGCTAATCGAATATAGAGGAAAAACGAATACTTTTTGGGTGAATTTAGTAAATCTGCCCCTAAGGGTCCAACAAAAAATATAGCTTTTTTCTTGATTTGCAAAAAGGCATAAAGTAGATGGGAATAGACTCAACAACTACTACTGTATATCTATTCTGCAAAAAAAATGCAACCATGTAGATTCTGTTGCAAATTTCCTTAAATATGGCTGGGAAAAAAGTTTTGTGCATTTTGTTGCCTTTTTTCCCCATGATAACATTTGGAAAATTTTACTACAAAAAATTTTGTAAAAAAGCCTCTAAGAGCCATATAGCACCAGACGGTTTGCATATCTACGAGGAAGCAAATGCTGAAACACTTCCCTTTTCCCCAACATCACTGTGCACTGCTAGGCATGGCTTTGGACTTGGCACAGACAAGATTGATTTCATACATGTAGAAACACTGTTGTAGCATGACCCTATTAATATGCCTATGTATACTTGTGAGTAAAAAAAAATACTTAACTTCCAGTCTGGTGTACAGATGTTGTGACATTGTTCCTCCACTATACAGTATTATGTTGTAAATTTACCCAGGTTAATTTTTACTGTATTACCACAGGATGATGATTAATGTAATTTGTGTAATGTTACTAAGAATATATGTCCCATAGAGAAGAATTTCCCATGACTAGTGATGGGCGAATTTATTCACCAGGGGCAAATTCGCGGCGAATTCCCGCGATTCGCAGCTGGCGAATAAACGCGAAACACCAGTGAAAATTCGGCAAAAAAAATTCGCAGAAAAAAACGAGACTCGTTTCGTTTCTCTAATTTTTTCGCCAATTCGCGAATTTTTCCGCGAAGCTAAACGGGGGAGATTCGCCCATCACTACCCATGACCAATACCATGTAGAGCTTCCCTCATGGAATGATCCCACTGCAGAGATTATCATTTCCTCCCTGCCAGCAGAGTTTACAATCTGAGTTCCCTAACATTTACACTCATACAAAGGTCAATTTTATCAAAGACAACCTACAGTACCTGCATGTGTGGCAGGAACTTGCAGCAATGCCATGCAAGTGCTGGGAAGATATAGATATTTATTGCAGATGGCTCCCTAGTGGAATCTAGCTTAGGAGCCCAGTGGAGAAAGGCAGCAATGCTATCCGCTTCATAATCATGCATTCCACCAATATAGGATCTGTTGTTTGAGGCCTGGGATTTTTAAGATTATGTTTTTTCTGTAATAGGAGCGAAATTTTTAATTTTAGCATAAAAAAGTTGGATTGTGTTGCTTTCAGCAAAGGTCTATGCAAGCTTTGTTTACAGAAATTACTGTATATGGTATTGTATTGTTGCATATGGAATTGTAGAGAAAAAGAAAATCAGTAAAATATCAAGGCATTTATTGCAAAAGGATACTATAGGAATTGGCAAAGTCTTATTTCACAGCTTTCTAGATATTGGTGTTCTGGCTTAAAGGTCAGACACCTGTACTAAACAGTACGTAAATGTTTCTAAAATTCTCTAATGGTGCCAGAGCACAAAACAAATTCCAGTGCTCAGTGAGAAATGAGAGCACTTGAAATGCAGATGCATACATAGAATTAAGTTCAATACTTAAAAACAAAGGAGATGGGGCATTATTGAGTCTTACTAATTTTAGATTTCCATTTTGAATTACTCTAGTACATCTGTTAATAAGTGAACTTCTACAAAGGTGTTAGTAAGTCTTGTAGATTTTGACATTTTTAAAGGTGTCCTTGTTTTTTTTGCCTCTGTCTTTTTGGTTGCTCCAAAAACTTCTGTAGTATGTTGAATTCCATGCAAAGTGACAACTGGGACATGGTGATGCGTGACCATGAGGTATAATATCAGTGCAGTTTTGTCATTCTATTTCTGTGGCCATAAACCACAAAACAAACTATTTATTTATAGGGTTAAATTTAATTTTTGTTAGAGCAGTCTATCTAATGTTTTTTTTAATTAAACATTCATATACTATAGAATCATTTCCTCATCATTATCGATAAAGCAATTTAAACAATCAGCATGGTTCATCTACTGTAAGTTATCTAAGTTTTACCAGACAATAAGTCTGGAATATGAGAAACTGACATCCTCTGCTTCAGGCCTCATCTTTATTATTGAGTATCATTTCAGTCTCAGTTAAACCTGGAGTTTAGAAAATTCAGGAGTATGACTTCAATCATAATTTATTTCTGATGGATGGTTTATTAGATTGGAATGGTATTAGTTAGAAGAAACACACCTTAGTGTCAATATGATTAATATTTATAGATGTATCCAAGATAAGTACAGGAGATTTTTTTCATGAGAACTCTTTTTTCCAAAATCTGTGTAAAGATTACAGATTAAAGTATCTAAAGTTGTGGAATTCATTGGCTATGATGTTATGGTAGCCGAGTTTGTCAAAAACATTACATTTGTATTATCTTATTGTTGTAACACTAAAAAATAATCATTTAATCAGGTTTCACATTGCATTGCACAATTCCAGTAGCCAGATTAGTGGGAATTTCCATACTATAGCTGATGGGAATCTGGGTTGTCTTCCCTCCCACTTTATCTCCTTTAGTTGTTTGACAGAGAGGATTTGAAAATGTTTTGTCTGTGTATATACTCACAAAAATGCCCACCAGTAGCTCTTTTTCAGCTAAACGATGTACCTGGATTAGTCTAAAGCCCTTTAAATAGGTACATTTATTTTGTTTGGCATCAAGTCTATGATGTAACATAATCTGTTACAAAATATGTCAGACCTGTGTTTCTTCTCTGTGTAAGCCCCACATGCGGCATATTTAACTGAGATGAAATTCAGAACT
>CM044431.1:47690966-47705382 GCA_024363595.1 Xenopus borealis | reverse complement strand
TGATGTAGATAAAGCAACAATTATACTAGAGTAAACAGTGTTACTACAATCCCCCTTGTGTTATTAAAACAGTATAACAAGCAGTGTATAATATAGTCTAAGCTGAATGAAACTGAACAAAAATGAAGGACTGTATAAATGCATAGAGTGATGACTGCTAGCCTTAATAATTAATAAAAAAAATTCACTCTATATACAAAAATAAAGTCAATCTATAAAAATTCCTGGAATGGTTTTGCTTATTCTGGATGTCCCTTCACATACTTATTCCTTGAATTCGAAAATTTCACTCCCACACTAATTGTTCACTTCAAGGCTCTGAAAGAAAAATGTAGTCACCCTTTAGTCTTTGCTGCATGAAGGAACTTTTCACAGGAAGATCTTGTTTCGTTAATCTATTTTTCTTTTTATTCTCTTCATTAGTTTTTCTATGGTTACCAGTTGTCACTACATGTTCCCAGGTGCTCTGCATAGAAAAAACTACTTTTCATGTACATTTTCAATTAAATCAGGCTAGTTCCCCAATAAAATAGCTATGTATAGTACAACAATTGTAATTTACATTTGTTGGATGAAGCAAGGGCACTGAATAGTCAGATGTAGGAAATTGAGTGAGCTGTATAGTGATCGGTTTATAGATGACTGGAAGATGCGATGAACAAGTTAAAAAAAACAAATCTGTTAATTTTAAGAATAAACCCAGACACAGTGAAATATTTTGTACAGTCAATTAAGCCTTTCCAGTGAGTGCTTCAATCCTCCTAAGATAGATGTACCGAGCATCCAGACAATAAGTATTTCATTTATTTGTTTATTTGAAAAAGAGGAGAGCACTTCAAATGCAGATTAACTGCTTGTGGCTGGTGTTTGTTTCAAACTGCTATACACAACATGTTTCAGGCCATCAGTGCCCTTTTTCAAGTTAATCTGCGTTTGAAGTGGTCTCCTCTTTTCCAGTGAAATACAGTGAAATATTTCTGATAAAGTGCTCTGGTTGTATTTGATTCCTGTGCTTATGATTATATAATTCAATTTAGCTTTAAAACACTAAGACATAATTGATGATGTTCAGTTTACATAGATGGGTTTCATAACATATAATATCATAACAGATTCAAACATTATTATAAATTGCAGTTAGGGTTCCTTATCAGCTATATAACACAGACATGTTTGTATAAAATGCTGTTGTTTCATTTTTAGTAGTTTAATCTCGCTTAGAGAAACTTACTACAAGATCATCAGATTTTTATCTACATTCCACGGATAGAAAATTACCGTCTGTTCTTGTTCTATGGCTCCCAGAGATCCTCTAGCCCTGTTAGTTCTGCATTATAGACAGAACACAGGTATTCTAGTATTTTTGTTACCTCTGTAAGATTCAGATGTATAATTATTAGAGATGTAGTGGAATATTTTAGATGAGAGAGCTATCTTTCATTCTAAGTGGAAACATAATTAAAGAAACATATGGAAATAATGAAAATGGACATGATGAAAGAACATGTGTCTAAAACGGAGTGGCTTTTCTTTTAAAAATCATTCCTTCTGAATGTTATCTTTATTCTGTGGCTTCTGAAATAAGCTGTGATTGTGAAATCTTGGTGGATATAGAAAAGAATCAGGAGCAGATGTGGGATAGATAAAAGATGGGGTAAAGATGGCCATAGACGTAATGATATAAGACATAATCTTGTAATTACTGACCCACTTATTCCATTGAGCTGTCTGGAATCTAAGAATTCCAACAGAAAAACTGCCTTTCTTCATGAATTCTTAAAATAATGTATGTGTCTCTTGCTGCTGCTACACCTGTTGATCTATCCACTGTGCCAGGTCTTAGTGGTGTTTACTTGGTTACTGGAGTCTAGATGTTTTTTTTTGTCCAGATTGCTTTCTGTAATTATTTGTTTTGCATATTGTTTTTCTATGGAAAGATCATTAAACATAAATTGTTGTACCTAGAATATGCAGAACAAGTTTGGCCTCCAGAGTTTAAAAGGATAGAAGTAGAATTCCCTGCTGAAGCTGTTGTACTAGCAAATACATTAAGTTCAAGACAGGGTTGGATGCTTATTTAGTGAGTGATAAAATACAAGTTTACATAAATGAAGTCAAAGTTAATATAAGGACTGGTGTGATTACCCTCTTGGAGCCAGGAAAGAATGTTTCCCCCATGAGACAAATTAGAGAGGTTATATATTCCTTTCATTTCATCTGGACAAAAAAGGTTACATATGATGGACATTTCTTTTTTTAGCTACTATGTTGCTTTGCCTGCTGCCTATCACTTCTTTGGTCTAATTCCAGTGCTGATTTGTGGCTAGCAATTGATAATGGCAATTCATTGTTTAGGTTGGAAAATGCTGCCTGTTGCATTCACAAGTCTGCGGGCAATTATATATTTTCTTTAAAAAAAAAAAATCTTTCCACATGTAAACACTCAAGGAATGTCACAACTCTGGACCCCCATCTAAAATTCGCAAAGTACCTGTAAACCTGGGCTTTTCTTTAAGGGATACTGTGATGGGAAAACATGTTTTTCTCAAAACGCATCAGTTGATAGTGCTGCTACAGCAGATTTCTGCACTGAAATCCATTTCTCAAAAGAGAAAGCAGTTTTTTTATATTGAATTTTGAAATCTGACATGGAGCTAGACTTTGTCAGTTTTTCCAGCTGCCACAGCCATGTCACTTGTACTGCGAGTTGGAGTGATATCACCCCCCTCCCTCCCCCCCCCAGAAGCCTAACAAAAGAACAATGGGAAAGTAACCAGGCAGCAAGATAACAGCTCTCTGGTAGATCTAAGAAAATCCAGGTCCCACAGAGACGCAGACTCAGTTACAAGTAGGAGAGACAACAGCCTGCCAGACAGCAGTTCCATCCTAAAGTGCTGGCTCTTTCTGAAAGCACATGACCAGGAACAATGATTTGAGATGACTGCCTACACACCAATATTACTAAAAAAAGTTAAACACGTGTTGGTTCAGGAATGAAATTTTCTATTGTAGCGTGAATTACATGCAGTGTAAAACAGTGTCATTTAGAAATAAAACAATATATCATAGAAATCATTATATAATCCTTTTTAATTAAGCTAAAATATACCCATGCTAATGGCAACTGCAACTGTATTGGGGTTTTTAATGCTTTTAGTAGTGATGGCTGACACCTTTTGCTTCACTGAAAATTTGATAAAATATTTGCTCAAATGCATTGAAGTCTATGGGCGACATTTTTTTGACATGCAACAATTTCCTTCCCATATTGGAGATTATGGGCATCATTTTTGTGTTGAAACTTTGTAAAAGAATTTCTCTCATTGCAAGTTTTTAGTAGTGTTTCATAGATCTGGGAAAACTCGAGGTCTATGTTATCTATCTAATAATAGATCAAATATCTCTATAAGCATTTTTATATACTGTATATATTCCTCCACTCAGCCTATGTATTCTTGATATAAATATTTTGTTCTTTTTCTGTGCATAGTTTATTTACAATACATATATTAGCATTCCTTTGCCTACTAAAATATTTTACATATTTACTTTTCTTAAACTCATTTCTGACTGCACACATTAACTTTTGTTTAACAAACCAGAACCTTATGTTGGCATCTCATAAATAAATTGGCACTACAATAAAATAAACCCTTTATGCACCAGCACAAATATTTAGGTGGAAACATTATTTTACATTTTTCTTTTCCTGTTTATTTTATTGATTATTTGAAAAGAAAAAAATGCCAGTAAAATAATCAGACCATCCAGTGTAAATCCCAAATAGGAACTAATTAACTGTGTCAGATGACGGTAAACACCTGCAGGCCCTACTCACATGGCAGCCACCTGTACTTAATGACCTTATTACAACTCAACCATATAAATAAATACATTACATGAGATTCTTATATCTACTTGTTCATTGCCTTTGCAGAAAACCAGTTTTATTTTGTGGCAATTTGCCAATCATTGTCTTAAAATATGGATGTATAAAAATGGAAGAATATTTTGTTTCGTTTCTCCATGAAACCTTCTTTTAAATTAGACAGCAAGGCAGGCCCGGACTGGCAATCTGTATGTTAGGGCAAATGCCAGATGGGCTGCTATAAGTTGCCATAGAAAGTCAGTATTTAGTGGGCTGGTGGAGGCAGTTTGGGCCTCTAAGTGTGATGATTGGGCCTCTGTGTACCTGAAATGCCATGGCCTATTTTGATTCTCAGTCCAGCACTGCAGCAAGGTCATCAATAAATATATTCTCTTTTGTCTCTGTGTTCAGCATTGTCAAGCCTGTATGGCATAGAACTATGAATTCAGTATTGCTAATAAATCAAGCATTGCAAACCAGTTTCAAATAATATGTCAAATTTTTATGTACTTAAACAAGGTTTCAGTCGAAATCTGAAACTCCTGTTGTATATTTGAGAATGGTTTTACGTGCTCATTGTGCACTAGCTGTTATATGGTTTTAATACCTTTATATAACCATGTAACTAGTTGGAATTTTCATTACAGCAATATTGATGGACCTTCTGGGTGAATGAAAAAGATACGAGGTGTTTTCTGAGATCTGTAAAGTTTGTAAACACAGTGAGACTTGTTTTGAGCTATATATTTTTGCAAGTAAGAATTTGAAGTGGTTGCTGTAGAGATCATTGAGACTTTTCTATATCCACCCAGTGGTTTTATGTTCAGTGAAGCCAACCCATTTTGTCTTCTTTCTTACAGAATAATAAAAGTCTTCTCTTCTTGTTGCTCCAGATATAACTGGAGATATATACTGTACCTCTAAATATTGGAGGTCCAGTAAATGATGTTGTATTCCATGGTTTTAATTCAAAATCTATGAAAAATATATTCACTTTATCTGAAGAAAAAACATGGTGGCAGTGCCTGTCACTTGCCCAATCCTTGGATTGGTCTAGTACACTTACAAAACCCAATAATGCTTTCTTTATTACATTTCTGTAGGTTACTGATCTAGTTAAACTTAGCACCAGTAACTATATGAAAGTTTCAGTGTATCTCTTCAATAGTGGTACCCATGACTGAGGGCAAAATGACATTCCCTATTTTGATGCCCCTCTTACTTTCTGTTGCTTTTCTTGAACATTATGTTGTTGCTGAAACCATCACATCTTCTTTGGTGTACAAAGATATCACAGAGCTATCTCTTCATTACCATAGCTGTTCCTGTAAGGGAATATCCATGGTTCATGACTGCATATGAAATATTACAAAGTATGATCCCTATGTATGAATATGTAATACTCATCATATTATATTTTCTTCTAAGCCAGAAATAATTATTTTTTATATGAAAAAAGATCTATCCAAACAACTAAGAAATTTTATGTTTCCTTTATGTAAAACAAAAAACTTCACTGGATTCATGCCTAAACATGTGTATAACAAATGTTACAAAAAAACAGTACTCTAAGGATTAATGGAATGGGGCTGAGTCCTACCACTGAACTCCATCAACGTCATGCAATCTCAATATAAAATTCAATGTTCATACATTTACTAATGAACAAGGCATTGAGGAGCAATTTCTAACTCAAGACTAAAAAAACTTTATAGGGCTTGTTTACTTAAGTAAAGTCCAATCCTTTTTACTTATTTTGCCACGTTTTTGCACATTCATACCAGAATATCACTGTAAATGCCACCACCACCACAAAACTTAGTTGTAGTGTTATCCAGTGATAGCAGTTGACAAGAGTGTACAGTATATGTAACTCTGTCTGGAATGAGGGTGGGACCAGGGTTTGACAGCAGAAAAATGAGGTGGGCCATGAGGTTAGTTGGTGTTTGAGGCTGTGGGTCTGGATGTATGTTATGGTACTGAGATTGTTGGTTTCGGTGGAGTAGTTTGAATGACCTCTCAGCTGGAAAATTTGTTGGTCCCATCTGAATTTATAAAATGAAATATAGCTCCTTAGAACTTTTTCCCTATAATTTTGTTATTGTGAGTGTAGTTTAAGACCTTAAGTATTGTAAGGGATTCTCCAGTTCAACATAATCTGAAGGCTTTATAAATCCTTTTTAATATTTATTTAGAAGGTGTGGTACATGTAGTCTATAGGTTTGCAAAGAGAAATCAATGGACATTTTTCAAGTAAGAATCTTCGTAATCATATGTTCTACTTTCCATAGATGTTTTGAAGTCCTGGCAGCGAGGAAAGCAAAATATTAGACATTCAAAAGGCAACTTTTTCAGACACAGAAATATTAACCAACCAGTGGTTTGGCTTCCATTTTTGCACCTTGCTTTTAAGGTCTAGTTTGTCATGTTAGTATAAAAAATGTAGTACACTAGTATGTTTTCCAAAAATTGGCTCTGAGACAAATATTCCCAGATCACCTCAGGTTGCCTGCTGGGTATAGGACTTAAAGAACTTGTTAGAAAATACCAGTAGATGTTCACCAGTGAATGTTGGTCATCAATGTATGCTTAAGGGTTTGATCTGTCTTGAGGGAGCAATATGTAACACACAACAATTTGACATACATGGTAAGTCTGCCCAGTTACCTAGAGTTTTTATAACCCCTTAAAATAAAAATTCATACCAATTCATATCAATTTATAAAAATAACATGGGATTCCAAGACCATATTTTTTTGGGTTGTCGGCTGTATCGGGTTACAAAATAATGACTTCATTACTACTTTCCTCCAGAACAAAATGTCTCTGAATATGTAACTACAGTAACTATATAACACAATTTACTTATTTTAAAATTATAAAATTTTTAAACAAAAGCTAAAAGCCCCATAAGGTTATTGTTTACTATAGAGCATACTGGCATTTAGAGTGAGACAAACAGACACACTTCAATATAAAATAATAACGCCCCAGAAAATATTTTTGTAAGTGCTAGATGGTAATGATGTATATTAATGCAAATTAGTATTTCCTATGTACTTAACCGTTCTTTGAGGAGGACCAGCAGTCAGTTGAGATTTTTGTTATAATGAAAGTTTGAACAATAGACAATTGTTTAACATTAATTCTAACAGCAATCCATGCACCTATCCTTATCAAGTACTGGTAAATCATTTATCTGCAACATGTTACTTACTGAGACCTTCCCACAGCTTCCAAAGCTGGATATTCCTCCCCCTTCATTCACAAGTTGAACATTCCACTACACTGGAACCTGTCAGTTTGCTACAAAAGTTTCCTTTGTTGTTTTGTCAGACAATGATTCCTTACAAGCCAGCTTAGTACCACCCTATATTACTTATATTATATATACACACCCACCCACACAAACCTATGTTGCTTCTTGGGCTTGTTTGTATTTAAATGTCTGTATTATTTACAGTATATAGCAGCTGAATTGTCAAAATCTGTTATTATTCAAGAGACTTTATTCTTATGGTCTATTTTGCTCTAACATGAGATATCATCACCTTAATATATTGTATAAAATACCCAGAATTCTTGTGATTCAGACATAACAATTCTTGAGAAAATATTTTCAAAATATTTCCATCTACAACTTCAATCCAACTACAATATCTCCTGCAGGCTTCCCCTAGGTCCTAATACATATCCAGAATGTGGAGTCCTACATTCATTTTTCAGGAGTAATACAATATAACATTTAGCTTTTTTTAGCCACTCTAAAACTGGCAGGTGGTGGACTTAGCTGGTACCATTGCTCACTTAATAATAGTTGGAGTACATTTAGGACCTGTATAGATGTATATACATTATTATTATCATAATGTATAAAGAATCATCTTTCCCTGCAGCGCTTTACAGAGATCACAACCATGACCAATAAAGTCCTTGACAGAGTCATTTCTAACAATTTTATCACCCTAACATGATGTTTAGGAAAGGGGCCTACCACATGGAAACATTTATAGGGGAATGTAATATTGGTGGCTAATGCAAACATCATTCACAATTCATTTGCAATGAGAATAAATGTTCGCAAACTGAACAATTTTGGCTTTGAGAACAGTTTGCCCCTCACATGACAGTATGATAGTGATTGCAAATTTTATAGTTTTTGATAGTGTGCAGTGTATTTGATAAAACTTCTTAATGAAAAAGTTGTAACGTTTGCTTCATAAATGCACAATTTAAAGTCACAATGCATTAAACCCCTAATAAAGAACATTACATTGCGAGATGCAAATATGTTCTCTTTGCGATTTTTATTACATTTTTTACAGAAGAGGTATGGGGAAGTTAAATGTCCTAATTTTTTTGGGAAAAAAAAATGAATGTTCTGGATCCACTGTGCAACTATTTAATCTGCCTTCCAATTTCACTAAAAATACAAAGGGTTCACAATACATCAGTACCAGGAGAAAGTGCTGTTATCCTTTATGAGTAGATACCTGCAGAAAAGAGTTACTTAACCTTTATATTGAAGTCAAAATAGACTTTTATTCATGAAATTTTTTTTTAATATTGTGTAAAGCTTTTCAGTTTTTTACATGTTGTAGTGTACAATTATGTTGTTTTGTGTCATCCAGTATCAGAAAAGATAAGCTAAGAAATGTGTTTTATACTGCATTAAAAGGCAACATCTAAAAAGATATGCTGAAGACGCTTCATATAAATAGAGCCAGAGCCTTTAGCCTGCTCCAATAACACAGACTTGATGCATGTTGATGCAATTCAGTTCTGTTCAACTTTTCAATGTATCATGCAGATAAATCTTTATTCTAAGATTGGGGGCTGTATTATAATAAAATAATGATGTCATAGCGAGTGAAACCCATTGTCAGACACAGAGTCAGATAAATCTCTTTGTGGCCACATCCAGTCATTGGGTCTCCACTTACGCAGCTCTAATTAACATTTATTATTTAAAATTTAAATACATCTGGGATATTATTTTATTGGAATCATTGATCAAACGCATTAAACTGCACAAAGTCATAGCTTCCAGATGAACCATCCATCATTCCCCAGACATGCTAATAGGTCACCATATAAAACAGAGGATGTGGTTCCATCCAGTATTAGCAGCCTACATTCCAACACAAAAGAATGAAAACAGTGCAGAAAATTAAGTAATTGGACAAAAAATTAAAGTGCATGATTTAATGGAGGTTCTAGCAATCAATTATGGAGACAAAAATAAGTTAACGTGTAATGATCCCTTAAAGTCAAACCATATAAACCAATGGCTGTGTTTCAGAATTAATTGACCAAATCATGGATAGGCAAGAAATGTTAACAGCTTTCCCAGAAACAGTTGCCAGTTTCTTTCATGCACAAACATCTGAAGAATACTCCCGTGGACTGGATGATAAAGCATTGTGAATATTACTTTCAGGCGCTGACAGACTACCCCACATATCATAGTTTTAGCTCTTCATGCTGATGGAAAATAAATTTATGAAACACACTACAAGCATATTTTAAATGCTATCAGTTGTAGCTTGAGCTAGAACAATCCCAGTGGTATATATCCAACGCTCTCCCATGCAATATAATTTACTAAGGCCAATTAATCTCTAAAATATGAAGATTAGAGCCAGTAAAAGGCCGGTTTCCTAAAATCAAAGTAAGCCCTTGCATTAATTCTACAAATAACAATCACTAAGAAAACAAACTATATGTTCAAGAAATAAAATACCTTAAAAATTCTGTCATGGCTGAATGGTGGATAACTATGTGAAGACATGTATATTATTCGTTGGTTTAAGCTGGTGTATCAGTGATATGCTTTATCACGAGTCAGAAGTGAAAATAAAGCTGCTTCCAAAAACAATAAGTACAATATTAAATTATACTAATGTTCGGTGGTTACCAATTTAATTAACTGCTGCACTGTTTGTTCTTCTATGTTGCCTCAATTGTTCTACAGCTTCATCAACAATAGCCAGTCTGAGAAAAATGTTGGGGATCTTTCTACACTTTCATAAATACCACATCTAATTTGTGCTACAAAGGAACACTTTAATTGCTTTGACCCCATGAACAACGTTGTTGAAATGTGAAAATGTATGTGGTGGATTGTTTACAGTTACAGGGACTTCTTGGAGAGTGTACCTAGTAAGCTAGTTCTTTATTTCTCTCTTTAAAAATGGATTCATTTATGCAATTAGAAATAATATTAATAATAGCACAACCCATAACATTTATACACCATTCAACAACAGTTCATTTTAGAAAAGGGTCCAAAGTCGCTGTGACTTAATTCAGGAACTGCTCAAATGCCACATGGGAATGTTTCTAAAAAATAATAATCACATTGCCAAAGATAAAGCCCTAATCATTTTAATTGATCACAATTAATTTTATACTGGTATAGTCTGTAAAACATTCTATTCTAATAAATATTTACTATTGCAGTCATTGCATTCTTCTGTGTACTTCAGGAGGGAGTTCCCAAAACTTTTTAACCTTAAATTCCAGTGCATTGTGCCCATTTTGTGCACTTTGCACACTGCCTTCAAAATAGTAAATGGCTTCTTATTTATTGTAAATTATGTAATTGATCATTAATTATGAGAACCTAAAAGTGTTTTCTATCTAAATCATTTTGTGCTGGCATTTTTATTTATTTTATCACACATGCAAATGATTTGGTATGATCACAAATACTGATGTCAGGGCCTCTAAAATATGTAGAAAAAAGTTTAACTCATAGGGTGTATCTGCTGAAGTTCTCCCTACTGGAGAAGAAGTCTAGAACCCTATGGATAGCCAACACCTCCTGTTATACCCCACTTTAACAAGAGTGGCTCTGTTAAGAGACAGAGGGAGGGAGGGAGGGACAGAGTGGTGTTAGTAACCCACATACAAGATCTTGGGACTAAAAGTCTTGGGACTGAATTTGGAAAGCACCTAGGCTAGTATTCCTATACCTGGGAGGCATGCACTGGGGGTATTCCATAAATTGTGGTTTTACACCTGATATTGAAACTGTACCTTCAGAGGATTCTGTCTTCCATGCCACTATGCTATTGTGTATATGTGTACATTGAATATGCCTGTTCAATCATTGCCAAAGGGCTCATCAATGCACAAAATGATTACCCCGTTATTCTTTATTTGGATGTTCAATAAATCACATTTTTATGATTAAGAACCATTTACACCAAGTTTATTCTGTATTTCTACTGTATAAGAGATACATTTTATGTACAAGGAGTCCTTAGCATTTAGCTTTAATAAGCCACCTTCCCCAATCCCCTCTGGTGTGTGTTGTCTACTGCAGAGCACAGAAAGATAAAAATAAATATGCACACAACGGTAAAAATAAATACTATATTAAGACAAACATCTGTCTAAGTTGCATTTAATAAATAATTACATTTATATGTTTCAACTTGCATACAAATGCCACTTAAGAACAAACCTACAGACCGTATCTCATACGTAACCTGGGGACTACCTCTATAAGATAGCAAAGCCGCCGATCAGAAAGAGGGTCATAAGTACTAGGGTTCTACTTGACTACTACTCTTTGTTCTCTTTGTGATACTTTTCCCATCATGGGAAGGTATAAAATAATGCAAAAACTGTACAAAATAAAAAATGAAGAATAGGTCATTATATTACATACTAACTTAGAGGTGAATTACACCTGTGTATAAAATAACCCTACTTTGTTATATAAAGTAAATAGATTGTATTTCCTATGGTGTAGGAGGGCCTCCATCCTTTTGTCTTCTTGACACTTGAGTGCTTTAATCTCTAGTGTAATTATATTTTATATTTATGTGAATTGTATTTCTAATAATACATGCATTATTTATATGACCTCTTGTTTCTAACTACTCATTTATTGTTTTGCTGTACAGTGTTTGCCCTCACGGAGCACTCTACAAATAAAAATATACATACATTCAGTACATACAGGTAATAGTATGTAAACTTGCTTGTCTTTGTGAACTTTTCCATCTAGGAGTCCTGTCTAGGAGTACACTGCCATTGGTAGCACTATCAATGAGATGATTAGAGGAAAACCCACGGTTCTGCTTCAGTGATTCCTTGGCTAATTGGATTAAGAATCATGCTTTTCCTTGCTAGAAAGTGACCAAGACACAAACACAATTTCTTTGTATGGTACAAAGCTACAGCAGTTTTTTTCTAAAATATGTCCTTTTGCCCTTTTTGCAATCTCTAAAAAATTAATGAAGCTTTAGTGATTCCCCCGAGTAGATAGAATCATCAGTCTGGCATCTTATTATACTTGACATTTGACGCTTTAGCAGTCTCCTATATCATCATATAAACATTGAACCATCCTACTAAGTTTACGCTGTAACCACTTTTTGGAACTATGTTTAATACTTTAAATATACCTTGGCTTATGTCTTCCACACATGAGCCAGTTTGGCCTTTACTATGGTTTATTATTGTTCCACAGAGAACAATTAAACATGACAACCTTGTATAAAACAATGCACATAAGATCACCATAGAAGATAGATTTTAATGTTCTGTAACTAAAATCAACTTCATTTCCAAAAAAATTCAATTATAGCCTGTTGTTATATTTACTTTTGCAGGACTACTTTAAGGCAAATGTAGGCCAAGCTAAAAGCAGCCCTGCTGCTCATGGACAGAAGGTAACATAATCTCTATAAAATGCAGCTGCAGAGTAAATATATGTTTGTCTATTAACCTATTATATTTGCTGTAATGAATTGGCAAACGTCCTTGTAACATTAACAGTGAAAGTTTTACACTAGCAATAATAGTCAAATAAATGAAAATGCAAAGATAAAAATATAAATCAGTCAGTGAAGTATAAGGAATAGGAATACTGAAGGGTGTTTAGAGTAGAGATGCAGTATTTTATTTTATATAAGTTACCTGTCACTTCAATTTGTGTTATTGTCCTCATAAAAGGAAATCCACCCATTGGCTGAGACTAAAGAGGACAGCAGCACATTTCCATAAAACAGAGTCTAGAATTAACCAAGGCAGATTTCTCAAATAGTTCTGATAACCCTATTTTAAAAAAGATATTTTTCTTCTAAATAATCAAGGTATGACAATTTTTCAAAGTACTGCTGAACTAAAATACCCAGCAAGACAAATAAACTCTCCAAGCATCATCAGTCAGAAGAAACATGCGCCATTAGAATTTAATTTAAAGGGGTTTGCAGATATAGGGGCTGATTTATCACATACAGAACTGGCGAATCATTAATGATTCCCAACAGTTCAGTTTTTTCCTCATTTGTCAAGCTTTGATGACTGCCAGGAACATTTGTTTAGGAACAAATTGCCGTCCTGTCTGTCAAATTATCATCCAATCTCCCATCTACCGCTTGCCTCTAAACTCCTAGAACGTATTGTGTTCTCCCGTGTTACTAACTTTCAACACACCCATGATCTGTTGGACCTTTTGCAATCTGGTTTCCGGCCTGGTCACTCTACTGAGACTGCCTTGTGCAGAGTTACAAATGATCTTCAGGTTGCCAAAGCCAAAGGTCACTTCTACATCCTTATCCTCCTTGACCTATCATTATTATTTATTATTATTAACATGTATTTCTATAGCGCCAACTTATTTTGAAGCGCTTATTTCTGCATTTGACACAGTTGACCACTAACTCCTGATGCAGATTCTGTATTCACTTGGCATTCGTAACTAGGCTGCATCTTGGCTTTCTTCATACCTTTTTAACCAAACATTCACTGTCTCTTGTGCTAACAAAACCTCATCTCCAGTTCCACTTAATGTAGGGGTGCCACAAGGCTCTGTGCTTGGTCTGTTGTTGTTCTCCCTATACACTTTGTCTTTGGGAGATCTCATTCAATCAGTTGGCGTTAATTATCATCTGTATGCTGATGATACCCAAATATATTTATCCACCTTCATTAACAGCTAAAACAGAGGCTCAAATCTCTGCTTCCTAGCAATCTCCAACTGGATGAGCCAGCGCCACCTCACACTCAACCTAACAAAAACTGAACTAATCTTCTTTCCACCTAAGCCTGGCCCTACTCCCCGTTTTAGTATCTCTATTGATGGAATGCTCATTGACCCGGTCAACTGGGCACTGTCAAACCTGTCACTTTTTCTTACGTACTATTGCCAAAATCAGTCCTTTCCTTTCACTTGCTACAGCCAAGACAATTATGCATGCTCTCATCCTATTCCAACTAGATTACTGTAACCTTCTACTAACTGGCCCCCTAACTCCCATCTTTCCCCTCTACAGTCTGTATTAAACTCTGCTGCTTACTTTCATCCAAAAGGGTACAGCCCCCGCCCCTGTTGAAGTCATTATCATGGCTTCCTATAAAACAAAGAATAACTTAAAAACTTCTTCTCATATCCTTTAAAGTCCTTCATTCCTTTACACCTAACTACATCTCATCTCTTGTTTCTCTATATGTTCCTGGCCAAAACATCCGCTCCTCCCAGAGCAACTGCTTGGTTGTACCCCCCACTTCTACTGCTGTTTCCTGTGTCAA
>CM044431.1:47674599-47689159 GCA_024363595.1 Xenopus borealis | reverse complement strand
TACATACATACAACACGCCATACAGTATTTTGTGAACTCATGTGTGAGTTAATAAATACACACATTTAAACAGCATTGCCTCTCTTTTGATCCACACATATGTTTAATGTCTATGCACAATTTAAGGTGACAAAAAATTTTAGTTTCTTTTTACACTTTGCAAACTGTATTTAATTGAATAATCTTATCACTTTTGTCCATGGATATGCATAGAGCAATAATACTGCAGTCTGGTTGGATAAATACCAACTGTATAAACAATTGGTCCATGTGGGACACCTTTATCCCATGTACAACTCTACAACCTGTGCAGGTGACTTCCTTCAAACACTTGAATTAAAATATCTGCATATTATATGAATATTATAACATTCCATTTTATTTGTAGCTATTTTATGTGTAACTAATTTGACCTATACAGTATATAGAGATAAGGTTTGTACTAATAAATTACATAAACAATATATAATAAGGTGCTCATGGAGCATACCACCCTCAAGCATGTCCATGCAATCCACTCTTAGATATTAGAATTCTGTATCTCTGTATCTCCCCTCTTAGACGTTAGAATTCTGTATCTCTGTATCTCATCTTTACCAGCAATCCATCCTCCCTTCTCTTCCCACAATACCACTTTTTATTTGTTACATTTCCACATCCTCATTTGAGTTTGACATGGTGTTCTACAGCCTACTAAAAGCAAAATATGATATGTATCTAACAGGGTTACAGTTTACAGAACCTCATGTGATGGACACAACCATAGAGCAACATAACTTTCATTAAATTCCTTGCAATAACACAATAACAGAAGTCCCTTTAGGGAAAAGACCAATTTATGTCATGACTATTCTTTAAAAAATATGATACTGACTTTTAGAGTCTCAGAGGTCTAATAATGGAAGGAATTTGAATTGTATCGGATGTGAAGGGGGGCTAGGGTGAGGTTATACTTCCATAATATTGTCACTAGTACAATCAATACAATAAACATGCTAAAAATGACTTTTATAAGTACTGCTAACTCTTCTAGTCACTTCATCTTTTTTTACTTTTCCCCTTTAGTGTGTTGATATTATAACATAAGTTATAGTACTTAAGAGATGAACATACTTACATGGATTTTCCCATTCAGTCAATTTCCTTTTCACTGTGTGCAAAAACAAGCTGATAAATCAGAATAAAGAAATTTACCTAAATTACCTAAAAAAAAAAAAGTTCATTGTTTTGAAGAATAGTTCATTTGTTCACTTTATTATATCTGAATGGAAGCTCTGCAAAGTGAAAATCAGAATTCCCTGTAATTTCTTTTTGGTCATGAGTGAAAATATTTTCTTCTGTGCACACTGCTATATGAGCAGTGAAGTCATTGGGTAGGAATAAGTACTCAATTTTTTTCTCTCTGTGCACATCACAATTAGTGAGTGGTAAACATGAAAACTTGTGCACTGCTTATGGGGGAATATGGAGAATTCTGTTAATGAGGCTTGGCCGCACAACAGACTGCACCATAACAATAGAGTGAAATGTGGGTTTGGGGTTAAGTCCCTCCAACACATACACATTAGATTATAAGGAAATATCACTGCACTAGACGCCCACTGTAGATAAATGAAATTAACTCAATCGAAATAGCTATTGTATCTCTCACAATTATTTACATACTTTGTTTTTGTTCAGTACTTCACACATAAAGAGTGCTCTACATCCCAAGGCTCAACCAAGCAATGTAAGCATAAATCCAAGTTGTCTTTAGTGCTTTGCATATAAATACCAATACGTTTGTTCCCCAGTTATTTGGCAAGGTTGATCCTAAGTCTTTTCAAGAAGCTATAATAGTCTGCATGCATTAATAGCACATGTTTGTATGGCAGAATGATGGATTGAGCAGCTGTGCATGTTAATGGTTAATATTTAGAAGATGAATATTGACCATTGATGTGCACAGCTGCTTGTACTAGTCATTTATTCTACTTGTGCTATTACTATATGCACCTTAGATAATGTAACGCAATGGTAATTTTCTTGGAGGATCAGCCTGACTCCCATCTATTTGCCTTCCCTTCTCAAAAGTTCTGGCACTGTGGACTAAAAGGTTAATTTACAAAGGCAGGACAATGTGCATAGTGCAAAATGGTAACGCAAATTTAGATTTTTTACCCACAAGGCAGCATTTTTCAAAGAATTCCACCACAACTTGGACATAATGCACCAATATGGATGTTAATTTGCATAAGTTTTGTTAAATTGCAGCATACACTTTCTCCAACATTTGTTTTTGAATGGTGTCACTAGTGATTCAGAGGGGGAATTCACAAAAGTGGTGCTACTGAGACAAAATAAAAGCAGAGATACGTAGAATTGACAAATGTCCTACCAGTCAGTTGTAGCTTCTGATACAGCCAATTATAAGAATTAGTATCAGGCACAGGCTAACAGCAATTCCAGAGCAGACTGAGCAGATACAATGGAGCTCACCATAATTTGCAAAGGAGCAGGTATGAACACAAGTAACCTTTTGCAAGTCCAATGAGTCTATTTTTGAGCTTTATACTTGTGTTTGCCTTTGAGAAACAAGTAGAAAAAGTTTTGGTTTAATCCAGTATCTGACAATCAGCAGAACATAGAAGACATCTTGTAAGAATCTCGACAATGATAAAATATTTTTGTAGCCTTTACCTGTTGAACTGGGGTGTCCCAGATGCAAGCTCCAGCCTAACTGAAACCCAACACCAAGCCCCCGCAACTCCTGAGTATGCCTGCTTGTGAATGGTTTAGCTTCATCTTGATACAATAAGGAGTGGGGGCCTAGGGTTGCCACCTGCATGGTTTTGATCTGGACAGCCTGGGTCAAAACTGCCTTCCCAGTTTTCCAAATTAGGAAAACCGGGCATGATTTCCTATGATTAATGTGGCAATCACCAGTGTCATAGCTCCACCCCTGATGGAATGAGATGCCCCATCATGTCACTGCCACACCCCCTGCCTGGAGTTCCACCACAAGAAGGTGGCAACTATATAGGTTTTTTGTTTCCCAAAAAGACGGTAACTTTAAGAGGTTTACTCAGATGTTATGTTCTCTCACCCTACTGATAACTGTCATGTTCCCTCACTGATCTGATCATTTTTTATAGGAAAAACTTGAAAAATATGAATACCATTGCCTTACAATTAAGTATATTCCTACACAATAGCATGTGTGTGACACTTTCTTACGTCTGCATTGTCTCCATCTGTGATCCTCGGTGATTCATCTCTAAAAGAATTTCAGTCTGCCAAAGAAAGAAAAGATAAATTATGTTTTAAATTTACAATAAGCACGCCACATATAAAGAGTTAATAAACTAATAGCACATTTGACCGATCATTTTTTATTCGGATTGCACTTCTAAGCAAGTCTAATCATTCTGTTATTCTGAAATTGGTTCCCAAAGGAATAACAATTAAATATCACATACCATGTATGTAATGTAACACAGCTGAGTAAAATAATAATAGGCTGACAGTTAGGACTTACTTTGTGAAGTCATATTGGCAATGGTCTGTAGATGTAGGAAAAAAGTATATTTTCCAGTATTCTTAGCTCCTACAGAAGCACTTTTCTTACATACTGTGTTTTACTATTATTTAATGGTATTGTAGTAGTATCCTTCCATCTTTCTTTTAGTGGCACATAATATTATTTTTAATATGCATAAAAATCTGCATGTGTTGCTTAAAAGGAGGCTGTCTGGTACAGATCATAATAAGCCCACTGTTTTCAGACTTACTGAAATGAGACCCTCTTTTGAGGTATATAGGTATAGGATCCATTCTCCAGAAACCCATTATCAAGAAGGCTCCGAATTATGGAAAGGACATCTCTCCATAGAATGGGTAAAGAAGGTATAGCCCCGCACTCACCTAACCAAACATTCGTAGAGTAGCCCAGTGCTCAGTATGGAGGATACGGCAGACCTCAGGAACTTAGAATAATTCAAAGATGCTGGCACTCAAGGCAATTTCAATGCAGGGTTACCCCTTGCAGTTTATTGTGAGCGAACGTGCAACGTTTCGGGGTGTACCCAATCGCTCACAATAAACTGCAAGGGGTAACCCTGCATTGAAATTACCTTGAGTGCCAGCATCTTTGAATTATTCCATCTCCCATAGAATCCATTTGATCCAAATAATCCAAATTTTTAAAAGTGATTTCCTTTTTCTTTGTATTAATAAAACAGTAATCTGAACTTGATCCCAACTAAGATATCATTAATCCTTATTGGAAGCAAAACCAGCCTATTTCACCCTAACTGGCCTTCTTGGTGGCCCCCATTCCATTGTTTTGGCCCCCTTTCTGTTGCCTTGTGCCTTCCCTTCTGCTATTTTGGCAATCCCAGGTTCATGTGGAGCCCCCTACCAATAACTTTTAGGCCTCCTCTTTCACTGCTTTGCTCCCCATCTTCCATAGCTTTTGCTGCTTTGGTTCTCTCTCCATTGCTTTGGTATCTTCCTATTCTAATTGTCCACAAATGAGACATTTATTTCATACAGAAGTAGCATTAACAGAACATATAACTCTTCTGTTATGTTATTTCGAAATGTGACCAGGTTAAAAAAAAAATCCTTGTACTTTCAGAATTACATTCATTGCACCTTGACCCAACATCTACCCTACCCCACTCTATCAACCCCTAAAGCAGAGTTAATCCCAGGACTAATTCTGATATAAAGCAGTGTTGACTTCCTATTTCCATACCTTCCCTCTTTATCCATCTTCAACAGCATTACCCCCCAGTCTGGCAGCTCTTAAATGTGTGATTGTTTCACTACATGAATCTGCAAATCACTGTTCATAGGCTCAGATAAACTCTTCATGTATCAGTCCTAGTCAACTCCTAAGTAGTGCCAGTGTTGGGCACATGCATTAAAAAATGCCATTAGAATAAATATGTTTGTCCTGTAATACACTGTCTTATATATAACCCTAAATAGTCTTTTTAATACATGAATTTAATTAATTGTTACATGGTTCTGTATATAAAATACTTGACAAAGGTGTCAATATTTTGCCATATTGGAGCTGTAAGACAGAACTAACTATACATTTACTGCAGAACCTTGGACAGCACCACATATTCTCTCTTCAAAAGCTGCTGGAAACATTGTTTTTTGGAATCTAAATTGCCCCCACTTCTAAAGATGTACAGAATAAGCTTCTGTTGCATTAACATAATACAAACAGTCATATAGAATGATTTCTGTATGAATAATCTCCCACTAGGAAATGCTAAAACACAACAATCCTGGGAGTCATATAAGGCCTGTGACTTTGGATATACTGTAGGTAGTTTCTTGCATTCACTTTTCCTAAAAATTCTTGCAGACATTATTAACTGTTTTACCATTCCAACATAACTGCCTGTGATGCAGTTACATGTGCCAAAACTTTAAAAATGAATCTGAATTTAAATGTTCTTTATCTTTGCACTGCTTGGTGATTGGGACAGAAGCTGTTTGAGTTAGTATGGTACAGGTATGGGATCTGTTATCCGGAAACCTGTTATCCAGAAAGTTCTGAATTGTGGAAAGGCCGTCTCCCATAGACTCCATTATAATCAAATAATCCAAATTTTTAACAAGTTTAAAACAGTGCCTTGTACTTGATCCCAACTATGATACAATTAATCCTTATTGGAAGCAAAACCAGCCTATTGGGTTTATTTAATGTTTACAAGATTTTCTAGTAGTCTTGAGGTGTGAAGATCCAAATTACGGAAAGATCCATTATTCAGAAAGCCCCAGGTCCCGAGCATTCTGGATAATAGGTCCCAAACCTGTATACTTATAATGGATCTTAAGGATATTGCATTGGAATCTGGGTGAAACCATTACAATTGAAATTATGTGTAAATGTAATTGCTATTAAAAGCATCTGTCGGGCTGTTTACTGTATATTCTCTGCACTCCTTGCTCTCCTGAAACAATGTTCCTGAAGAGCCATACATGGCAATATCATTATGTGGTTTCCAAATGTCATCTCTAGTGAGAAATTGGATTTCTACTCTTTTATTGCATTTAAAATGAACTAAAGCAGTTTTCCTTATTTTTTCAAAAGGCTAATTCATTGTATGAAAAGTATTGCTTTCTGGAACAACATTCTGCCAGCTGGCTGCAAACAAAGGAGGATTAAGGTCTGTAGCATATTGTTGGAATTTTCCTTTTAAATCTCTTGCTTATCTTGGATGGACCTGAAAGATTTGCTAGACAATGTTGCTGCCTTAATGAGAATTTTTACACCTAGCGAAAAAAAAAAACAATTATCACTTTGCCACTTGTCAGGTTTGTTTCACTAATATATTCCAGTCACTGAAACAAAAAAAAAATTGCAGATGCTTAAAGGGATACTTTTATGGGAAAACATGTTTTTTTCCAAAACACATCAGTGTCATCAATAGTGCTGTTCCAGCAGAATTCTGCACTGAAATTAGTTTTTTTCAAAAGAGCAAACTATCTAACAAAAAATAACTAAAAAAAACTGGACTTGCTGAGAAATTTTAAAGAGATATTGACACCTGGAATGAAACTCTTTTTTACATCTATTATAATATTGGCTTTGAAAGTTACTTCTAAATTTGCCATAAAGTATTTGCGTGATGCTTTTACATTACCTCTCTGATCCCCCATGTTCCTGTATGAGGAGGCTGCCATATTTGTGCAGCAGGAGTCTGTTAGCATTAGAAACTGTAACTAACAAGTCAGAGTGTCAGAGAGTCAGGCTTAGGAACTTCAACTAACAATTATGTACAAAAACAAACCTCTCAGCAAAAAATGATCAGCATGACCTATGGGTAACATTTAATGTACATTCATATGTTAAAATTCATTTTTTAGTGTCAGTATCACTTTAATAAAGACGTTTCACTGCTCATCCGAGCAGCTTCTTCAGTTCAACTGACTGGTACAGGGGAGTTCTCGGCATATAGACTCTTCCAACAATCCAGTCACAACGGCACATTGTAACTCTTCAGAGAGGTGACATCTGAAATTCACAGAGGTGTTGATTCTGTGTAGCTACTGTGATAGGATTACCAATGTGTCATGCAACTCCTAGAAACAAGTGTTACTTGCAAGAATTGAATAATGGATGTGTGAAGGGTTCAGGAAACCGCAGGGGTAAAGATGTTAGAACAGCATTGTATACAGCAGACAGGTGGTGTCGAAGGCCCCCGTCTCTGTTCAGGGATGGTTTCTCCACCTTAACATGAATCACCTCTTTCATACCAGGGGTCTTCTTTATGCAAGATTTGGATATTGCTATCTTTAAATGAGTGTCCCTTGTCTTTTAGGTGTAGAAACACAGCAGAATCTTGTCCTGTAGCGTTTGCCCTCACATGCTGATCGATTTGCTTAGTGAGCGGTTGTTTTGTCTCCTCATTCTATAAATCAGTGCACTCATCGCTACACTGGACTGCATATACCACATTACTTTGTTTTCCTTTAGGAGTTGGATCCTTTGGGTGTACCAGTTTTTGTCTCAGTGTGTTACTAGGTTTGAAAAATACAGGGACGTGGTGTTTGTTGAAAATCCTCCTGAGTTTCTCGGACACTCCAGCTACATATGGAATGACTATGTTTCGCCTACTATGTGTCTCTGGGTGGTTATTTCTTTTGATGTTCCTGTTGGGCTTGGTTGCTGCTGTTTTGACAAAGGCCGGAGTCTGTGTAGCCAAACACTTTCAAAGCTCCTCTGAGATGTTTATGCTCCTTGTCCTTGAACTCTGTATCAGTTGCCACACATTCAGCCCTGTGGTGCAGAGTTCTAATGACACCCAGTTTGTATTCCAGTGGATGGTGGGAATCGAACAACAGATATTGCTCCGTATGAGTTTCCTGTATAACTCAGTTTTTAAGTTACCCCCTCTTGGATGCATTTCAAACAGTCCAAAAAAGCAAGTTTGTTCCTGTGGACATCTTCCCTTGTGAACTGAGTTAATATGTTCTGTAAAGGACGCCACTTAATTGGATCTGATTTTTACCCAAGTGTCATCCATATATCTGAACCAGTGACTGTAGTGTGTAGTTCCCTGGAAAGTAAATAAAGCCCTCCTTTCCACTTCCCGCCTGATCAACATTTGGCCGACTTTTGCCCAGATATTGAATGGGAAAGCCCATCAGAGGGCCCCCATACATGGGCCAATAAGTTGTCGGTCTGTCGAGTATGGCCACCTTTTGTCTCTTTCTGAAACCACATGACCAGGCAAAATAACCTAAGATGGCTGCCTACACAATGCACTTATTTGTTCAGGAATGACATTTTATATGGTAAAGTGAATTATTTGCAGTTAGTGTAATTTAGCAATAAAAACTACATCATCGAAATCATGACAGAGCCTCTTTAATATGAACACTGTATATGGTGTAGCATTTATACTTTCATTTGTGGCTTTAATAGATCCTACCAAAGATTTATGTAAATGTGCAAATTATTGCAAGACCCATGCTAAACTTTGTTCTGTTCTCTGATCTCAATGCAAATAAGACAGAGAAAGCAGAACAAACGAAGGCTATTTTAATAACATTGGTGTTGAATTGTGGCAGTGCAGTTTCCAGTAGCAGCTAGTTTTGAGCAGTCTACTAAAAATTAGAAAAGCATATTTAGAAGATATTATTGCTACTAATGGCAACTGCAGTGTTAGTAAATCATCTACATAGCATCTTACCCCTTAGAAGGAGTCAAACCTGCTTTATTCTTTCTTTCCTACCATTCAAAGATAAAGGGCACAATGGCTAATCTCATTGCCATGTAAAAGTTGAATTAGAGCTTGCTTCTTCTGGTCCCCCTTCCTTACATTTTATAGGCTTTTATAGGGTGCTGTCAACTAAGGACTTCATCCCATTTGGACAACCAAGGATTTTATTCAAATTGGACAACCAAGGACTTTGTCTGATGCTATATTTAGGGTTTCTGCTGTCTCCTGCATAATGCAGAAGTTACTTGCTCCTAAACAATCAGGTGCAGGGGTTATTTTGCATGCCAGATGTAATGCCGAACAAATGTAAATTACCCCTTTGATTTCCTTCATAAACTCCCTTAGACATATCAGTACCAGTATGCAAAACCAACAGCCATACGTATGCCTTTCTCACTAGGAGCCTCTCCCAAAAGGTCACATAATGTGAATAATGTTTTAAAGTGGTTTCTCCCACGCTTACAACAAAATAGATTGTAAGGATTTAGCCGTAGAGCCCTGCTTAAACCCTGTGCTTTATACTTGCAAATATACATCAGTATTTTATTACTCAGGTTTTTGAAGTGTTGCAGTTGGCTGTATAATTTAGTTGGTATCCAAATGTCTGTAGTTATTGTCTGCAGCCGGGCCTTTAATTGATTTCAGATATATTTAACTGTGTTTCATAGTTTATCATAAACCTAATTTACCAGCTGGCTGAGGAGAGGAGGATTAACAAGGATTGTGGCTTTACCTGTTTCAGATCTTTTTATCCCAGTTGTTTTTTCTAGGTTTCACAAATGTAAGAAGTGCATCTGGGTTATATGCGTACATTTAATTTACAAATTCAGTTGTCCTCCATATACAGGATATAGGGTTATGGCACATTGGGAACTTTGTATGTTACTAGAAGTAAAGGGGTTATTGTCAGCCTCAAGTGGAGCAACACAGAAACCTAAACTTGCTTGAACAGGTATGAGACCTGTTATCCATAATGCTCAGGACCCGGGTTTCCCCGATAAGGGGTCTTTCTGTAATTTGTATCTATCTCCATAATTTGTCTAATAACATATATTTTAATCTTTAAATAGGATTGTTTTGACTCCATTAAGGATTACTTATATCTTAGTTGGGATAAAGTACAAGGTACTATTTTATTATTGCAGAGAAAAAGGAAATCATTTTTAAAAATGAATAGTTTATGGGAGATGGCCTTCCTATAATTCAGAGCTTTCTGGATAGTGGGGTTCTCGATAATGGATCCCATACTTGTAGAAAGCTGCTTTAAAAAACAAAAGGGGGAGATCTATCACAATAAGGGGCAAATTCACTAAAGCGAGAAGTGTCTAACGCTAGCGCTTATTCGCCAGTGTGATGTCAATTCACTAACAGTGTCCCTGTTGAAAATTCGCGAAGTTGCACACTGACGAAAAGGGACGTAACTACGCTAATTCACCAAGATGCCCATTTTACTGAACGTTACCACTTATGCTAGACTTTACTTCGCCTGGTCAACACCAATGTTATTAAAATAGCCTTCGTTTGTTCAATGCAAAAGACAGGAGTTTGAAAAAAAAAAACATAAAAATTTTTCTAAGTCCCCAAAAAACACTGACGTCTGAAAAATAGCGTAATTTTTTGGGGGGTTACCCTTCTTCCCCCCTACATTTCCTAACATATGGCAACTCAACTATACAGGGGGCACATGTTTAGGGCATTAGGACAACTTTATTTAATTTATTAAAGGTTTCCTGGGCTTCTGTAGTGTAATGTAGTGGCTGTAACATACTGTATACTTATATTATAAGTTTAACTTTGCATCGTATGCAAATTAGGCATCGCTAGCGTAAATTTGCTTTGCCTGGCGAAGTAACGGTAGCGCAACTTCGCTACTGTTAACCTCCCTGAGTGCAACTTCGCATTTTAGTGAATCAGTGGCGGGCTGGCGAAAATTCGCCTGGCAATGTGCGGCAAATTGTGGCGAAGCCATCACTAGCCCATTTTCACTGGTTTGTGAATTAGCCACTAAATGTCATATACATTTTATTACTAATTGGAAACAATCATATTTCTAAAATTGTGTTATGTTTCAATAGAATCCTTCATTTCTGAGACTTGTCACAGAATTGTTTAAGATGTGAATGACTTTTTTTTATGAAGCATTTCCTGCACTGCATTTGTTTGTAAGAAAAAGTTCATCAAGTAGAAAACAAGGCTATGGGATGGCTTAAATAATCTGGAAAATGTTGTCTGTGCTATTTCATTTAATAATGCTGTACAAGAGTATTATATCTGAAGCTGGTTGTTATAACTTCAACCATAACCATTATAAATAAACATACCTTTTGCATATATTTATGGCTGTAACAAGAGTGCGCTGCAACCCCCCTGCCTGAAACATATGCGCTTCTGCTTGTGACTATCGCAACCCCCCTCTCCCCCACCAAGTGTCCGCGCAGGCACAAGCGCATCAATTCAAAGAAGAAGCTAGCAGGTTGAGGGGAATTTAAATGCTATGGAGCAGTGATCCCCAACCAATAGCTCGTGAGCAACATGTTGCTCTCCAACCCCTTGCTTGCTTATTTTCAAATTTCAGGCTTGGAGGAAAGTTTTGGTTGTGTAACAACCAGGTGCACTGCCAAACAGAGCCTCAATGTAGGTTGTCAATAGGGGGTACCAAATGGCCCATCACAGCTCTTATTTGGCACCCCAAGAACATTTTTCATGCTAGTGTTGCCTCCCCCCCCAACTCCTTTTATTTCTTAATGTTGCTCACGGGTTCAAAAGGTTGGGGATCCCTGCTATAGATGAAACAGACCCTGCTCCATCTATAGTTACACCACTGCATATATTATTTATAATATGAAATCAGACGCCCAGTGTTGGTTAGAAATATGGCAAAGTGTAACAGATTGGGATGGTATAAAGGTCAACTGAGGTTTTTTAAGAGTTTATATTATTAAAGAGGTTGTTGTTAATTAAATGATGTACGATGTAGAGAGTGACATTACGAGACAATTTGCAGTTGGTTTTCAGTTTTTATTATTTGTGGTTTTTGAGTCATTTAGCTTTTTGTTCAGCAGCTCTCCAGTTTCAGCAATCTGGTTGCTAGAGTCCAAATTACCCTAGCAACCATGCATTGATACGAATAAAGGACTGGAATATGAATAAGAGAAAGCTTGAGTAGAAAGATTAAAAAGTAATTTTTTTATTTTATTTGGGGTCACTGCAAATAATTAAAAAACCTTAAGAAATAAATAATGAATAACAATGAAGACCAATTGAAAACTCTAAAACATACTAAAAGCTAACTTAAAGGTGAACCACCCCTTTAATAAACAAAGTAACAGAAGAAAGACAACTGCTGCTGAGAATCTGGTGAATCTATAAATAGGCCACAGACGAGTAACCACTAGTAGACTGCGAGAATAATAATTTACATTGAAATCAGAAGACACTTAGAGGCCTATTCATCATGCTGTGTAAACAAACAGTGAAAAAAATACACCATCACTAGGCATCACTGTGTAAAAAACTGGCATATGTATTGTGTTGTGTAATGATGTTCAGCGTTTGTCTACCTCTGTGTAAAAATCTTGTATAAACTGAAGCATGCATTTCAAAATACGATGGGAAAATATGGCGTCTATCCATTGCTTTTTTCATGTTCTTTTTTCCCACTGAAACGGGACAGATTTACTAAATTCATGTGAAGGATTCGAATATCTCTATTTGCGACTATTCAAATATGCAAATTAAGTATTTTCGACTATCCAATATAGAATATTCGGCCACATCGAATAGTTCGATTGGATCGAATAAATATATATTCGATCGTTCGACTATTTGCCAGTCGAAGAACTTGCCGTTTAAATTTTTATTCGACTGCCTACTTCGCCAGATTTAACCTACCGAATTGCAATAGAAGCCTATGGGAAGTCTTTTGACGAATTTCAACCGTACAATCAAACACTTCTGCCCCTTAGTTGCTGCTTGAATTTTTCAAATCCAGCATGTGGGTAAAATAAAACATACACCTGGATGAATTCACCATTTATTTTGTACAGCTTTTTACACTTTTTCTGGCATTGTTTTACGCAGCATGATAACAGACCCCTTACTCTGTTAATGTTATGGTACAAGTAAGGGATCCATTATCTAAAGAGCTCAGACTTACAGAAAGGCCATCTCCTATTCTATTTTAATTATTAATATTATTTTATGTTATTATTATTTTATTTAATTATTTGAATTATTTAATTTTTAATTTATTTAAATAAAAAATGATTTCCCTTTTCTGTGTAAAGGTATGGGAACTGTTATCCAGAAACATTTTATGCAGAAAGCTCCAAATTACAGAAAGGCTGTCTCCCATAGAATCCATTTCATCCAAATAATGCCACATTTTAAAATGATTTTCTTTTTCTCTGTAACAATAAAACAGTTCCAGGCATGTGATCACTTATCCGGAAACCAGTTTGCCAGAAAGCTCCGAATTATGGAACGGCCACCTCCCATAGACTCCATTATAATGAAATATTCCAAATTTTTTTAAATGATTTCCTTTTTCTTTGTAATAATAGAACAATACCTTGTACTTGATCCCAACAAAGATATAATTAATCCTTATTGGAAGCAAAACCAGCCTGTTAGGTTTATTTATTGTTTACAAAATTTTCTTGTAGACTTAAGGTGTGAAGATCCAAATTAAGGAAAGATCCATTAACTGGCAGACCCCAGGCCCCGAGCATTCTGCATAATAGGTCCCAAACCTTGTTTTCATAAGACATGACTATTTTTCATGAACTAGTTATTACTCATTATTACTGTCCTATATTAATCCCATCTACCTGTTGGAATTATTGCTGGTAATGAATTAGGCATGGTGGACTCTCTCAGAGGAACTATCTAAAATGTATCCCTCTCATGCATTAGTATGATGGTAGCAAAGAAGAATGTGCTGCAGCTCATTTTAGTTCAATTCAAACAATTGTAAATTCCAGCAATGGGGAAATACACTTATTTGTACCTGTGTTCAGACTTCATGGACTTCCTGAATCCATTATCACTGACCTGGGCTTCCTGGTTTGTCTGGCATTTCTGGAAGGAATTATTTTGTCGGATTCATGTAGAAATAACATTTATCTCAGCCCTACATATTATACAAAATGTAAGGTCAAAGTGAACAAATCCATCAAATCCTCTTAAGTTTGCTGAGTTTGCATATAATGACTTTCTTAACTTTTCACCTTAAAGAGATATTTTTTTCCAGCCATACAAAATATAGAATAATTATCTCAGCTGATTATTCAGTCCTTCAGTATGACATCAGTTATTTTTTTATCTACAGTGTATAAAGGTAAAGTCTGTTGGTGCATTTATTATGAGCGATTTATACTAATGCTATAATACTTCTTAAAGGACTAATGTTATTATACTTATTAAATGTGTTCCTTTTCCATTTGCCAGTGTGTCAGCATCACACAAAGAAACACTACTGTACTCTTTAAAAGCTTTACTGCTGAGGAGGAGGAGTAAATGTGATATTTGTATTTGTATTTATACTGTATATAAGCACAATAGTTGATTGTTTAGGAACAAACTCTTGATACACACTAAGGATGTAATGTAGTATTATTTAATGAGAAGTATCAGGTATAGGCAGGATGGAAAATTATAATAGAGCCAACTGGACTTGCTGATGTAAAAGGTATTACAAAGGACATCTGTTTAATTGCATTGCTTTTATTTTCATTTAAAGGGCACCATTTGGGATAAAATATTATCTCCAACAAAAGGTTTGGGCTCTGGTTTGAGGTAACAGTTTGTTTTAAATGCCCCCCCCCCCC
>CM044431.1:47603941-47653770 GCA_024363595.1 Xenopus borealis | reverse complement strand
AGGGGACAATATCGACTCTGTTCCCGCTACAATGGGGCGGCCTGGTGGTTTATATAGATTCTTGTGAATTTTCGGTAAGGTATAAAAAAACCGGTGTCACAGGATCCTCCTTGATGAGGAACATTTTAAGGTCCTCATCTATGATGCCATTTTCGGCAGCTGTAAACACTGTGTCCATAATGCACTGTTGTATGGACACCAGTGGGTCGGTGTCCATTTTTTTATAGACATTTGAATCTGAAAGCTGTGACATTATTTCGTCTATATAGTACTCTCTTTTCATCACCACCAGGGCTCCCCCTTTGTCAGCAGGTTTAATTATAAGATTTTCATTATTCTTTAACTCCTGTATACATTTTTTCTCTTTGAAGGTAAGATTACATTTGGACCCCATCATTGAATTGTACTTTATCCTTTGTTTTAACCTATCAACATCTTTTTCTTTAAACTGTTGGAGTTTACCATCTTACATATAAATGTAAGTATAAACTTTGAAAGATCGTCACATCCATTATAATAAACAGGGTACCATGTGCTGTCTGTGCCAAACGCATCTATAAATTCTGCTACTTTGTTGTGGTTAAGAAGTTTTGTTATTTACAGAATCTTACTCTTTCCTTCTTACTTTGCAATACATATTATTGTTTTGTTTTTTTTCCTAAATATATGGCTTATGCATATACAGTAAATGCTAGTTTTCTCACCCCAGTTTGGCAGGTGCCATTCCAGATGCTTTGAATTTTCTGTAGACGGAAAGGCTGCTGATGCTGAAGAGGAACTTCACCCGATATATACAGCAAAGAGAACAGGCTCTTATAGGATGTGAACAATACATTAAAAATATACAGGCTATGGGCCAGAGTAAGAAAACTATATTTTATGGTTTATCACTTTAAAACTTATGTGAGAGATATAATTTCCCATAGAAACAGTGAGATTTTTTCCTAATCACATTTGGCTCTATATTGCAAAATGACTTCTTTCAAGAGATACAGCTACTAAAGCTGGCCATAGACGTAAAGATTTTTGAAAGATCCAATAGTTATTGTGAGACCACGATTGTCTCAAAATGATCGTTTAAATGCCTGATGTGTCCATCAACTAAAAAGACCATTTCAGGCGATATTGCCAGCAAAACTGAAGGATCACAGTCTGCTTGGCCCTGCAAACATAGGTAGATTGCATGGGGACAGATAAAGATTTTCTAACCTGGCCGATCAATCATCAGACCAATGTCGGACGAAAAATCATAAGATGAACGATCGTTTGTATCCCACTAACCGCACGATAATTTGACTGATTGGTCAGACTTCCCTAAGATCGGTCGTTCGGCAGGGAAATATCGTTGCGTCTATGGGGAGCTTTACCTTACACATTTGGAGAAGAAGTTACAAATCCTTTAATACAGTACATCCATATTTGTTTGCTTACAAGGAATTCCAACAAACGAGCAGGTAATTCATTGTGAAAAGCAGAATAATGGTTTACCATATTCTATTGAAAAACCTGCAAGTTCAGGACAAGTACAGGTCACAAACCAGATTCCAGAGTGCTTAGTAACTACAGTATCAGCTGTGTTCTGTATCAGTGGAAGTTTAATTTCGCTTACACAATGAATATGTTTCAATGAGAAGACACACTACAGAAAGAAAAATAGACTTCAGGCCCCATTTGTAGCTCAATGGAGCGGAACATCAGGAACATCTGATAAAGTGCAGATATTTACAAATGGCACATTTTTCATTCAATAATTAAATCCTACTTACGTTGCTCAACAGAATATGAGCTAAATTTAGCCATTATTCTCATATTAGAATAACATTTACGTTCGAAATGCTTCTTTTCATGAAAATAAACAGTGTAACTAATTGTGACAAGTGTGTTGCAATTCAAGCAAATAAATACATTTATGCCAGTTTTCCCAGGAGCAACCAATAAGCTGTTTGCTTTTAAATAGGTGACCAGTAAATGCTTCTTGCTTATTGGTTGCTATGGCTTACTGCTCCTGAGCAAACTTAATGTATTTGTTCCCATAACTTCATAGGTGTCTTGTTGTCGGCATGATCTGGAAGCTCCACTGCATCTACTTAAAAAACAAAAACCCAAGACACCAAATTTGGAACTGCAAAGGTTCACCATTCTGATTCACTCAGCCTATTATTCTCCAAATAGTTTTCTTGCATTTTTGGTTCTTAAAGTCATAAACATGAACTGATTTTGAACAAAATAAGGGGACTTAGCACCTAGCACATATATTCAATAACATCATAGTCGCATCATATGGAATACTGTAGCCAGGTATCTCTAGTGGGGTTATCCTCTACCCTGGGCCTACTCATTGGAATGAGGAACGTACAAAGCCACATTATTTCTTCTCAGTGACGCAGAAGACTACTCTTGCTAGCTACCCTACACATACAGATGAAGCCACTTTGGATTGTGTGGTTGACACAGAATAACTAAACTCAGACTTCACACTTCACACTAATTAAAGTGTTCATCATTGTGAACAATGGTGCTTTGGTATGCTAATGAAAAGGTTAAATGCATTAAATGAGTTAAGATAACTTTAGATAACACAGTTTCTTCAATTAGTCCTGAGTCATGAAGCATTTAACACAGAAATCCAAGTGGCTCTCATTTTTATTTATATACCAAGGCATAAAGGTGGCCATCACGGTGCAGTCACTTTTCCTTAACTCCCAACCAGTGTTCTCCCATTCTTTACTAAAACCAATTCCTTAAGCCCCCCTCTCCAAAGAGAGGAGGCCAAAAAGACCTAAACCTGGTATTCTCTCCCATTTATGCTAAGGAGTATCGAATAACAACCGTGGTCCAGCAGGGGGCAAGTCTTCTCACAACAGGTAACTAACAACCCTCAATATTTATAAGACTGTATAGGTATAGCTAGGGCCATCATCGGGGGGACAGGGGGAGTGTTGTCCCGGGCCTGGAGGGTTTTAGGTCTTAAGGGGGGCCCTACTGTGCAGAACTTACTTGATTAGCTGGGCCCCCCTGCTATCACATAACTGCTGACTTTGGAAGGGAGGGCAGGAGCACAGATGACAACATTTTGTCCATTCTCTTCTCTGGTCACAAAAGATTGAGCTGCACAGGGATTAGACCCCCTCCAGTTTATCCAATCCCCATCTGGCTTGAACAGGATTTAAAATTCTGTGACTGTGAATAAGGGAAGAGATTGCTGTTACTAGATGGAAGATGCAGGCAATTGTGCTCCCCCCTACTTTTTAACGTTGACAGCTCATTGAAAAATAAGTGCAATATGGCAGGGCAGTCACCAATGTTTTTTTATATGGGGGGTCCTGACCACCAGTATTAATTTTATGTGGTGCCCTGACCACCAATGTTTTTATTTCATTTTAATGTATGGGGGGCCTGACCACCAATGTTCTTTTTTATTAACATGTGAAGGACCATAGCCACCAATGTTCTTTGGGGTCAGTGTGGCCCAGGGGGCCCAGGAAATTTTGTAATATGTGGCCCAGTGATTTCTGATAGTGGCCCTGGGTATAGCTTTTCTAACCTTATTCTTTTTTAGGTTTCAGTTCTCCTTTAAGGAAGCAATTATTTTGCCAGCATTTAATAAAAATCTCTTTACTATTTTAAATATAGCAGGGTCAGAAAACCATTCATGTTGTATTATGCAGCAAAGGTTATTCTAAAGCCTTGCAGCATCAGCCACTTTTCTTTAGACTTATGATTACTAAACTCTGTGCTCTTTATATCATGACCTGAATGAATGAAAACCTTTATAAATATTATTCCATTTTATCCATTGACTGGATTATCATCTCTGTCAATGGATAAAACAAAAGATACCAAATAAGCACGTGAACAGTTTTATCTTTAACCATTTATTAATTTGCTGTGCAGGGATGTTCATTTTTATAAAGTCTGCTCCATTTGTAACTTCAAATGAAAGATTGGAAGTTAGATGATGACAATAACTGAACGTTTTTTTTAATTTAATTAGTGGAACTAACATAGTACAGGTATGGGATCCGTTATCTAGAAGCCTATTATCCGGAAAGCTCCGAAATGTGGAAAGGGTGTCTCCCATAGACTATATTATAATTAAATAATCCCAATTTTTAAAAATGATTTCCTTTTTCTCAGTAATAATAAAACAGTACCTTGTACTTGATTCAAACAAAAATATAATTAATCCTTATTGGAAGCAAAACTTGTTGGGTCTATTTAATGTTTACATGAGTTTCTAGTAGACTTATTGTATGAAGATCCAAATAACAGAAAGATCTGTTATTTGGAAAATTCTGGATAACAGGTCCCATACCTATTCATTGTAATCTTATCCCATACACCACAATGGTAGCAAATCGGGTTAGGCATGTCATGTTCATTTTAAAATCCTAAAGAAGTATTTAAAAATAAAACAAATATGCACATATTATAACTACAATATTGCCAAATTAGAATTGCTTTCCTCTGTGGGAGGTTTTCACTTCTTCATGGTCTTTTAAAGAAATAAAAAAGAGATTTGAAAAACTGCGATAGCTGAAAGCCTGAATAAATTTCCTCCCAGCGTCTGTCATTGCGTCATATAGCCCACATCTGGCAATCTGACATTGGGAGCTGTGCCATCGGGTTGCTATATCTATCACCGGATTTGGCAGATGCTTTTATTTTTAGCATTGGTTAAGATTTAGTGCAAGCTTTTAATACACAGGGATAAATATGTGCTCCACTTCTACATGCTGCCAGGAAAAGGACCACATAGGTCAAATTCACTCTGCTTCAAGTGTACTTTATCCCTTGATAAGATGCCCAAGCATTCAAGTTTTAATATTATTATTGTTGTTTTGTTTCTTAAGAAACAGAAAATAAAACATGGGAAAATATGCTGGAGATTAATCTTTAATAATTTGCACCATTGTACACACGATGCTGCAAAACAGAGAGAGATACATTTATCTGTCTGGTGGAATTCTCCAGCATTTGCTATATTCTGCTATATTCTACTTGTTTTGCTGCTTCTTTATCTATTAATATTTGCTGTTGCAGATTATACTCCATAAGAACCTCATTTCCACTGTAAATAAGAGAATATCACTCATTTTGATACTAATATTTTGGAAGTATATTGGCACATCAAGCAGCTAATAAATTATATGCCTCCTGTAAAGGTAGAAGGATCTTAGACGTCACAGAGGAGTTTCAACACTAGGGATGGGCGAATTTGCGGCGAATTCCCGCGATTCACCGCAGGTGAATAAACTCGCAAAACACCCGCAAAAAATAAGACGCGGTCCAAAAATGACGTGACATGTGTTGGAAACGACGCGACGCATGTCAAAAACAAGATGCGCATCGTTTTGCAAATTTTTCGCCAATTTGCGAATTTCGCAAATTTTTCGGCAAATCTGCCTAGATTCGCCCATCACTATTCAACACATGAAGGCACAATGCCACAGGCTAATTGCATTTAAAAAAGTCAGAGAACACTTGAGGGATGTTGGGAAGGGGTATCTATACTTTATACCCCTTCTCTATTTAATGTGGCTTCTACAGTCTAACCATGGGTGCTAAAGAAGGGGGAGTTCAGCAGGTTTGAAGGAATATTTGGCATTCAAAATAATGATGACAACTGCTGCAGAGGAAAGTCTTCTCTCAGGTTTTAATATTAGTAAATAGATAAAAGTTGCAAATCACATTAGCTGAATACTGAAGATGGGAAGACCCTTAAGAATGATAGAAACAACAACCATATGTTTACAACTTATATCTAAAGATATGGGGATATCAGGAAGGTTTGTAGATTTCAGCTGCTGATACAGAATGTCATGCAATGGACAGTACACCAGTAAAGAAGGTAGTCCAGCAAGGGCCTATGCCATCCTTGCTGGACAGGTTTCTTGCTCCATTGGTATAGCAGGGTGAATTGTATATTAAAGATAATCACTTTGCATGCAATCCAAGTTAATAATTTAGATAACATGATGTTAGTCAAATATGATGTGGCCTCTTTATATACTTCAATACCCCATGGAGATGGTATCAAGGCTAGTAGGTGGCTTTTAAACTACTACGGTAGTTTTAATCCTTCACATGAGCCATTTTTTCAGAGTACAAAGGCTAGTTAGTGACCCAGAGGCCAGAGAATGACAAATTATTATTATTATTATTATTAACATGTATTTCTATAGCGCCAACTTGTTTCGTAGCGCTGACAAATGAATATGATGGAAAGCAAGTTGAGGAAGAGGGGGTATCTGAAAGGAGCATTAGTTACACAGAATAGAAGGAAGGTGGACAAAATAAAAGGACCACAGATTCCTTTTGTAATGTAATTTGGGATCCAGAGCATCTAATATTCTGCCTAAACATTGGGGTGCATTAAGATCAGCTTACCCGAGAGTTTAGGAATTTCAGTCCTTTCCCCTTATTTCGTATAGGAAGGGTTGGACCTTAGGTTCATGGCTAGTGTCATCTGATACAAGGGCACAAGAAAGGGGAGGACAAACCTTTTTTCGGACCACAAAGCCAGGGTATGTTTCCCTGTGTCTCATGTGTAATTTCCCAACATCAGTCAAGGATAAGTAATGGCAATTTGTAATTGCGTGTTTCTGGGCATTACATTGAACATGGACATAATGAGAATCAAATCAGATTTATGGTATTAGAAATGGTCCCTATGCCCAGGAGAGGGGGTGGTAGAGAACATTTGTTGCAACAGCGGGAGGTTTGGTGGATAAACAATTTAAATACCCTAAAATATAATGGATTTTAATAGGGACTATGATCTATGTGTATATTTATGAATGGTTCCACTGTTTTCCATAGAGATCATTTTTCCTCTTTCCATATTCTCTTAGAAGCCCATTGATTTGAGACAGACAGATAGAAGCCTGGTGGTTGCCAAGAGACCAGGGAATGTTGACAATGATGTGGATATATTTCCTTTGTGAAACAGCTATAAATGATTTACTGATTATTTGTCAAATTACTTTGTCCTTGGCTTGGTAAGTGGAGCGGAAGTACTCCGAAACTTTGCAAATGGGGTAATGTAACGGTTTATGGACTTTACATAATACATTGATATTGCATATGAATTGTGAGTGATGTGTCATTTTCATAACATAATTAGATACAAATAATATAGCAACATTTATAGCGAAACTGTTTCCCTTTATGTTTATGGTAAGAGGTGAGGTGTTTATAAAGTTCCGTATTATGTGGTTTGGTTTTAATCCTTGCTTATGTTAAGCATTCACAGCATTAGTTAGTGTTTTTTTAGATATAGCAAAAAGATTTCAATATAGGATGGTGCATAATATAAATCTGTTGGTGTATGTTGGTTGTTGGTGTATGTGTATGTCACTGGTTATAACACATGATCTGAATTAGTATTGGCACTCTGAGAAAGGCTTCTGATGTAGCCGAAACGTTCGTCCTATGCTGTTCTACAAATAAACTTACTTTACATTTTTAAGCCCTGTGAGTGCTGATCCGTTTGGAATGGATGCAAATGATTAACTGATCGCGCACCCAGGCATACGAACACTTTATACAAGAGTGCTGGCCTTCCTGGTGGAATATATATATCCTTGTGTAGGACCGAAACGTTGGATCAATAAACCTTTTTTTGTTTTGACATACTGTGTCACTGCTTTTTCAAATTCTGCGAGTGCCATCAACTATATACTGTATATATATATATATATATATATATATATGTTCTCAACAAATAATAAACAGTTGTTTCCTCTACCACTTTCATACACTGTCTTCCAGCTTTCCTTCTATGACTCTCCACTTGAACTGACTTATTAAAGGGTAACATTCATGTCCAAAGAATTGCCTTTAGTTTACATTTAACATTTCTCCATTCAATGTTATATTTTTTATAGTGACAAACATGTTACAGTGCGCTAATAAAATATATAACTTTGATTTAGATTAATCAGAGACATCCTAATATAAACTCTAAAAAAGTGAGTAAATGACAAATGAATTCCCTTACAGAGTATTTAATATGTGATCTATAGAATTTATGGAGAAGTGCAAGACTATAGAATTTATGGTGAAGCCCGAGACTTTGGCAATCACCCCCATGGCAGAAGTTCTGCCAGGAAAAGATCATGTAAAATGCTTTATGTGCATTTGGGAAATCTTGCCACACATAATTTAAGTAACTGAATTTTGTGTTTCCTAATAATTTCAAACTGACATATCTTCATATGTCCTGTATTTATTTGCCAGATTAAAACACAGCACTGGCTGCACAAATAATACGTAAGTGATCATCAAAATGAGCAGTAATGGTATAATTGTTACGCTGGATGCCAGTGGCTCTTAAAGAGCACATCAGTTTTTCACCCACCAAACAAAAGTAAGAGTTCTCATGGAGAAGCTCAGGAAGATTTTGTGAGGAAATAACATGCAGGTTACTTGTTCCAAACAACCCCCCTTACAAAAACAAATATGCTTTGTTGTAGGCTCTGGTAATCCTTTATGATGGCTGATATTTTTTGGATTTACTTGAGAAATGCAAATCAGCTGCTTAAGTAAAGTCTACTTTCTAATTAATACCAGAGATCACACCATTTGCACTGCAATTATTTATTGCATCCTTTTCCACCAAAAGACCTTAATAATAGGGTAATAACATAATTTACTCCTTTATACATCAGTAAGGCACATTCTTGAACACCAGTCCTTTATGTTAGTTTTCCAATCACAAGTAAGATGCTCTTAATGGGGAAATAATTATAAAATATATATATAATTTTCGCACCATTGGTCAAGATGTAAAAAGTGGTAAATTTTTACTGGTTATTTGATGTTTTACCAGGATAACTGGTATTGCATCATTCCAGATAATGTTGTAGCGCTGTCCAGGGAATTCCAAGTCAGTAGAGGCCTGAGACAATGAGACTCATTATTCTGCATTTAGTTCTACTTCACATTGGAGAGAGTGGTGCATTGCACCGTGGGGCACCCTTATGAATAGAATGGTGCAGGTGCTGGCCTTTGCAGATGATATGGGCCTGCTAAGCCAGTTGGAACAATTACTTAGGAAGAATTTCCCAAAGCTAGAGGAGGTCTCTGGGGAAACAGGGCTGGTAGCCAACAAGCAGAAGACCAAATACATACTCATTACAAGGAGCGTAGCACTAGCAGGGTCAGGCTCATTTCAGTTAGGGGACTACAGCTATTATAGGGTACCTACTTCGATCCCAGATTACAGAGAGGAACAAATCCATTTGGAAATAAAGGCTAGAGTTTGCATGGGCAACAGATGCTACTTCAGCCTTTGGCACCTGTTGAAGTCATGGCTCCTGACATGAAGAAGAAGAAGAGGACAATCTACAAGGCCATCATCAGGCCGATGGTCACCTACTGGAGTCAAACTAGTTAACGGGATGAACACCTGCTTAACACCTGGGGTCGTAAATTGTTGAGGAGGATATCTGGTTTGAGCCAGGTTCAGGGACAGTGGCAAATCTGAGCTGCATGACCTCTATGGGGACTCTTGCATAACCTCTATCATCAAGAGTGCAAGGTTTAGCTGGGCCAGCCATCTGGAACATATGGAAGAGGTCCAAGCCCTGAGGAAGGTCTACTGACGTGGTTGCTCAACAAGAGCTTTTGAACGTGATTTATCATTGTGTGATCCCATTTGGCTTGTGGTCCATCACTACATGGAGTATTCCCAAATTAATCATTTTCTGCTGTAAGAGGAATTTGCAAGTTGCAAGGCAACTGTTAGTAGTTTGAATTATGATTATTCAGTTTTGTCTTTAATTCTACTCTGTGCCAAGAGAACCTATGTAAAACCAATATATTGCAACTTAAGTCATTACAGATACTCCATAATATTTTTTTTTGCATATATGATACAAAACATTCTGTATTCATTCTCTGAACATGCTCTCTTATTTCCTCTTCTCAGAATACTATATTTTTCATTAATTAATTACTTGTGTGTGAAGTTGGTACAAACTCTGCTACTCGCCAACCAAGATGAAGTACTCTGTAATGTCCAACTTCTGCAGCCCATCATGTTTAATCATAGTGGAGGGTAGTTGTCTGTCCACACCTGACTTTTTGGGAGAATGCAGAGACAAATCTGCCAAAATAAGGGAGGCTTGAATATGATTTTGTAAACAAAACTGTTGCTGTATCTACAGCAATGTGAGATGCCTACTTGAAGATGATAGTAAGAGGACTTGGGTGGACACACCCTGAATTAAAGCATCCAAAATAAATCCTTACAATTATAGTGACCTTTCTGATCTGAGTACTCCTAATGTGCATTTTCTGGGATGTTTTATGTAATGGATATGGGAGTATAGAAAGACTGAAGTGCTGTTTATGTCAACCTTAATTTAGTGCAAGTCCACATGCCTATCTGAAAGATAATTCCATGTTAGAACTCTAGAACTAAAGATTAGTTTTGGAAAGGGGGTATCTGCTACTTCTCATCTTTTTTTCAGCATGAATCTATGCAAAATAAAAAAAGGCCCATAAAATCATTTCTCAAACACATCTTAAATTGTTCTTGTGGTTTTAGCTTGTTACAGTTGTGAATAAACAGTGTAAAAGCTACAAACATATTCAGCCGTTTCATGTCAGTATCAATACATTGTAAATAGAATCATAAACATCAAGTAAGAAAGAAAAGTTGCATTCTAAATGCTAAATAAAATATAAGTTCTGTTTAGTTACTACTTGCCAATTAATTGTGGTTGGTAGCAACAATGTAGTTTCAGTTTCTAGTTTCAGGTGCAGTGTGCTGAAACCAATGGATAATGTTTCCTTAGGAAAGGTAACAGAAGAAAAAAGAGTTATAGCAGAAATGGTGAATGAAGTGTTAATGTGTCCTCATTTTCTGAATTCTGATTTCACAATTCACCAACTATTAATAGTATAGTTATCTTATTAATCATATTAGTATACTACTGTCCCTATAATGTTCCTGTACTCTACTGTTGAGGCCTGGATTTGTGGGCAGGCCACATAAGCCTGGGCCTACTGTGGCAAAATTCTGGGGGCGACATGCCACCTGCTGGCCGCAACTGGACCTGTCCCCACCTGATACGCTGAACTCGCCTGCCGGCGCATCTCAACCTGCCCTCCCAGTGCCAGCAATTGGGAGAATTTCGAAGGAGGTGAGTTTGTCGGAGGGGGGGGAGTGAGTGGATCAGCGTTGGGGGGACGAGGGGGTTGGCGGTGGGGCGTGAGCACAGTCGTGGCGGGGAGGTGTGCAGCCGAAGGCAGAAATTTTAGAAATCCAGCCCTGCTACTGCTGGCTATGCACAAACACAAAAATGCACTTTATTTTCAGCATATAGCCAGTATGTACAGTACATACATTAAAGGCCCATTTAAGATTGCTTTTGCTTTTCAGCACTGGCTTTCTCAAAGTGGTTGTTCACCTTTAACTAAACTTTTAGTTTAATTTAGAGACTGATCCCCCAAAACAATTTTTTATTGGTTTTAATTTTATATTGTTTATGGCTTTGGATTTATTTAGCTTTTTATCCAGCAGCTCTGCAGTTTGCAATTTTAGCAATCTGGTTGCTAGGTTTTGAATGACCATAGCAGCCATGCATTGATTTAAATAAAAGACTGGAATATGAATAGGAAAGGCCTGAATAGAAAGGTAGCAATAACAATGCATGTGTAGTCTCACAGAGCATTTTTTTGAAAGCTCGAAAGAGTCAGAAGAAAAAAGGCAAATAATTCAAAAACTATAAAAAATTAAAATTGTGGGCCAACTGAAATGTAACTTAATGTAACTTAGAATTAACCTTTCTGTAACACACTAAGGGGCAAATTTACTATTATTCCCCAAAATTAGCTTGACCAAATTCTAAATTCGATAAGAATTCGACCATCGAATTGTTTTAGGCTATCATTTTGTTCGCAATGCAATTTCTCGATGAATTCATAGGATTGGATACTGATTGTTCGATGTCATGAAAAGATCCTCAAATTTCATTCGAGCGTCTGAAAAATTCTTAAGATTCGAACGATCGAACGCTCCAATCGTACGAAGGGTATTCGAGCAGGACTTAGCCTCAGAAGCCTATGGAGAGCTTCCCATAGGCTTCTATTACAATTCGGTAGGTTCAATCTGGCGAAGTAGGCAGTCGAATAAATTAAAAATTTTGATTCCTATGATCATCGAATGATCGAATATACGATCATTCAATCTATTCGATTTTAGATGTTCGAAGAGGCCAAATTTTAATTTACGATTTCACAAAAAATTCGTATTATCGGTATTCAATCGAATTTGATCGAACTTCGATCATTTCACGTGAATTATGTAAATTTGCCCCTTAAACTCAACTCAACATAGGTGAACCACCCATTTAATAAAAAAACTTTGGAATCTAAAGCTGTCAAAATTTTTCTTCTTCATTATAAAAACATGGACAAACTTATGAAGATTGCCAAGCCCTTTTTCACTGAGTAAAGATTGCCAAAAAGCACAAGCAACCTAAATCAAACCTATTATCCAGAAAGCTCTGAATTACAGAAAGGCTTTCTCCCATAGGGGTAGATTAGACTCAATAATCAAATAATCCAAAAAAAAAATTTATTATTTACTTTTCTCTGCTATAATAAAACAGGACCTTGTTCTTGATCCAATAAATCTTTATTGGAAGAAAAATCAGCTTATTTTGGTTATTTAATGTGTGCATGATTTTCTAGTAAGCCTAAGGTATGAAGATCCAAATTATGGAAAGATTTGTTACCCAGAAAATCCCAGGTCTGGATTCTGGATAACAGGTCCCATACCTGTATCTGCCATTATATACAGAATGCGACAAACCTCTTTGTCACATTATCTGTTCTACTAATTGAGACAATACACTCAGATGCATTTACAATTTCACAGTCCTGGGAAGTCACTAAGCCATTCACTCTGTGGTTCTGAACCACTTTGGTGTGAAATATGCTCCAGTTACTTTAGGTGCAAAGCTATAAGGCACAAAGAAACCCTGTACCTAGGTTTAGGTTGACCTTTGCCTGATCTGCAAATGCCCATATTGTTTTTCCAATCAACATATGGACACGTAAGAGACCACCAACGCTTCCCTACATGACACCTTGTGGATGTGAATGTAATTTCCCATGCATTTACAAGCTATTTTATACTGATTATTACATCACTTGCCCTAGAGTTGTGTGAAAATGATCTCTTGCGATGAGTACTGGAATAACACTGGAATTATAAAAAAAAAAAAACCAGTGTAGATTTTGACAAATTTTACACCTGGCTCCTTGATCCTTTATCTTATATCTAACCTTAAGGGAATATAAAATATATATCTGCTTTGCCTGGTGTGATTTAATGGACAATTTACATGACTGCCTCAGTATTTTTTTTTCTTTGCAACAGGAAAGGAACATGTCAGACTGTGTTCACCTAGCCAAGGAAAATGTTTGCTTGTTAACCAGGAATTCCTAGTTAATCAATGTAATGCAAATATGCAGTTTTCTTCCAGATAAAACAGAAGTCTTGAAAAATGACAGAGAAAATGTGTAGTTTATTATAATCATAAATAAATAAGGCAGTCTTCATCACTGTAAATTTGTTCTAGGGTTAGGAAGTCTTATTTCATTTAGCGAAGAAGTCTCAGGACAGGATTATGCTAGAGATGATAACAGACAAATTCATTTAGAGGGAGTAACCACCCCAAACAAAATAGGTCTCCCCATGCTTCACATGTAGCCTGTCCCCCACAGGTGCACACATGAATCCGTTTATCAAAAAAACACAGAGCGATCAGAGGGTACGGAATAATCAATAAAATATCACCTTTAACAGTTCATCTTTAAACAAATTCAATACAGCCCAACATAGATCTGTGGATCATATGGCGATATTTTATCAATTATTCTGCTCCCTCTGGTTGCTCTGTGGGGCAAGTTCACTAAGATCCGAAGATTCGCCAGCATTGGCTTCGCTAGCGTTCGCTGCACCTCGCCAGGCGAATTTTCGCCAGCGCTACACAAATTCACTAAAGTACGAATTTACGTTCAGGTCGGCAAACGGTAGCATAGTTGCGCTAGTGTTACTTCGCTAGGCAGAGCGCAGTTACACTAGCGAAGCCTAATTTGCAGACGGCGGGAACTTTAACTTATAATAGAAGTATATGTTACATCCACTACATTCCACTACACAAGCCCAGGAAACCTTTAATAAATTATAGTTGTGTTGCCATATGTTAGGAATTGTAGGGGGGAAGGAGGGTAACCCCACCCCCCAAAAAATCGATCTTTTTCAGACTATCACCCTCCAATGGTAAAACACGCCAGTGTTTTTTGGGACTTAGAAAAATTTTTACTTTTTTTTTCAATCTCCTATCTATTTTATTGAACTTCGCCTGGAGTATAACTTAGTGGTAATGTTCAGGAAAATGTTCATCTTAGTGAATTTGCGAAATTACAATCCTTCGTCAACTTCGCCTGGGGTAAGGGTGCGAAATTGCGCACGTCTATCTACTTCGCTAGCGAAAATTCGCCAGAGTTAGTGAATTAGGTTAGTGAATTTCCGAAGTTATGAATTGACGTCACGCTGGCGAATTAGCGCTAGCATTAGATGCTTCGAACTTTAATGAATTTCGGCCTTTGTTTTTTCGATAAACATATACAAGTTATGCTAGAGATGAGCAGATTGGTTTTATGTTTCATGCAAATCACCCGGCTTGTTTACTGTTGCAGGGCAAAAAGAGAAACAGGCCCAAAGAACAATGTTTGGCACCTAGCCCCTCTGTTCTTTTCATGGTCCTCGTAGCGACCACCTGCATTCCTAATGTTGTGATCTGATCGCTGGGCGGGGCCAGATTTCTATTTCCAGCACCTCTAGGCCATCCACAGTCTGTACGAGCACAAACTTTCCCTGTCCCTATCAGCATTGAGGAATGAATGCGGGGATAAGTAACTGAGAAGTTTGCCATGCACCCATTCCTCAGTGTGTGCAGAAATTAGGCAGACTATATGCCTAAGCGGCATGCCACCCCTGAAACTGTGCTGTTGTAGGCCCAGGCCTTTTGTGGTCTGTCATTGGGCATTAGTCCACAGTCAAATCAGCCTGATATCTCCCATATCTGGGCATGATCTGCTCATTTGGTGACCTCTCCAAGGGGCAGATTCACTAACAAGTGAATTTTCACCAGCGTCAGCTTTGCACCCATCTAACCACTATCCTAGGCGCAAATGCTACAAATATGCTACAAAAACGCAAATTCACTAAAATATGAAATCTCGTCGAATGCTGGCAACTTTTGGCTAGCGTTACTTTGGCTTTGCAAGCATCTCATAGTGAAGATGCGCTAGTGAAAATTCGCTAGTGATCTTGAGCTTAGGTCAATTTCATACGGCGGGAAATTTAAAGTTGTATGGAGGTTTTTATTATATATGTTGGTGCAAATGGTTTAAATTACTGGTTTTTATTACACATGTCCAGGGAACCTTAATAAAGACAAGAGAGTTAATATAATAATAATAATAATATAATGGGCCCACTGTAAAATTAATGTTCAATATGTTTTAAAATGTCTGGAGAAAACTGGTTACCCAAAAAAAGTCTAAGTTAGGACTTTTGCACGTAATCCCGCTTAAAAAAAGGAAAAGTCGCCAGTGTTTTTTTAACTAATGCATTTCTGGTTCACAGGAAATTTAGCCCTCTATGAACAACCTACTGACAAACACATGCTATAAAGATTTAATTGATTTCATATAACTAGTGTGATACAACAATTTATTTGTAGATTCAGCCTTTCCATTTGATATCCTTAGTAGGACTGTCATTCAGTTTCAGATACACAAAGAAATCCCACCCAAGTAAAACACTACAGTGGTCATTTGCTGAAGGGAAGGCAATGCATAGTGCAATAGATGCTCACTGACTTTCTCTGCCCCTGAATTGATCAAATTTAGTCACTTGGAGGGTGATGGACAAATTGGCATCCCATAGTGATGTTTACATTTCTTCTGCTATAAAGAAAATTACCAGAAATGATACATCTTGGTATTACACATATATAAAGTTTAACTATATAAAGTATACATATGGTTTGTATTTGTTGCACTGTTCCCCCACTCTGTATTAATACATTGTACAAATTCACAGCACTTTAGGTAGTACTTCAAATGTACTTTAGTTGAATGTACAGTATTCTTCATGCAATCAGTCAGTGATTTTGAATGTTGAGGATAATTCATTATAAACAACTCAGCATTAATGTATAATCCACATAGGCTAATGACCACTGCTTCAGGCCAGGCCCGGACTGGCAATCTGTGGGTTCGGGCAAATGCCCGATGAGCCGCTTGCTTTAAAATGTAAATGGACTGCTCACCAAAAAATGCAAATTAGGTATGTATTTAATATGTAAATGAGCCACTCACTTTAGAAATGTAAATGAGCTCCATAACAGCCAGCCACAGCTTAGCTGAGATATTTGCTGCAAGGACAAGTTCCAGCACATAGGTTGCATAATATTGCTGGGGAAAATATGGTAATGGACTCTTAACTTAATATATCTATTAATAAACACTAATTCTAGTTAACCTTGGGGTTGGAAATATATATCATGCTTTGCATGCCCATGAATACATGGGCCGCTTTGATACTTTTGCCAGGGCTGTTTTTTCCTCACAGTCCGGCCCTGCTTCAGGCTAAGGAGTATTTTCCACTTTCTTACTGGTGAACTTATGGTTCACCAGCATTATGACTTCCTCAATGGTTATAATATCCCAAATATCATAAAGTGGCCCTGTAAGCTATACATTCAGTTTTTGATTACCCCACTTCATTGTAAAAGGATCATGAGAAGGGCTCAGCTTAAAAGAGAAAGAATTTTCCAATAGCACACAGGTCAATCATGCTTGACAAAGGAGTTTGGTCTCCGAACCGTTGCATCTGCACTCCGCACAATAAATTTTGAAGAAATCACTTAGACCTGTGTGCTATTGGAAAATTCTTTCTGTTGCTGCATTGTGAGGTGGCCGAGCCTCTACCATTGTGCACCAGGCGTCTCTACTAGAATTGAGGGTGTGCGAGGTCCTACACCTGTTTCTACTTCAGCTTAAAAGAGGACATATGTAACAATCACATACGACATGGCTTTACATATTAATTAGCTAACACACCTGAAATATATGAGTATATATTCTGCTAATTAATTATTGAATATGGAAGCTGCAATCAGAAAACGACATCCAACCCAGTTATAACTGGGTTATAATAAAACACATTATTGGTTGCTTAATTGGTACATGTTCAAAAATTAACATGGCAATTTCACATACCTAATAATCTAATCTAATATCTAATAATTTCACATGTCCCTGTTAGATTCCACAAACTTATATGACCCAAAGATTGAGAAAATATAGTTTATGCACATTGATTTGGATCTGAACAAACAGGGCATTTGTAATAAACTACATCCATGAGTAACAAATAATCAGTGTCATAAATCTCTCTTGCCCTGTAGAAAAATCAACCAATATATTATCATCCTTCTTAACCTTAGATATTACTTTATTTGATCTTATAAAAATGCACATTTCTTATGGTTTCTACTATGCAACTTGTTTTGGGAGGATTACTTGCAGATGTGATGAATGTTGGCCTCTCGGTAACTAAAGCCAATTAGAAAAGAACATAATGTGAATAGAATTTTTTTTTTCTTTTTGTACCATGTCATGCAGATGGCATTAAATATACATTACTGCCATGATCCAACAGATGACAGTTTATAATTGGATCTAAGTTATAAGACCCAAACATATATAAGTGTTTTGCATATATGTATTTACCATTATGTGTCTAATGTGTAAACACTGGGGAGTGCTGGGGCCCATTGAGTGCAGCAGCTGCCATGACATCACATAATACACTTGACACATGATGTGCCTACGACATAGAGCGTTATGTACATTTTCAGGACTGCAATACAGATGTTAAAACTGCTTGCCATGCATCTCTTAGCCCCATCTCCTCCAAGCTGCCCACGACCACCCAGTTTACACAAAGGGAACCTACTGGGCAAAATTGATAACATTGCTATATGGTGGCACTAAAAACCCACTCTTTCATAATTTCATGGGTTAGCAGCTTTAATCAGCCTGTGTATGAACACCTTTAAGTTTAAAGGGATTGTTCATCTATGAAATAACGTTTAAAACAATGTAGAGAGCCACTGTGGAGAACTGATGCAGGGGCTGGCTTAACAAAGTCTGTATTGAAATAAAATAATAGAAATATTACTGTTATAATTGTTATGAGGCATAATTAATTAATTATTAATGAATTAATTATTAATAAAAACAGCTGCGGCCATTCTCCACCATGTACGTGTCCAGTGTTATTATTATTTTGTTGTGGTAATTAATAAAATGCCGGCTACAACTACCATGTCTCAATGTCTTAAATATATTGATAATGGGTTGAGTACAGAGGACCTCTTGTATTTGTCTATATGTATTTTGTGGTCACAGCCTCATTGCATCCCCGCCTAATGATTTAAAAAATTAGTGGTGAGCACAACTTTTCCTTGTTTGTTAGAGAACAAATGTAGTCAGACAGGCAAGGATCAAACCAGGTAGTCAATCAGAGGAGTAGAATCGAAGTCGGATATCAGGCAAGGGTCAGGATTCAGAAGTTCAGGATAGTCAAATAGCCAGGCAGCGTCAAACACAGGTAACAAACAGTAATCAGGACTCTGAATAAGCACAAGGCACCAGGATGAAAAACCTATAACGGGCAATGAAAAAATGGCAAAGGCCCCTTTAAATATTTTCAAATTTCGTACCATTGTGCGCTGACGTCATTACTCCGCGCCGTATGCAAATTAGGCATCGCTAGCATAAATGCACTTTGCCTGGCAAACTATCGGTAGTGCTACTTCGCTTATGTTCGCCGACCTTAGCGTAACTTCGTACTTTAGTGAATTTGCGTAGTGTTGGCGAAAATTCGCCTGGCAAAGTGTGGCGAACGTTAGCGAAGGCAACGCTAGCAAATTTTCGCCGCTTAGTGAATTTGCCCCCTAATCTTTTATTAGGACATGAAAAACAAAAGACTAACTTGTTTCGTGGCTGTTGGACACTTACTCATACAGGGCCACAGAAGTCAGCACCCCACTGAAAAGCAATGTCTTCACAGTTCTCAAGCATTTAAGCAAATTCCATTCAAACTTGAAGGGAAAAACAAAATTCTCTCAATTTTTGGTTTTCATATCATATAAAATTCACTTTTAATTAAAAATGACTGCTAGTTGTAATGCATACTTCATGACTGCAGAGTGCTGAAGATGTTTGTGTCTGTTGTAGTGAAGGCTACTGGCAGACAATCTGGCATTATTGTTTTTTTCTGGCAATGCCTTTACCCCCTGTCTATGCCTCTACCCACTGTCTATGCATGTATTTTTAATATGACTTTCTCTCATATCAGCTGTTATGCTGGAGTTGCACATACATGTTGGAGCTGTCCTTAAGCTAACCCTGGTTTTAGCATGTGGATCTTCTTCCCAGAACTTAATGTGTATTTTATCTTCTAGATAAATATGTCACTCTACAGCATATGAGAGATAATACATACAGAACTAAAGGAAGCATGTTTTATCATTAAAATACAACATTTAGTAGATTGCAAAGTATGGGCTTATCATAAAAAAACTGTTGGAATTTGTAAGGAAATTTATTGTTCCAAATGTAATACTCTTCAATTCACAGTAAATAGCTGAACTGGAAAGCCTTTCACTTGTTTGTTAACAATATGACCAAGTGCCTGGCCCTTTGACTTACGTCTGAATGGTCATAAATAGTAAAAATGATCAAAAAAGGAGCTTACAGGAAACATAAATGACTGTTTTGCATATATGTATCTATTATCTGGGTAGTGGGTATTGGATCATTATACCATGTCTGATAACAGGCCTGGACTGGCAATCTATGGATCCTGGCAAATATCAGAGGGGTTGCTATAAAATGCAAAAGTCACTATTTAGTGGGCAGGTGGGGGCTGTTTGGGGCCTCTGTGTACTTAAAATGCCAGGGTCTATTTAGAATCCAAGTCTGGACCTGTTTGACAACATTTAAACATTAAATAAACCCAATAGGACTGTTCTTCCAGCCCAGACTTTATTCAGCATAGTTACCAACTATACGGTATTGTTTAATTAAAAAACAAAATTAAAGTGCTTAAAATTGTAGGAGATGAAAACTGCTAATATATGTGAAGACCCATCAAAAAGTAGTAGTAATAGTAATTATGAAGTTAAAAAATATTGATTAGGACATTGATTGCCTTACACTTTCATGTCTGATGGGGCAATAATCAAAGGCCGAAATCAAACAAAAGGTTAAACAGGAGGGCAGGTATCATTTTTAAATGGATTATATCATGATATTTATAGTTTAGTTTTGATGGTATATTACATTGTATGCCTTGCAAGCAGTAGTGTTGTTGTCTGATATTGTTTTTGTACATAATCCCTTTTTTGTGTTTCGTATTGTATTGGTTGTCAGTGATTTTCTCATCTTAATTTATGGAATTTTAAACCTCCTGAAGGAATAATAGAACAGCAATATCTTGTGTGTGCTGTTTTCCTTCACATTTCATTCAAAAAGAGGATGTATTGCGCACACTGAAAGGAATTTTTTGAACAATTAATTATTAGAAATAATTGGGAATAAACTGTGACAGTCTCCACTCCCTGAATCTCAAATTTGGATCATGTTTTCATATTTCGGAAGTTTGGCCCTTTATATCAGTAAAAAATATTACACTTCCAGCTGTATAAATTATTACTTAGCTTACAGAGTAAAAACTAAAGCTGTCCATTCCATTTTTAGTAACTTTATACAAAATCTGTACATTTCACAGATTATACTAAACACAAATCATAATAATCAGACTTGTTTACTGGTCCGCCCTGAGAGCAAACGATTTATTCATTATTTATGGAAACCAGAATTAGTGAAAATCCTCTTGGAATTTGTTCAGTAACATCATGATCTCAGATAAGTCTTTTGAGAACGGAAAAGAAACCTGTAAATGAAACCAGGATACTCAACCAGTAACATACTATACTGTATTTATTTTTTCTCAAATGTGGCAGTCAATTCGTGTACTTGTGTACTCCAAAACTACATTAAGTAATAAGTAATAGTAGTTTGGGGTTCAATACAGTACTGGGCTCTGTAAAGACAAATCTAACTTAAAATGCTACATATTTTGCAATTTTCTACTCCAATTTTACTCAATGATTTCAACAAAAAGCTCACAGTCAGTTGAAAATGAAAACTTTCTGCTCTTACACCAAATGGGTTGCTGTACTCAAAAAACAAAAGTAATTTTAATATGACATCAACCCTGTACACAGAGGATATTTTGAAGAAGGAGGTCCCAATCCTCACAAATGCATGGTTAGCTAGGAAAAAATAAAACAATTGTAATTTTAAAAAAATAAAACTTGATTGTAATGTATTTATTATGTCTTTTTTACAGGGGGGGTTTCACCTTTCAGTTAACTGCTAGTATAATGTAGAGTGATATTCTGAGAAAAAAAATGTTTTGTTTGTTTTTTGAGTTATTTAGATTTTGATTCAGCAGCTCTCCAGTTTGCCATTTCAGCAGTCTAGTTGCAAAGGTCCAATGTACCCTAGCAACAATATATTTATATGAATAAGAGACTTGAATAAAAATAGGAGAGGGCCTGAATACTAAAAAGTAGCCATAGCCATTTGTTGCCTTACAGAGTGAGTGTGAGTGTCAGTGACCCCTATAGAGTCACAAGAAAAAGACAATTAATTATAAAACTATAAAATAGTAAATAACGAAGACCAGTTGAAAAGTTGCTTAGCGTTGGCCACTCTATAACATACTAAAAGTTAACGATAACGTAAACCACTGCCTTAATTGAAAAGGCCCAGTATACGTATAGCTGCGTTAAGCCCACAGCATTGCACATTACACTGGATTCATTGAAAGTTTCAAGGCATAGGCTGCACTCCAATTCCTTGCTGCAAGTGATGTAAATGAGCACTAAGGGAAGCAAAGTGCACTTTTGTCTTACAGGCAGTGTGGCTTCTTTATTTACTCAGATACTTTAATTTCACTAGAGCAACTACAATAACTGTATACTGTAGCAACCAAAGGAACAGCTACAAGTGTGGGCTCCCATGGAAATCACAAGGGCATATGGTGTTGCAGTGCCACCTATTGTAATAAACTGTATTAAACCCTCTACCTTTCAATTTATGCTAAAATAGAATAGTCAGAAATACCCAAACCTGTTTCCCAAAACAAAAGAATGCATTTCACTGTGGATGCAAATAATGTACATATACATCTAAGTAAAATTACTCTGTAATTTCATATTATTTGAATTTTGGAATGCAAAGCAGTTTTTTATTGATGTACGTACTGTATATTTTTTATTTATATTGCGCTACTTGTGTACACAGCTCTTTATTCAAGATGAAGTGCTAAGTATGACAAGACAATTCAATAATCAGAATGTTGCCAAACTGTGAAAAGACAAATGAAAATCAATTTAATTTCAAAATAGACAATGTTGACTGCTCTGAACTAACATAGCACCCTGTCCATGCCATGTGTTTTTAAAGGAGAACTAAAGCTTAACTAAAGAAGTAGCTAGAAAGGTTGTACATTATGTTTTTATATTCTGTTGTGATTCTGTACCAGCCCAAGGCATCCACAGCCCTTTAGCAGTAATGATCTGTGTCTCCAAAGATGCCCCAGTAGCTCCCCATCTTCATTTCTGCTTCACTACACATGCTCTGTACTGCTGTCACTTACTGAGCTTAGGGGATGACACACAATGTGCTGTATACAGTATATAGAATAGAAATGTCTCTAAACAAGGCTAATTCGTAATTATTACAGATAATTACTACACGGTGGCACAGAAAACAGTGAAACTGACATCAGAAATTAATAAACAGCTTATGTTACCTTGAACTAAGTGAACTAATTCATCCAATGTACCATAATTTCCACTCAAAAGCACAAGATTACTCTTTGTAATGCTGAAATCTTACAGAGGTAAATGTGCCTGCTAATGTCCCTAGGGGTACATTTATGGTAATGGTTTTACCAAAGAAAATTAACAGAATTAATATAACCATCAAAAAATTACCCATAATTAAAGATATATAAAAATAGATCAAATTATATTGCACATTGTATCCTTTACTCAAGGTTAGGCTGGGCCATCAAGATATTTTTGACTACCCTCTGTTTCATGGGTTTGAGAATGTACATGTAGGGCTGCCACCTTTTTTTGTCAAAAACGGGCGGGGGTGGAGGGGTGAAGTGCATACACTTCAATGTCCAGTCAGATTTCCTAGTCTTTAGAGCTCTAACAAATACCTGTCCTGCCACATTCAGTACAGACTTTTAGAATTCTATAGAGCCAAAACTTTACCACCAAACCTATTCATATAGGTTAGATCCAGTATATGTTTTATTGGGGTCATTTACTAACATAGGAGCTGAATGAAACAAGTGCATTTTCCAATTAACACAAAGTTGAGAAATAAAAACAGCAATTTCATTGCATGTGTAGGGACCATAGGGGTTAATCTGCCCCTGTGGCTTTAAGGCCCTACCCTTTTCCTTAGTTACTAGACAAAAGCCTATGTATCTATTTAAGTGTCATTGGCCAAGAGGTCTAATGACCACTTTCAGCCACATGTCCATATAGTGTTTGGAAAGGAGTGGCCTCTTCCTCTTTGCCTGCTGGTGTCCAGATTGACTGGAGGTGTCATTGAGCCTGGGTACACCATGGCCCAGTAAAGCATGTGCCCTAGAGGCACAGCACCTTTAGTGGTTAAGTTGGGGACCAGGGAACTGCATTAACGAGGTTTACCTATAGGGTAGCCTTGTAATAGTCTCTCTAGGAGAGAAAGCTAGATAGTGTATGTAGAAAGAGCATCTGAAGCTCCAACAAGGATTTGCAGCAGGGAATAGCTTCCCAGAGTCTTTGTGAATGCCTCAAGTGCAGGGACATCAGTGAAGAGGGTGTTAGCACTACACCTTAGAGGGAATGCTTCCACTTGTCGAAGGCCCTGATCCTGAAGTGTGTGTCCAAATGTAACCCATGCTCCTCCCACTAACTGGACAAGTACTATCTGTGGGTTTGGATAGCCCAGATTAGCGTTAATGTTATGAACAGCTGCACTGGTGCAATTTGGCACCTGTATATATGAACTGTATACTTATATTTCTATAGCACTACTTCAGAATGAAGCACTGTAGAAAAAGAAATAAGTAAATACAAATACATACAATAAAGATTATGTGCTTAGTGCCAAGGAGACAAGAGGATAAAGGTCCTTACCCCATAGAGTTTACAATCTAAATGGGAGAGTAACTTACAAACACAAATAGGGGGATATTAAGTGATGTAGGCATTTATGTTAGTACAGGTATGGGGCCGTTATCTGAAAACCCGTAATCCAGAAAGGCTATCTCCCAAAGACAAATAATTCACATTTTAAAAAATAATTTCTGTAATAATAAAATAGTACCTTATAATTAATGCCAACTAAGATAACATTTATTTTATTGGAGGCAAAACAATTCTATTAAAATCTCTAAATTATTTTTTGTAGTCTTAAAGTATGGTGAGGCCCCAAGCTCAGATTTAACTCTCATATCCAGATGGCTCAGGGCTGAACTACCTAGTAATTTCTTCTTTAAAGCTATTGCACCCTACAGCAGTTTTGTTCCTTTCCCCCCTTTTTTTTTATTTGTTTTTAACATGAGCTTGTCACAATATGCATGTGATGGATATTCAGCTTTAAATCAAACCATTCTGCCTCCATGCAAACCCTGCTTGCAAGACCCTATCTGGTCACAGATGAAACTGAAAGAATGTTCTTGAAAGCCTGTACACTTTGAACAGCTGGGCCTGATTAATGTTTATTGATGTCTTTACCTTTGTGACAATTTTCTTGAGTATTTAGATTACGTCAGGCATCCTAGGTATGCAGTGACTTTATTTGTGGGATTCTCTGTTCCTTTTTCTCTCCAAGTTCACAATGTTGATTTGATCACTCGACTAATGAAAAGACAGCCGGACATCAATCATATTCCACATTTGACCTGAAATCTGCTCTAGATCATAGATCAGATTCTTTTAAAGGTGAAAACAAGTAAATTGTTTTAAATTAAGCAATTCAGCTGAACAATTCAAGCAATGCAAAGGCAGTTTCACATGTATTGCATGTTCTCTAATGATATCAGATTTAATTTAGAAATTATATCTGTGGGAAGGTATTGTAAAACACATGTGATTTATGGGTTCTTTTAGATTTGAAAAATTACTCAATTCCCTATCTTTGCATGCTGTGTTGCTGGATCTGTGTTTGGGTGGGCCTAAGTGTCCCTCAAGGATACATTTTATTTCACAAACATAGAAATCATATGTCTCATTTTCGTATGATTTCTTAATGAAATGAGAACTCTCTTCAAAATGTTTTTTGCATCTTTTCCTTGTGTGCTTTATATGCTTACATCCTGTAGAGAATGACAAAGTTTGTCTGTAAGTGGAGGAACCTAAGGTGCAGGTCAGTGTTTCTTAAAGCTACAAATATGGTAAACAGGAAAGGGGAAACTTAATGTACCACAAAATGGTGAAATGTGGATGGAAGGATCACAACTATAAAATGCAATTGTAGCCAAGGTAGAGTAACTGAAGAAGCTGAAATGCCCAGGCCCACACCTAATTAAGTGATTGATTTACCCACTTACTTATGGAGCAACTTCTTCTACTCTGAGCATCAGTAGGTGCATTAATCTGTACATAGCTAACCACTGCATTGCCCATTAGAATATATTCAGCACCACACTGGTGTGTCTGGGGCCCACAAGAGCTACAGCCTGAAGAGCATCCTCCTGACATTCGTCTCCCCTAATCCTCCACCCGCACATTGCTGGATACCTTAGGATGCCTTCCTCCTCCTGGGTCAGCAGGGCCCATAAAGGCCAGGGCCCACTGTTTTTTCTTTCTGATATCCCACCATTCCAGTCAGGCATGGACTGGCAATCTGTGGGTTCTGGCAAATGCCAGAGGGGCTGCTGTAAGATGCTATAGAAAGTCAGAACTTAGTGGGCTGTGGAGACTGTTTGGGCCTCTGCGTGGGCTGACAGGGCCTCTGTGTACCTGAAATGCCAGAGCCTACTTTAATTCTCAGTCCGGACCTAAGCCCAGTCTTACCCTGAATACTTTCATGAGAATAGTGCAGTTTAAACCACCTACCAATGTATTCTTCGTACAAAATAGTCCTACTCAAATTAATACTTATTCATTTATCCCATCTTCTTGTGCTTGGAAAAGGACATCATGTAAATTAAACTCTTTCAACTTAATGTATCAGACTGATTTACTGCTGGTGGTAATAGGCCAATTTACAGCATAGCTTATTTTAAAAGTTTGCTTACATTTAGTAAAGAGCAAAGCTGTTCCCAATAAAACTTTGTCTTACTGGTGCACTGTGAGCATTATAGACAGCCATGCAAACCATAAAGCTTACCAGATGGTTTGATTTGCTGAGGAACATTTTACATTAATGTACGGTATTACAGGAGCCCTTAGTTAATTGTGTTTATTGCATTATGACCAGTAAAACCTTGTCTAAATTTTAAATACACAACACCCTGATTTGCTCCAGGCTGATTCTAAACAGGTATCCAACATTGGGGCGGACAGTTATACATGTAACTCACTCAGATATGTTTAGGAGATGCCCTTGTAATTCATTCAGACATCTTTGCCAAAAGAGATAACATTTCCCATAACCTTAGATATTCTAGAAAGATGTTTGCAGGATATAGCAAACGACTTGAAGTTAACTGTCAAGTATAAAACTTTCTGCAGGTGATAAGAGTAAGCATTCTAATATGTTTTCTAGGTTCCTTTCTATCACTAACACAACTTGTTACTTACCAAACTCTTGGGTGTTGCTCCCTGTGTCCTCAAAGCAGGTACTTATTTTTCCAGTCTTGGAGGCAAGTTTTGGTTGCATATAACCAGATGTACTGACAAACAGAACCTCTTGTAGGCTGCCAGTCCACATAGGGGCTACCCAAATAGCCAATACCCAATAGCCCTTATTTAGCACCCAGAAACATATTTTATGCTTGCATTGCTCGCCAAGTCTTTTTACATCTGAATGTAGTTCACCGGACCCCTGCTCCAAGCCATTCTGACCTCAACAGCCCTTTTTTAGTCACATGAATAATGGCAAATCCTGCATTCTGTTGCCTTTTAAAGTGTTTTATAGAATGTTTTTGCATATTGGCAGGCTGATCAAGAGCGTGTGTATTAGAATCAAATGCTTCTGTGTAAAATGTGTTTAGGACCAGTCTTAGAGGGCAAAAATAATGTTCTTTGAATTGAATTTTGGGAGGTAGGATAATTTTAAATAAGTATTGCAGCTAGGGATACACCAAATCCAGGATTCGGTTTGGGATTTGGCCAAGATTCAGCCTTTTAAAGCAAGATTCAGATTTCGCCGAATCCCAGCGCCTGGCCAAACCTAACCCAATAAAAAAAAATTCACATAAACAAGGATACCAAAAAACATTTTTTTTACATAAGTTTTATTGAGTTTCTTTCAGATTTCAAGACTTTCACAGACAATGTGAGAACATTGCCTTGAAGAAAAGAAGAAGAGGAAGGGGAAGAAGAGTGAAGACAGAGGAGGAACAGATGAGATTCAGAGGGAAGGGGGTAGAAGGTGGGGTGTCTGTAGTCTTTTCTGTGTGTTGCTGCTTTCAGCTGAGGTGAGGGTATCAAAGTTGACTAGTTGTTTAGGTTTGATTTGGAAGGTATTTGTTTTGTTCCAGTCCTGCCATCTCAGGTGGGTGAATCTTTCATGAAGGTTTCAGGATTCGGCCGAATCCTAAAATAGATTTGGTGTATCCCTAATTGCAGATGAACAACTATTTTGGAAATAAGGCTTGTATGAGCTGGAATACTTCCACGTGTCAGATTATGATTCAGGTGCATTAAAAGAATGTGCTTGTTAATTCTCAATTTTGCACGTGTTTCCTCTTTCTAAATTAAATAGAGAAAATCATCAATGTGTCTAAAAATCAATAATTGCTTGTGTATTTTTGTGTGTGTGTTTTGTCACCACAAAAATATTAACTGGCACTCACCAAGAATCACAGTAATTTACAATTTTTTTTCTTATGAAAAACATCTTCCATGCAAGACTTTGTATGAAATCCCTCTATAACTGTGGCTTGTAGCCATGTGCAAGCACACAAATGACTGTATATTTGAAAAGATGACTCCCATCGTATGCATGCTAATAAAACAATTGTGTGATTTCTAAAGTACCAAACCTTGGTACTTGGGACCTTGACACGCGGAGTCTATAAATCCTTAGGTTATCCATCCATGACATACAAATCAAACATCTGTTATTAGTTTCTTTGACAGGTTCCTGTGAAGAAGTTCCTTTTACCACTTTCACAGATATTTTGAGATAACAAGTTAACAGCAGGGGAGCTTCCAGGTTTTCTTTGTCAGTCTAGGGCATGAAATGAAGTAATCCATTTGTTATGCTTTAAACATGATGTTATTTGCTAGCAGCATTCATTGCACTACACTGGAGCATATGTCCCTCATAGGGTGGATTTCAGGTGGAAACACTTGAAATATACTTGAAAAATACCTGATGTATGTGGAATTAAAGGACTAAGAATTTGCAGTGCTACTGTGTGAATTGGTGAACCACATTGACACTAGAGTAGAGTGCAATTTACACAACACTAATGGTATATTAACAAAACGAAAACATATTAAAATAGTATATTCCATGAATGCAAATATCTGTTCTACAATAACATGTTCAATAAGTATTTCTTTCCAGGCACTCCATTGTAAAAGCACCTCGAATTGTTTATATAATTCTTTTGCAACACTAAGGTTCATTTTCATTATGTTTATTCACCAACATCAGATTGTGTTTCAAAGTAAATCATCACTTTTCCTTGTTAATTCCTCTGGCTTGATCTATGTATAGTGATACTTGTTTACAAAGCATTATAATGTATGGCATTCATTATCTGGAAACCTGTTATCCAGAAAGCTCCAAATTATGAAAAGGACATCTGCTATAGACACCATTCTATGATTTTTTAATAAAACAGGAGCCTTTACTTGATACAATTAATCCTTATTGGAAGCAAAACCAGCCTATTGGGTTTATTTAATGTTTACATGATTTTGTAATTAAGACTTAAGATCCCTTGATAACAGAGCATACTTGGATATATTTAATTTCCAATGCTCCATATAGAGTCAACACTCACATGTGGATCATCCTGCTTGCCTGGGTGCAGAATTGGCAGATCGCATTCAATACCATGTAGAAGAAGTCTTATGGAGAGACTGCAATTTCAGATATATCCATAGCCTTTTTTGAAATTATATATTTTACAAATACACATATGTACTGTCTTAAGAGACACAGGAGGAAGGAGGTTCCTGCCATGCAGAACTTACAAAATAAGTGGGTGGGTAACTGTACAACCAGAGTGCAGCAATTTGCCAGTACTCAAAGAGGAAGAATTTGAATTTATTGTAGAAGAGGCTGCGAAAGAGTTCAAGGATGGAGTATCTAGAAGCAAGAAGCAACACAAGAAAAAAAGCCCAAAGCTGGAAATTGCAATGCACATGTGTGGTATAAAAAAGTGACGACTACGAGAGGAACTGTAGCTCAATCAGTAGGTCCAGATCACTTTTTAGAATTACATCGATATAGTCATGAAGAGGTAGGTGGTAGACAATTAGAGATCTAGGCCAAAGTGTTAGTGTGGGAAAAATATTGCAAAATCATGTACATAAATGAACGATATATACCTAAGCGCTACAAACATAATTTTCCCTTTATTTATCCATGAATTTTACTGAAATTTATATTTAAAATTAGGTGTTGTTATATTGGCTTAACATTCTGCTGTCTAGCCCATACTTAAAGATGTTATTAAGATCAACAATCTTTATAATCAGTAGGGCCACCATCAGAATTATGGTGCCTAATACGACAAAATTTCCTGGGCCCCCTGGGTCACGCTGACCCGAACACAGGTCCAACCCACTGGTCCGCCCACCCCACAGTGAAAAAACAAACATTGGTGGCTAGGGTCCCTCACATGTTAATAAAAAAAAGAACATTGATGGTCAGGGCCCCCCATACAGTAATAAAAAAAATAATAACATTGGTGGTCAGGGCACCACATAAAATTAATAATGGTGGTCAGGGCCCCCCATAAAAAACCATTGGTGCCTAGGGCCTCCACATGTTAATTAAAAACAAATTATGGTCAGGGCTCCCCATTAAAAAAATATTGGTGGCTAGGACCCCCACACGTTAAAGAAAAAAAATGGTGGCAAGGGCCCCCCTCACACGTTCGTGTAAAAAAAGTGTCACCAACCCCCCCAGAAGTTTAAAAAAAAAAATGGTGGCCAAGGTTCCCCCCATACAATAATAGGGACCACTGGGTTAACTTTAGGGGAGCCCAGACATGTTCCACTTACTTTATTAGCAGAGCCCCCCTGCTGTAAATGAGCTGCAAACTTCAGAAGGGAGTGGGGGCTCACAAGTGGCTGCATCTTCCGTTTAGTATCAGCAATCTCTTCCCTTATTCACAGTCACAGAGTTGTAAGTCCCGGTCAAGCCTCGTGGGGATTGGATGAGCTGTAGGAGAAAGCTATCAAATCCCTAAAGCAGCTCAACCCTGTGACCAATCAGAGAAGAGACTGGACAAAATGCAGTCATCTGTGCTCCTGCCCTCTCCCTTCCGAAGTCGTCAGATCTGTGACAGCAAGGGGGTCCAGCTAATCAAGTAAGAGCAGCACAGCCAGGCCCCCCTTAATCCCTAAAATCCTACGGGCCTGGGACAACACTCCCCCCTTATGGTGGCCCTGTACCTGCTAAATAGCATTTTAAATTTCTATTACAGTACATACAAACAGCTTAGACTTACTAAAGTCTACCTGACCATGCACACCAAATTACTATATCTTTACCCTATATGGGCATCAACATGGCAGGCCAAATCACATCAATTTGAACATTTAGCTCCTGAGATTATGACTGGATCATAATTGAGACCTATGTAGACCCCGTTGGGAAAGGACCACATCAAAGTGCCCATGGGGTCCTCATCTCATCACATTTTAAAACCTGCCCAAATGATAACTTCCAGATTGTTGACCAGATATCTTTATTAGTATGTGTATGTATAGAAATAGTTAAACAATATAGATTAATTGAGGACAGCTGTTTTTAGCCAAACTTTCTAGACACAAGGTACAGCTGGTAACAATTCATACTGTATGTTGTGAGTTATGGTAAAAATATGATAATTGTCAAATTCAACCTTTTCAAATGACTCTACACAACAATGGCACACCACACTACAACAGCAACAATGTTATATCAGACAAATCTCAGCAGTATAGCAATGTAATGTTACCTACTTGTCATGTCTTGACAAACAAGCACTATATGGGTTTTGTTAAATGGAAAATGACGAGGGTTCCAGACAGATGTATAAGGCCAACAAGAAGAAAAAGGAGAAAACCCTTGAAGCAATCATTTTCAAGTTACGATGAGAAACTGGAACCAATGTAATGACAAATGTGAATGGGTGGTTTTCAGCACCAGAAAAGAGAGACAGAGAACTAAACAGTTGATAAATTGAACAATACATATTTCTACGGCATCAGAGAAATGGCAAATACTAATCTTTTCTACTGTGACTGATGCTTTATTGCACATGCCAGAGGATCATGTTCAGCTGATGGTGAGGGATACATCAACTCATGTATCAGATCTGAACAGTTGGCAGTCTGGTTACTGATCCACTTGGGGGGGGGGAGTAAGAAGTGAAACAAATTCATATTTAAAAATGAAGAATAGTTATTATTTGAAAACATTGGGGCTCATTTATCATCACTGGGTAATAGAGAAAGAAAATTATACGGTGGTACTAGCATCATTTATATATTTTTACAAAGGCGGAAACTGTGAGCAATCAGTGATTTTCTTTCTTTTATTTTCGGCTGTAGTTCCTTTCTAGTAGCTGGTCTACTCCAGATTGTAGCTGGCCATAGATGCAAAGATCCGCTCGTTTGGCGACATCAGATCTTTCCCCGATGTCACTAATATGGCAGGGCCATATCGGGGTAATCCGAACGTTCCGCACATGGTCGAACGATAGGATTACGATGACGCCAAGGGACTCCGACGGGTCGGTTGGAAGAAAATCAAACCTTCCCAATCAATATCGTGGCCAGATATCGATCGGGAAGACCCGTCGGAAGCCCCATACATGGGCAGATAAGCTGTCAAAATGATATTGGCAGCTTTATCTGCCCCTGCATGGCCAGCATTAGGCTTTTAGCAACTGTTTAATGTTATATGGGTTAGTCCAGTGATTCCCAACCAGTGGCTTGTGAGCAGCATGTTAAGCACCAACTCCTTGGATGTTGCTCCCAGTGGTCTCACGGCAGGTCCGTATTTCTGAATTACAGGCTTGGAGGCAAGTTTTGGTTACATAACAATCAGGTGTACTGTCAAACAGAGCCCTCTGTAGGCTGCCAGTCCACATAGGGGCTACCAAATGGCTAATCACAGCATTTATATTGTACCATCTAGGAACATTTTTCATGCTTGTGTTGCTCCACAACTCGTTTATATCTGAATGTTGCTCACAGAAGAAAAAAAAGGTTGGGGACCCCTTGTTAGACCAAATGCAATTAATTATTGTCTTAGTTTTGTGTAGTTTTTGTTTTTAGCTGCCATTAGGTTAGCCATATTTTCTGGAAAAAAATACTGGCCTTCCTATGTATTTATCTTTTTTCCCTATTAATAACATTGAGATCAACCATAAAATACCGACAGGTGGCAACCCTAGCTGCCATTCGGCCTTTAGAATGATGAACTGCTTGCTGTTGCACCTTAATTAGCTGTTTTTCTTACTAGAGATCCCAAGTAAAGGGTGCAACGTGGTCTTACTGCTCAGTCACACTGTTTATTATTGATAGGCTGTGTAAAATGTATGTAAAATGAAGGGCCTTAATGTGAGGTTATTTATGTGTGGTTATAACACCTCATGTTTAAAATATTTATATATATATATACTGTATATATTTACAAAGTGCATAGTGCTGGCTGTTGTACACCCCCCATACCATTGCATTAAGTGGCAGTAGGGGGTCCCTAGTGACTCAAACACATATATATCACATATTTATTATAGCACCTTATCATACAACACATGGAGTAAGGAAAAAGGTTAGTTCAAGGCCATGACCTTCCCAATTATAAGATAAGGAGGTAGAAGGGCTGCCACACCTTTGCTCCACAATCATCTGTTTGAGTGGGCTATTTACTCATGACCTGTGTTACATTATCTCAGCTCGCTCAAGTGTTTGTTCTCTTATTTTTGTTAGATTTCCTGCATAGAGTGCACCTTATAATACGTTTATTTTCTGTGATCACTTTATCATTTGCAGCAGAAAAGATTATGTTCCACATGAATCTGCTATGGAGAAAAAAAAAACCCACAAATGTACAAAACAACTTTACATGGGGAATGAGGTAATAAAATGGCCACCAGCTAACACAAGATTTTCATTTTAAAGGTCATGGATACAAGTTCATAACAAAGACACGCATGCATAGATATGTGAGAGGTCCTTGCACACGAGTGCTGCTTTTAAGTAGTTTTTATATTCTTTGCAGAGCTTGATGACTGGCTGGCTTTTATTAACAACTGTAACACCAAATTGTTAACTCAAAGTTAGAAAAGAGCCCATAGTTATGGGAACATATACACAGTACATAGTTAGGAACACAATTAAGTTGGGTTGAATAAAGACCAAAGTCCATCAAGTTCAACCCCTCCAAGTTAATCTCAGCATCCATACACACATCCACTGAAACTACAGTATATATACCAATATTTATATTCATTGTAGATTTTAGTATCACTATAGCCTTGGATATTATGTCTGTCCAAGAAATCATCCAAGCCACTCTTAAAGGCATTAACAGAATCAGCCATCACAACATCATCCAGCAGTGCATTCCACAATCTCACTGTCCTCACTGTGTAGAACCACCTGTACTGCTTTAAATTAAAGTTCTTTTTCTCAATTTTAAAGGGGTGGCTTCTGGTCCGATGATCTATTTTATGGAAAAATGCACCTCCTGCAAGAGGTCTATAATGCCCTCTAACATACTTATAAAGAGTAATCATGTCTTTTCTCCAGAACAAACTATCACTACCTTGACAGTCTACCCATGTAGTTTAAAAATTCCATCCCCATAAACAGTATGGGGCACATTTACTAAAGGTCGAAAGTGAAAATTCAAATAAAATTTGAATTTGAAATCCGTTATCCAGAAAGCTCAGAATTTATGTCCATTTCCCATAGACTCCATTTTAATCAAATCATTTTTTTTAAATGATTTCCTTTTTCTCTGTAACAATAAATATAATATAATAATAATTGATAATAATAAAAAACAGTACACAGTGTACATTATCCCAAGTAGGTAAACCCATTCTATTTGGTATAATTAATGATCAAATTATTTTTTTTAGCAGGCTTAAGGTATGGAGATCCAAATTACGGAAAAATCCCTCATCCTGAAAGCCTAAGGGCCCAAGCATTTTGAATAACAGGTCCCATACCTGTATCTATATAGGCAATGACTGCCCCCCTAAAGTTGCAATCCTAGGCATGATCCCTTGGGTGTCTATATAGAAATATGGCCTTGTCTGTACTACTGAAAAATGTTGATAATATTTACCAATACTTCAGGCAAAGGGGCAAATTCACTACATCGCGAAGCGTCTAATACTAACGCTTATTCGCTAATGTGATGTCATTTTACTAACAGTGTCTCTGGCAAAAATTCCTAACATATGGCAACTCGACTATATAGGGGGCACATGTTTAGGGCAATAGGACAACTTTATTTTATTTATTAAAGGTTTCCTGGGCTTGTGTAGTGGCTGTAACATATACTTTTATTATACTTTCAACTTTGCGCCGTATGCAAATTAGGCATCGTCAGCGTAAATGCACTTTGCCTGGCAAAGTAACGGTAGCGTTAACTTTCACCACCCTGAGCGCAAATTAGCATTTTAGTGAATTAGCGGTGTGCTGGCAAAAATTCGCCTGGGGAAGTGCAGCGAATTGTTTGCATTCCATTCTGTTGTACTGTTTATTTATATACTTGCCCGGCACTGAAAAGGTTACAAGAAATACCCAAAGGTGGTAAAAAAATGCTTAATCATGAGACAGAATGCTATTGATCTTCCTTTAATGTATTATTTTTTTCTTCCAGGAACGAAAGGGTGAAAGTAAAGAAAGATCTAAGGAGAAAGTACAGAGGCTTGAATCATTTGACCTTGCTAAGTTAAACAAATCGGTAATCTGAGCACTTGAGTTGATCTTTGCGACTGACAGATAGATGAGCGGCGTTGCAATAACAGTGGATATCTCAGTACAAACAGTGTGCATTCCTTCCAAAGGCATACATGTTTTCTCTTTACACCTTCTGAGATTAATATTGTCGGTATTTAAACAAACAAGCCTGAAATGATTGTCAGGAAGTGCAGCAATTTTCTCTTACGGGGCCATCACCTTCTGCAGTCAATGCTGGTGTTGCAAAAGTCATAAAATTTATGGCAAATATTCTAAACACTATTAAATCATCGTATTACACTGTCTGTGTGTTAGAAATGTGTTCTCAAAATCCCTGGAGCCTGCATTCTGTCTTGTTTTGTTTCAAGGCAGCAAGAAGACTGCATGCAGAACACATGGAAAAGCAAGAATTCCAGTGATATCATTGGCACCTTTCCTTGTATTCCCTATCAGTTGTCTTTTCCAGGTTTTAATGTCAGGGATATTGTTACAGCTCCAGCAGTAATGATGTTGGTATTTCTGTTACAACTGGGAGAATTGGATGCTCCTTGAGGAATATTTTTCTTATCTGGATAGAGAAATCTCACATTTCTGAGCAAACTTTAATATCGAATTGAACTTGTTGGTGTTGCATAAAATCCTAGCAAAGGCGCTTGTGTCATTTTTAAAGTGTTGTGTTAAAATATTTATTTTGTGGAACAGGGATGTATCATTTTAAAAACATTCATTACATATTTGCATTATGTTATCAATTATCCAGTTTGAAGCAACTGTACAATTGGTCTTCATTATTTAACTGTTATAGATTTTTAAAATGATTTGCCTTCTTCTTCTGCCACTTTCCAGCTATTAAATGGGGTTCATTGGCCCCATCTAAAAACAAATGCTCTGCAAGGCTACCCATTTAGGGGGTTATTTATAAAAGGTCAAAAGTTAGAGCTGTTAATACCTCGAATGAACTCACAACTCAAATGGTATCTTATTTATGAAAACCGTAAACGCATATTAATCAAGTTTTCCGTGGAAAAAACTCAAATAGTTTGAAATTATTTCGAGCAAAACTCTCTGGAAAAAACTTGAACATCATGAAGGCTATTAACATCTTGAAATGGTTCAAGGGACCTCTGCCACTGACTTCTACATGATCTGACATGTTTTAGATGGTGTATTTTAGGATTCAAGCTATTTCCTGGGTTGGGTATAATAAAACATGCAAGAGTTTTTTTAACTAAATTTTTTTGGAAAACACAACTTGAACTTTAATAAATAACCCCCTTATTGTTATTGCTTCTTTGTATTAGTTATATTTCTATTCAGGCTTTCTCCTATTCATATTCCAGTCTCTTATTCAAAACAATGTATGGTTGCTAGGGTAATTTGGACCCTCACAGCCATAAATCCAAACTTGTGCAAAAATATTGAGTTGTTAGCCCTTAATTCCTTATCTGAGAGTTAAAACCTCTCATTTTTTTTATAAGGCAGTGCTATGTGTGTAGCATGACGTTTATACATGTAGTGGGCAGATTTATCAAGGGTTGAAATTTTAAGTAAAAAAACTTTGAAATTCAACCATCTAAGTTTTTTAGAAGGGGTTTTTCGATCGAAAATTTACCTTTTTGATCAAATAGGTCCGTTTTCGATTGAATTAATATCGTTTGAATCATTCAACTGAATCATTCGATTTGAATGATTCGAACGATTAGATTTAGATTTTTCAAAAATTTCAGAAACCCTCCTTAAAGGTCATAGGACGTCCCCGCATACACTAAAACAGCAATTTGGCAGGTTTAAGGTTGGAAGGGTGGAATTCAAACTCGAATGGTCAAATTTTTAAATTCAATAGAATTTTTTCAATTCTAATCGAAATTCTGGCCTGTTCGATAGTCGAAGTACCCAAAAATTACTTTGAAATTCATATTTTTTTTAATCTGCTGCCATATGTATTCTGTTTCCAAAAGACTTTATATTGTGTGTCAGTGGAGAAAATTCACCATGTGCCCCTGGCCTTAGGGGCCCTAAGGCCAACTTGATCAGGTAATTGATTAGTCCAACTTTCTGTTTCAAATGAAAAAAATTGATGGATTCCGACCCCCGCAATCTACACCAGATCGCATCTGTGGACCATCATCTACAATTTTACTTTCAATGCAGCATTCATGTTTACTATTATCATTCGATAAAAAGAAAAATTGCAAAGAAAAACATTTGATGGGATCACACAAGAAACTAAGGCAGGCCAGATTTTTGGAGGAACACACACAGACACACACAGAGAATTGTGAAAGTGAGAGAATTGTGTATATGTGACCCTAATTAAACTGGCCATACACTGGCCGATATTAGCTGCTGACAGACCAAGTTTATTGGATAGTTTATGGGGCCCTCTAACTGGACTTCCCCAATCAATGTCTGGATGAAAATCAGTTGATTGGCAAAGTTTGAAAATCCTATTGGGTCAAAGACCGCATAAGTTCCTTGATATGGTCCTTGATCTGACCACCTGTATTTTTAGCATTGTGATTCGACTGTCGGACCATAAGGTTCACAAATTAATTAGCCCAATATCTCCAACCTCAAGGTGGGCATATCGAGGGGAGATCTGCTTGCGTTGTGTATGCAAAATTTCTGCTCTTACCTTTGCTTATAAGAATCTTATTGTGGGTGCCCCGAGCAGTCACTGGATAATGTTCTGGCATCTTACAGCTTGCGACCACTCAAAAGCCATAACTACAATCCAGCATATTTGTAAGTCACTGTGCTCCAGAAGTTGCAGCTGCTTTGTGCATTCTGTTGGGCAAAACAGTAATGGCTCTGGCACTTTTTGTAGATGATAAACAGGAATAGCAGATATCTGAAAGCCCAATATCCAGAAAGCTCCGAATCACAGGAAAGCCACATAACATAGACAGCATTTTAATCAAACAATGACATTTTCTAAAAACAATTTCCTTTCTCTCTCTAATAATATCTAGCAAAGATATAATTAAACCTGATTGGAGGCAAACCTATTGAGTTTAATTCATGTTTAAAAGATTTTTTAGTAGACAATGTATAGAGATCCAAATTACAGAAATATCCCTTATTCAGAAAACTCCAGGTCCTGAGTCCTGAGTATTCTGGAACAAAGAGCTTCAATTACTATAGCTAGTACTGGAATCTATAAGATAATTCATCATTATTCACTCAGAATCTGGTCAGGGAAATAAGGTCAAAAGAAATCTAAGCATTAAACAAAGCTATAATTATATTAAGTGTAGCACATAAACACTCAAAGTAATGTTTTTGATTAGCCAGGAGTCACACAAGGATCTTGCAGGAGAAAAAGCAGGTTTCTGTGAAATATGAGGCTAAGCATCCCTCTATATATATATTTAGCTTGGTGAAATTTAGAGTACAAAATTCCTGCTCCCTTTTCATCTGTTTAATTATAATCTGTGGGAACATTTTCCCTGAGTGTTTTTTACAGTGTGTTGAAACTTCTAGAATGCGTATACATTCATCATTCTCTTTTTAGACTAAGTGGATTGATAGAGTGCCCAGATGTTGGCACTGTCTGGGGCTCAGGCATGGAAAGGATGCAGCCTAGCCGGGCAAAAAAAACTAAATACTGAGACACTTGGTGAGAGAAAGTAATATGGATCTTGCAGTATTAAACCAGTAACAAATACCAATTATTCACATTGGCTTACATATATGTTAAGTTTAAAAACATTGTATTATATACCATATTTTGTTTCATATCTCCATACTTTATATCGGAGCTGCCAAAATAATCGGCATATAGTGAGCAAATCAATGAAATCCTGGGAATGTATTTACTTTACGTGTCTATTTCTTACATGCAAATAACATTCTAAATATCTGGTATATTCTCATATTTCCTCACCAGAAACACACTAATATATATATATAGATATTGTACAGTTTTTTTAGCAAATTTTCCTATACATATATTTGCATTTATGTATATTTTGATTTATATAGGACTGTACAGCTACATTAATAGAACAGACAGGGGTCAATACTATAATAAAACAGGGATAAATACAAATGATACTGTAGCTACATGAAAGAAGCAGCTTTAAACATTATTTTGCAATCACTTTTTTCCATGACCTTAATTTAAAAACATATATAAAACTTACCTCCAAAAAAACTGGTGAAATTTAAATTTTACAAAAAAAATTAAAAGAACTGTGGTCACAGAAAATCATGAATTGTGGCAAAAACATGTTGAAAATGAGTAAATCTGCCCCAAAGTACACACGAGTAAGGAACTACTAGTATGGGATACATTATATGGAATCTGGTTATCCAGAAAGCTCAGAATTATGGAAGGGCATCTCCCATTTTATTCAAATAACATATTTTTTAATATTTCCTTTTCAGATCCACCCCAACCCAAACACTATATTAAAGTGTGGCAAGAAGTGATCATAAGCTTATGGGCCAATAATACAGATATGTAAATCAGATACCTAGTTACATGGGCATCTGACCAGCAACTAGGGAAATGAGGAAGAGTTGGGATTTAAAGCCATTGGGACTTACTAAACCTATGGGTCCCTACAAAGAGAAGAAGATCAGAAGGTCCCCAATGTGATTATTACATTGAGGCTCAGTGATACAGTACTAAAAGGGATGATCCTTTTACATTCATTAATATCTCACAATTACATGATGTGGTATATAACAAAAAAGAACTAGGGAACCATGTGCAGTTTGGTCCAGCAATGTATGCATAAGGAATATGCTGTATGTTTTTTTGCTTTTATGAGCATATTTCAAACACTAACTAATCCTCATTCCATGGACTCTGCTTCTCTTTCAAGAGGCAAACAGGCAGAAATGATTAGATCAAATAAAACTCAAGACCTTCAGAAAGAGGAGATTGGTGAACAGAGAGGCAAGATAAAGCAAGCAAAAGAAGTAGTCCCATATCAAACGGTCAACACTAGTAATCAATCAGAATGAAAACAGGAAATGCTGATACTATAGTGGAAGCATAAAACATCCGAGCGCTATGAAGCAGAAACCTGAGAAATATTAAGGATGGCAATTACATAACAGCCACCAGATGTTTACATGATTGCTAGCAGGTATGGCTAACAGAATGACACAGATACTCTTAGTTCCTGGAAAACAACACCATTCTGGCAACTGTATTATCTGACAAATAATAAATGTATTTCACAAGGATAGGAGAAAAGGTTGAAGACCCAGACTTATATTACATTAAATGGGCTGTGGGACTGTCAGAAATGAGGTCTGTGCAAAATAATGTGTGTCATGCATTACTTTATACAGTAACTGTCTGAAAAGAACTTAGCAATGCCTGGATAAGAAAAAAATATCATTTATTTTATCCTGCTTGAATCCAAAATGTATGTGTATTCAAACATACTGAATAATGATAGGAAAGAGTACATTGATGCCAAATATGCACAGTATTTATTTACATGTCCTGTATAGACCTCACTACACTAAAAATAGGATCTTGGAAAGACTAAAAGTTTGTATTCAAGCAAAGCAGCCCCAGAAATAATATACTTCTAAGAAAAGAGACAAACATTGATTTCATAACAAGGTAATAAACAGATTTACTAAGGGTCAGATTTCAAGGTTAAAAAACTTCTAAATTTGACCATCAAATTTTTTTGGGGGGGGGGCATTTTTGATCGAAAATGGACCAAATAGGTAAATTTTCTGATCGAACTGAAATCGTTCGAATTGTTCGATTCAAATAATTTTGTCCGAAATCCTTTGATTTTTCAGTACAGGTTCTAGGAGGTCCCCCATAGGCTAAAATGGCAATTCTGCAGCTTGAAGGTGGTGAAGTGTCGAATTCGAAGGATTTTAAAAAGACAATACTTTGAAATTCGAATTTTCAAATTTTTTCAATTCAAATTGAATTTTGGGCTATTCAAAGTAGCCCAAAATTACTTCGAAATTCGAATTTTAGAAATTTGGAATATTCACTTCGACCCTTAGAAAATGTGCCCCTTACTATGAAAAATTGTCAAGCTGCCCAAAGTGATAGGACAACAAAATATGTCTAGGTACTTGGTAGAATGTTAAAGCACATATAAATAGCATTTCACTGATATTTACAAGCATCCATATAGTGTTTTTATCTAATAACAAATACTATATAGACTTATTTTTGCCCCAAAAACTGCAACCAGGTCTTTTGATTTTATATGGTCAGAGAACATCTTGATGACTTCTTATATCCTTATAAATTTAAATAGAGGGTGCAATGTCCACTATATTAAGGTCCATTATTAAAGGGCAAATTTTTGTGGTATTAAAGCTTTTTGAAACCACGATTCAACTCTAAAACCATGAATTCCATTAAAAAAAGTGAGTAGAAAAAAGTGCTGAAAGATAAAAAAAAATCTCTAAAACCTCTGAATATTAGAGTTTTTCAGACAAATGCTAACAAATACTTCCTGCTTAACTAAAATAACCTCCTGAAACCCCTAAAAGCCTGAATGGTTACAAATGGTCCAATAAGATCAGTGAAGCTGCCACTGACTTCCATAGGACCTGGAATGCTTTTACTTGGAGAAGATTTGTATTAGAGATTTTTGTGGTTTTTACACTTAATATATCTTGAATTTTTTTAGCTTTAGAGAAGTAAAAAAAACACATTTTTAGAAAAAAATATATGATTTGTGAAAAAGTAAGAATTCCAAATGTTTAGGCCCGTTTTTAACAGCATAGTCAGTGTTGGCCTAGAACGATCTTCTGGTCTACACATTTATAGCCTAAAATCAGTACTTGCTTAAAAGCAAGAATTTATGTAGCACTTATTTTGCTAATACATTCTTCCACTATAAGGTATATATATTTGCGCATGAGATAATCACATGGATACATCAAGTTGCTATGTTGATGTCTTAGCCACTAAGAATTTCCAGAAGTGTTTTTTATACATATTGTGCAGCACATGCACATATAACTAACCTTTCCTTGGCATAATATTGATTGTGATTTTATCGAAGAAGGAAAGTGTTTGTGACTTGGGGTGCCAAATGTTAGGCACCCCAAGTTATTGTATTGACTTACCTGAATCCCTGGGCTTGTGCAGAAAATTGCACTAGACCGGGGTTATACCAGTGAGCATCACAGAGCGATCCCGTCTTCCTCTTTCTTTGCCCGGCTGCGCATGTGCAGTAGAACAAGAAGACGAACTTTAACTAAAATGTTGGCTATTTCATTCAACTGCGCATTAGTCTGCCCTAGGAAATTTGAAAGAGAGGAAGCCGGAAGAGGATCGATCCATGGTACTCACTGGTATAACCCCGTCCGGTGCAATTTTCTGCTTAAAGGAGCCTGAGCCCAGGGTTTCAGGTAAAGTCAATATAATTGCTTGGAGGTGCCTAACATTTGGTACCCTCAAGTGCACAAAGACTTTCCTTCTTCTTTAAACCTTTTTTTTACAGCAGCAATATATTACCTGGGATAAATACTTCTCACTTATATAAGAAATCCAATCACTCTTGCAAGTTATAGTTTATCTGTGAATCACTTCCTGCTCCATCTAAACTAATACATACTACCTTCATATCAATCATTTAGATACCAGGCATCAGTATGTTTAGATTGGATTACTATAGAAGCCAAGCTATACATACACAAGAAAAATACCTGGGTAACATAGGGTAACTTTACATTATTTAAATGATTTGCCTTTTATCATTGTGACTTTTTTTAAAGAAAATATGAATCTTTCTCCAGTTTTATTCTGTACACATTTTGCTACATATTAACCTGCTCTAATTTACTTGTATGGAACCAATAAACTAATTTTCCTCTCTCTAAAACAATAAAACTTAAATATTAGAGACCATTGTGTCTTGAGTAACAAGTGTGGGACCTATTATCCAGAATACAGGGGACCTGGGATTTTTCAGATATAGGGTCTTTCCATAATTTCTCTGTACCTAAAGTCAGCTAAACAATATTTCAAAATTAATTAGACCTAATAGAATTGTTTTGCCTCCAATTAGGATTATAACTAAATTGAGAAAAGGGAAATTTGGATTATTTCCTTTAAATGGAGTCTGTGGGAGATGACCTTTTTGTCATTCAGAGCATTCTGGATAATGAGTTTCTAAATAGCAGATTCCATACCTGTATTGTGAAAGATGTATTATGAAAGACTTATAATATAAAATATATATCTATAATATAAAAATATGTTCAGTTTCACAAGAAAATTTTGTTTTATAGTTTATCATGTGAAAACGTATGGACAAGATTCAGTTTCAGTAGAAAAAACGTATGTCCTAATTCAGTTCCAGTTTTTTCCCATAGACTTCAACATATCTTTTATGCAATAAACAGTTAGATGTTTTATTTATTGAATTACCTCTGGCTCTATGGAAAAGTTTGGGATTGAATCTGGCCCACTATATGTGGTACAAAACAAAGGGCAACAAATGCGGTTTGATTTAATTTTTTTCACTTCATTCTATGAAACTGTAAGGTAAATATTTTTAAGCTTGGTCTTTGCCATTGTCATTTTTCAGCCTACTTAATGCTTTTCCTTTATAAGGATGCCTTATTATGTCCTACCGGGGCATTGTTGACATAAAACATGACTTGGATTTTTTCACAGACATATTAATCACCATGCAGATGTAGGCAATTAAAAGGTCACTGGTCTTTGAAAGATGAGAGGTAAAACAAGGTAAAGGAGTTAACCAGTTCTGTCAGTCTTTTTTGCTAAGAATGCATTAGAGCGAACATGATAAGTCAACTACTGCTGAAAGCACAGTCAAGCAGTGATTCCTGAGGAACTCTTCTAACAAGTTAATTAGTATGATGATTATTATTATTACCACTCCCCTCGGTTTAAAAGTTAAAGCTTATTACCTGTTTTAATTGGATGTGTTCATCTGTGTTTATTACATTCTTTGTTTATAACATTATTTTTAATTTGTATAAGTTACACAACCCAAGCTGACACAGTAAAAACTTAGCCTGCAATTAAAGAAAAGATGTTGCATGTTCTCTCAGGAGAACAACTCTGATGAGCGTTTTGGATAGTGCACAAAACTTTGAGATCATGGTATTAAATTTGACCTAAAACCTACAATATTGTATTTGTGTTTTTTTTTTAATGTATATGTCAGATTTGGTCCATTTTTCTTGAAAGGCAAAACTGCTTTGTTGATCATTAAAACTACCGCGCAACAAAGTAATCTTATAGGGCCACTCTAACATCCTTTTGTATTTCCTTTGTATTTGTTTTATTTCAATTTTAATACGTTAGTGTAGAACTATTGTCATTTTGCATATTGAGCTTACAGTTGCTATTGTTATACGTTAGGGATGAATGTACAATGTATACCTAAGGTCAGTCAATTGCAATACTCACAGCCCCTCAGGGTAAATACCACAAAGAATGGATCCTAGGACTGGGGTATCATTGGTGCAGTGATGCCTAAACCCTTGATTTGATCTAATGAGCCAATAATAATTGAGATAATAAGAAGAAGGTTAGAAGGAAAGGGGCAAAAGCGCTAATTCGCCAGCGTGAAGTCAATTCGCAACTTTGCAAATTCACTAACACAGACTCTGGCGAATTTTCGCTAGCGAAGTAGATAGACTAACGCAACTTCGCACCGTAATGCCAGACGAAGTTGCGCACTGACGAAGGATTGTAATTATGCAAATTCACTAAGATGACCATTTTACTGAACGTTACCACTTACGCTAGACGTTACTTTGCCAGGTCAGACCTGCCGTAGTTCAATACAATAGATAGGAGTTTGAAAAAAAAAATGCCAATTTTTTTGAAGTCCCAAAAAAACACTGGCGTGTTTTACCTTTTGTAGGGTGATAGTCTGAAAAAGAGCGAAAATTTTTTGGGGGGTTACCCTCCTTCCCCCCTACATTTCCTAACATATGGCAACACAACTATACAGGGGACACATGTTTAGGGCAATAGGACAACTTTATTTTATTTATTAAAAGTTTCCTGGGCTTGTGTAGTGGAATGTAGTGGCTGGAACATATACTTCGATTACACTTTGAAATTTACACCTTATGCAAATTAGGCATCACTAGCGCAAATTCGCTTTGCCTGGCAAAGTAACGGTAGTGCTACTTCGCTAACGTTCGCCGCCCATTCGCATCTTAGTGAATTTGCGTAGTGCTGGCGAAAATTCGCCTGGCGAAGTGCAACGAACGTTAGCGAAGGCAACGCTAGTGCATTTTCGCAGCTTAGTGAATTTGCCGAAAAGTGCCTCTGAAACTCTATTGTGTGTGTGAGTGTTTGTGTGTGCACAAGAAACTTAGAAACTTGTGTGTGTTTAGTACATTCTTGTCTTAAAAGCATTTAGTGGCAGAATTTTGAAAAAAAAAATTACTAATTTAGGATCAATGTTTCAGTCTTAACACAGACCTTAATTAAGCAATGTCAGTTCTACATTATATTTATTTTTTTTCAAAATCCTTTGTGCTGAGTGCTGTTTTTACCTGTTTGGTTATGTTTAAATACAACTCAGAACCCAGGTTCTTGCCGTGTCTTGATTATGGTGTATGCATATATTTATAGACATATTTATATATGACTATACTAAAATTAGGGAGACATCAAATGCAGGATTCAGCCTTTTTCAGCAGGATTCAGATTTGGTTGAATCCTTGTGCTTGGCCGTGTACTTGAGGCAGAGAGAGATTGCCCGAGCATTAGAGAGAAAGTGAGTCCTAAGTGTCATGAGCACTCCTTTGCAGAAGACTCCACATCATTCTCAAGATGGCAGTGCCCATAGCCGTTACATCATGTCAGTGTGCTGTGCAGTGATGTGCCACCACATGATGCTATTATGATGTGCTTTGGTGCGAAAATTCAAAATAAATAGATGCTGAGGATCTGGGTTTAATGCCCGCATATTGGTCTTGCTTAGCGAGTTTCTAGGTGCCCCTAAATTACTGATCCTTCTGCTCCAATTCTGCCTGCTCTGATTGCGGCCAGCCTTGACTTCTGCCTGGATATTGACTTGGAGCTTCTTAACCCAATTGTGTACCCCATATTGGACTATTTTTGCCTGCCTGCACCACTGCTTCCTCCTTAGTCCAGACTTCAACACTGCAAAAGCTGTCAGGCCCTGACACCAAGGGGCACTTGACTGTGCCTGGAGAGGAGCAGTTTTGGGAAATTGCAGCCCTTGGAAGTAAGCTTTGTGGTTGGACTTGAAGAGAGATGTTATCACTGCATTTTTAAAGTAACCTTGTGGAGGACCACAAAATTCACATAGACAAATACAAGAGGTCCTCTGCACTCAACCCATTATCAGTATATTAAGGACATTGCAACATTTTGTGCCTTAAGTTACTAAAAATGCCTTACCCTTTAAACAAAACAGGGATTGTTTGTCCATATATTGTAATATATTTAGGCTGGCCAACTACATCAAAGTCATCCCCGGTATTTTTCTGCATTTGTATGTCATCATCTCTTCTCTGCATAAGAAACTTGTTTGCTTACCATTTACCTTCCCACAATATATAAATATGTTTCAGATTGCCAACCATCCATCACCCTTGTGACTAGTGATGGCAGAGTCTGACCCATTTAGCTTTGCAAAAATTCACCAAATGCATCGTCATTTGGCATATTTTTGCACACATTTTTTTAAACTGCATTTTTTACCATACTTGGGAGTTTTTAGCAACAAAATATTTTGCTCATCCCTACTCGTGTCTATCCAGCTGCTATAAAATAACCAACTTCCAATGAAGTGAAAAAAATATAGGTTTTATATAAATATAGTAATAATATTGAGAGTGAGGGACACAATCACTATTCCATAATTCACACTTATTTTAATACATGCTATAAAATACTATTTGGCACATAATTTACAGAATTACTCATTATAAAATTATTTGTTGAGAAAAACATACCTCTCATGTTGATCTTAAATTTATGAGAACATAACAAGTTCAAGATTTTTTAAGAGGCTTCACATAATCTGTTCATATACACTTCTGCATATTACTTTTCTAAAAATAAGTAAAAAAAGGAACCTATGATGCAAGGATCCTGCCTTAATATACTCCGTAGACCAGTATAGCCATTTACAAGCTCTTTTGCAGTTCTCATTTTCAATACTACACAAACACCTCCATATTTTATTTTACTTGTAATTACAGGCATCAGCTTTAAAGCTCTGCTAGAACATTTACAGATCTCACAAGCCCTTAGGGTGACCAAATATATAGATTTAGTTACCGTTTATATAATGGAAAAATGGATAAAAAATGTTTTAGGTTATCCAAAGAAATGCAGAATCCTGTATCATAAAATGATGTGTTTCAAGAAATATCTCTGACACTATGATTAAAGAAAAAAGCAACACAGAATTTTATTTAACGATAGTTTTGGTTTTCAGGTCACTGCCATAATATCAGATGGCTTACATGATTCCACTTGTAGAAAAGTCCAACAAGCGGAGGAATATCAATATGTATGGTCCCCTAAATGATCCAATCCTTTAGCCTGAGGGCCTAACATAAAGATCAGCCCAATTCAGCTTACCATCAGGGTTTCCTGTGCTCCAGAAAGATAACCAAGGTAGGAAAAATAGTGGTGAACAGCATATAATTTTGTAATGTTGATAACATGAAATATAAATGCTTCCATGTATCTCTATTTAAATCAGTGACATCAGCTATGGATTAGTACTCTAGCATTGAAAAACCCAGACTCATCTGGTGAAGTGTGATTTATCTTATCAGATAATGCAGTTCTACTGCTCCACAATCTAAAGGTGACCCTTACCCCTGTGTTAGGTGGACACAATATCCATTCCCCAGAAAAATATTTATTGTGTGCACATTATTTCCAAAGACAGTTCCAAATATTGCAATTGTGCTCCAACTGAAGGCGTCATTTCAGAAGGTGTGTTCAGATACTTCTGGCCATAGTCTGTCTTTAGTCTAATATTTTTTTTTTACTATAATGTAAGTAGCTAACAGACAGGAGTCCTTATCTTTCTTTAGAGACCATATTCTGGCATCCAAACTGTTACCTGGATAACAATTGGAATACAAAATATTGTACTGATTTAATGCAATGTAAGAATTTAGTTAAGCACTGTATTTCTGAGGCTTGATCATTTTCTTTTGTACATACCTTTGTAGGAAAGCATACAGCGGTCTTTAATATAATATAAATTGATTTCAACTTAGCCAGCTTACTATAAGATAATTCACAGAGGCTGTGGTGAGTCTCCAAGAGGAATGGGCCAGTTACTTTGTAACAGTATAGTGTATAGAAATTTAGTGCTTTGTGAATTAATTGTTATGGATGGACAAATTTAAATATAAATGTATTGCATTAATTCAGTTAGAAGTTAAAAGCCTAGTTATTTAAATAAAATATACTCCTTCTGTGTTTCAATTTCTCAAACCAATTGCATCAGTTATACAGTTCCATATAAAACAATACCAATAAAAATCTTCATTCTTGTGTAGATTTACGCTGCAATAAGCTTAATTCATCTTAGATATTTATGCATTTAGCTATTACTTAAAATTATTTATAAGTTTCTCATTTCTCAATTAGCAGTTGTGAGTGAACACATTCTTCTTCTGGGCTTGCATGAAATCTTCACAGTGTTGTAAGGAAAAAACCTGGTCCTGACACATCTATGGTAGAATATCTGAGATACAGTAAGTGGTTCATTCAAGGTTAATAAGAAGAATAAACAATAACCAGCAAGCAAAGCAGCTTTAGAACACAAAAATGGTCACTATTGATGGGCGAATGTATCCTGTTTTGCTTCGCCAAAAAATTAGCGAATTTCCAGTGAAATTCACGAATTGGCGAAAACACGGCACGTTTTTGACGTGTGGCGCACTTTATTTGACGCATTGAGTCGTTTACGCGTCATTCTCTATGCCTTGAGTCGTATTCGACGCGCAAAACGTCTTTTTTTTATGCCAGCTAATTTTCGGAAGACTAATTTTCGATGGCGTTTCGCCGGTGATGAATCGCGGGAAATCGCTGTGAATTTGCGCCTGCTGAATAAATTCACCCATCACTAATGGTCACCCCTTTTGATTATGGGAACAGAACTTTAATTTGAAGCAGCGAAGATGTTTTTCACAAAGAGTAAAGTGAGATGGGGAATGCACTGCTGTTGTGATGGCTCATTCAATTAATGTCATTGAGAGTGACTTGATGATTTCTTGAACATACATAATATAAAAGGCTATTGTAATATTAAAATCTACAATTAGCCAATATATTGGTACAGTATATATAGTTTATGTAGGTTTACAGAGAGGTTGGTGTGTTTTTATATATAT
>CM044431.1:47589653-47603902 GCA_024363595.1 Xenopus borealis | reverse complement strand
AATATATATATATATATGTGTGTGTTCTGGGGATCATTTGGAGGGTTTAAACTTGATGGACTTTGGTCTTTTTTTATATCCCAACCTAGCTATGCAACTATTTAAATGCATGTATAAAAAAGAGAAAGCCCTAGTAAATTTCTTAGGATCCGTCTAATGATAAAATACTAGCAGCCACCAAAACTCACAAGCCTACCTATAGATTTATTTGGAGGGAGAACTCTTATGCAGCAAGAAAGGCAGTTGGGAACAACCTGAATTTTTGACTTTGCATTCTTTTCTCTTTTGAACCTAGAATGTATTATGATTGAAGACCTATTCCACCACTAACACAATCATGTTGAACATGTGATTAAAAAGCCATCAGAGAAAATAACTTTTTGCAAAAAAAGTCTTGAAAGGTGGTTAAATGTTTTGGCTAAAAAAAGATGTTCTGCACTTCAATAATCTATACATTGCACAGATACCAGTCCCTTTAAACTAGTATTGACCACAAAGCAGAATATCAAACCTAACTTGGGGAGGCAGCCACCAGCCTGGGTTATGATTTGGCTAATTCTACGGTGTTTGTGTCCACTGTCTTCTAATCTCATAAAAATAACATTGTTTTTATGACTGCAAACTCCAGTCCTATTAAAAAAAACTCTTTGCCTGATATCATTTTATTCTAAGCATTACAGGATTATAGGGAAAAGGTTTTGCTATAGCATTCCATAGCTTTTTTTTTTAAATGGAATGTAAATCCCTTTGCCCATAAAGATGGGATTATGGTAATGTAAACATAACCGCATAGTTGTCACACAGATATGCAAATTGAGCAAAAATGACAGGAAACAGGGATAGCATAATCCTATTGTCAACACAAAATAGAAAGCTAGAATTATACAATTATTACACGGGAACATGCTTCCTACTGGAATTTTTATGACTAAGTTAACTGGGAAGGTTGTTAGCATCATTGACTAGACATCTGTAGTACAGTGGAAATGTGTTATTCTTAAATAAAAATCTCTCGGTATAGGAAATTAAAAAGCCTTTAATGCAATTAAACATACAGTACGAGGGTATATAATAACAGTTGTTAGAATACATGTGATAATAGTTTTCTTTGTTAGAAAGAACCCAGAATAAAATGTAGTGTTTAACCCAATAGGAAAAGAAAAACTTGCATATTTTATGGTTTGCACTAGTATATGTGGGTCATGCAACTGCTTACTGGAAAAGTCCTTATTCTGTAATTAAAAAGAAAACTCAATACCTTCTAGCAAGTCTGATAAAAGCAATTGTAATGACTCTCTAAAGAGCAATATGCACATATTTGCATATTATTTCTATGTTGCTCATCTGTGTACTATTTATGGCTTATTATATTACCCCATTATTGTTCACTTAGACTGTCCATTCAAAAATGTAGCAAATGTTGTTAGCTATAAATATCTATCATCCATAAACAGAACGGATGGGACTTTGTCTAGATAAAAAATGGCTGAACTCTCAAAACACTCGCATACACACGGCAACTAAAACAGAATTTTATAAAGTTATTTAACATGTACATTGTACAGAATAGAAATACTACAACTGGTATGCCAATTCATAGGATTCTTTTTACTTTGTTCTTTATGTTTAATTGTGCTTGAAATGAAATGTAAACATTCAGTTATACAATTTTAACTAATTTGAGCAAGAAATGTTACAGGGATAGGATCTGTTATCCAGAATGCTCTGGACCTGGGCTTTTTCAGATAACAGATCTTTGGTTCTTCACACCTTAAGTCTACTAGAAAATCAATTAATGTCAGGAACTGTCTATATTTGCGCTCTCAACTGTGTGGTTTTGTGGCAGTGCATTATTCTTTCTAGCCACTGGAGTCTGTGGAACGCAGCATTTCACATAATGTTAAGTCTCAACTTGTTTTCTCTCTCTTCGCCTTCTCCCTCATTAAGCCCATTTGTGTCTAATTTAGCAATCAAGGGGCTATATAAACTTGTCTCACACTACAGAGAGTGCTTGATCATTAAGCCTCACTGCCAGATCGATATACTGTGACTACAGACCTGTGACTACCTTGCCTGGTTCCCTGTTCCTGCCTGGTTCCCTGTTCCTGCCTGGTTCCCTGTTCCTGCCTGGTTCCCTGTTCCTGCCTTTGTTCCTGATTCCTGCTGCAGTCCTGTTTCCTCCCTTGTTTCTGAGTCTCCACCTGGTTCTCCATTCCTTCTCGGTGCCTGTTCCCATTACCTGCTCTTTGTTGATCTCCTGGCAATTGACCTCGGCTTGTTTACTGACTACCCTCTGCCATCAGCCTGCTTCTGACCTCGGCCTGCCATACAGACTTGTTACAGTCTTCAGCCTGCACCCGACCTCGGCCTGTTTTATGGGCTTGTCTTTATTGTCATCTGCCCTAGACCACTGGCTTGTGTAAGCATATTCATATTCATATCTTTTGTTCTTCTTTTATTTTGCCATCATTTTTCAATATTAAAACATTCTTCTTCAATGTTCCAGGCTATCAAAACCTCAAATACCTGCTGCACCAGTGTTATACAGCTCCAAGGCTCCTACCTGCAAGCCACACACCTGTGGTCTCACCTGACAATGAAACATTAAATAAACCAAATAAACTATTTTGCTTTTCTGAATTCATCTGGATTAACCAATTCAATAATTTCTAAACCTATATAAAGTACAGTACATACACTAAAATATCTGTTTTTAAAAATCACTTATATGTAGCATAAAGGGCCAGTCCCCTGCATTTACATTGTCCTACCTTGATAGAGAAGCTCCTTTCCAATGTGTTACAACTGTTCTTTCTGGGGCAAAATGTCTCCTACATTAATAATTTTTTCCAAACATGTCAACATCTTATAGACAGGAGAGGGCTGGCAAAGGCTCTGAACCCATTGGTCATATGAGAGCATGGTAAAGTGATTAACACTATCAATAAATTATGTTATATAAATGGCATATTTCTAAAGCTGCATATTTCTACTGAAACATATTTTTGCCCTGGGAATAATAATACCTAAAATAAAAAACTTCAGTAATTAGACAGGTGTGAATTTTACATTGTAATTGAGGCCATTATTTTACACAACCTTAGATCTTGAATAAGCCATTAAGACCATACAGAACCCAGGGTATAGCTAAGACCTTTCTATGTTGGTAGTTCTAACAATGGGGGCTGCCAGTAATTGCAAAAAAAATTCCTACATTAGAATTGTTGGGAGTGCATGAGGTGAAGTACATTTTAAGTGTAACACTTTAACACTTCCTGTCAAATCAGTTTTAACCAATAATGGTTCCAATATCCCAATATTATAATAGAAAGTCCAGATGAAGAAATGTAACTGGTAGAATTTTTTTCATCAGTATGTGTGTTCTTTGTGCAAATGCCAACACTAACAACCTATCTACAAGGCCACTGTCAAAATAAATGTAGATCTCTTGTGAGAATCGGTAAATGTGATGACAGGTCTCTGAGTATGAATCCAGATACATGGAAAACATACAAAGGTTATTTATTTTTCTTCAGGAATGAGAGAAAGCTTTGAGAAAGAAAAACAGGTTCCGTACAAAGTCAATCTAGAAGACTTCTATCTTGGCTGATGCCATGATAAGTAGGTCTCCTAACTTTAGTTTCTTGGGTTTTGTCCAATGTCCTGATAAGGATTTATTTTCTAAATAAATTTCTGTTCTTTCGGTTTACTCGTCTCCTGCAAAGAAGGCAGTTATCTATTTCAGACTGGATACTAAAGCCTACTAAAGTTTAAGGTGGCCATACATGGGCCGATAAAAGCTGCAGACAGACTGAGTCAGCAACTTATCGGCCCGTGCATGGGGCCCTCCGACGGGCTTACCTGATCGATATCTGCCCGAAAGTTGAATCCTGTCGGATAGCATCTGTTCATTGATGTGGTCCTGCGATCCGACCACCCATACCTCCTCCGTTGTGATCCGAACGTTGGGCCCTAGGGCCCATGATCGGATCAGCCCGATATCGCCCACCTCAAGGTGGGCATATCGGGAAGAGATCCGCTCGTTTGGCAGCATCATCAAACGAGTGGATATCACCGTCTATGGACACCTTTACAAAGCATTAGCTCTTACAAGACAAGAACTCTTTCAAATATTTTTGTTAACACCAGGTCCTTTCTTGCTATTGGGCTGTCCAGAGTGTTGCCTCCTACAGGAAATGTTTGAACAAAGTGTATCTACCCTCTAGGCCAGCCCTTCAGACTAGAAGAAAAGGACTTTCATTTGAAGCAGCGTAGGTGGTTCTTCACAGTGAGGACAGTGAGGTTGTGGAATGCACTGCCGGGTGATGTTGTGATGGCTGATTCTGTTGATGCTTTTAAACTCTACAGTTAGTATAGCTATGGGCATATATGGTTTGTGTGAAAGAGTAGAGGGGTGTGTGTAGGGTTGCCACCCGGCGGGTATTTTACCGGCCGGTAAAATTTTTTACAAAAGGTGGCAACCCTAGGTGTGTGTGTATGCTGGGTTTTTATTTGGAATAGTTGAACTTAATGGACATTGTCTTTTTTCAACCCAATTTAATTATGTAACTACGATTTTTACTATGTGTACACTAGACATTAACCTGGTATCAAAAAAATTAACAAACTAATTAAAATGGAAAATTTTCAAGGAATTGTTCAGTATAAAAGTAAAAACTGGGTAAATAGATAGGCTGTGCAAAATAAAACATGTTTTCAATATAGTTAGTTAGGCAAAAATGTAATGTATAAAGGCTGGAGTGACTGTAAGTCTAACATAACAGAACGCTACTTCTTGCTTTTCAGCTCTCTTTTGTTTACACTGACTGGATACCCTGGTTACCAGGCAGTATCCAATCGTTGACTAGAGGGAGGGCCACATGGGTCATAACTGTTGCTTTTGAATCTGAGCTGAATGCTGAGGATCAATTGCAAACTCACTAAACAGTTATGTCCCATGTGGCCCCCCTTCAAGTTGCTGACTAACTCAGATTTAGAGAGCTGAAAAGCAGGAAGTTGTGTTGTATTCTGTTATGTTAGACATCCAGTCACTCCAGCCTTTATACATTACATTTTTGGCTAACTAACTATATTAGAAACATTTTTTATTTTGCATAGCCTCTCTATTTATCCAGTTTTTATTTTTACCCTGAACTGTTCCTTTAAAGCAAAATTCCTTTAAATATGTAAAAAGATTATATCTTAGTTCACAACAACAAAGTGAATATTAGTCATCTAGCACTTTAGCACCCACCATTTGCTTTATATGTAAATGCATTCAAAGTGAAGTTATTCTATGTTAGAATATGTTAAAAGCATATGGTACTTAAAGGGGAACAGTTGTGTAAATGAAAATGTAATATAAGCTTCATCATACTGCAATATGAAACTTTCTGAATACAAACATTTAAACATTCTGTACCTTTTCTAAAATAATCAAGTCATGTTCACTATCTACCTCTTAGCATCTATCTCTCTTCATTCTGTCTTCATGTAGGAGTTGGGTGACAGTTAAATCCAATATGTCTTATAGGGGGGCTCCCTTTCTTGGCAGATGTATTAGAGTTCACTCAAATAGTGAGTCCAGGTCAAACTAAATCTGACAAAATAACTGACTCTGGCACTAATTCTGCATGTAGAGAGACAGGATTTCTTGTGATTTTGTAAGCGTGAGCTCTAATACAAATGGAGCCCCCCCTAAAAGATATACAGGTATGGGACCTGTTATCCAAAATGCTGAGGACCTAGGGGTTTCCTGATAACAGATCTTTCCGGTAATTTGGATCTTCATGCCTTACGTCTACTAGAAAATCACATACACATAAAATAAACCCAATAGGCTGGTTCTGCTTCTAATAAGGATTAATTACATCTTAGATCTGGATCAATTACAAAATACTATAAAAGTAGGAAAAGGGTTAAGCTCAGCGCTGCAGGAAAATTTCTTCAGGGATGCAGCACCACTATAAAATGTAGACCCACAAGTCCACTATAAATGTTTAAATATCAAAAGAAGGGGTGGTGCGCTAACATATATGTATTTGTCGATTTTCCAATTGCCTGAAAGAAAGGAGTGCTATATAGTGTATTACGCTTGGTATGCCAATAGTTGTCAATGTAAGTTCTACTCACATGTGCATCTCTTGATAGAAGGCATATAACAATTTTCCATATGAGATGTGTCCAAGCTATAATAAATAAAACCTCAAATGGTGTAGTATTATCAGACCGAAGCGTAAAACCCTGCAAATAATTTGCACTTACCAGGTTTATTGCAAATAGAAGGCATGTAGCGGTTATTTCCAGTAGTCCTAGCGTTCCACGTGTTTCAGGAAAGCAGATTAGCCAGGGCACAAAGGAATGGCATCACCTCTTTTCTGGCGAACTCAAAGGATTTATGTGCAATGAATGACCCGAGAGCGAAGTTTTCTCTCTGTGCGCTTGATCTCTCCTCGGCAGAATAGAAGCGGCAGGGTTCAGATGCGCCGGGCGGCAGTTCTCTCTCACCGTGATTGCGGTGCGCTGGGGGATTGTATCGCTCCGGATTCTGGTTCCGCTCTCCTCGTGTAGAGACATACACAAAGAGATCAACTTTTTCCTGAACGTTACCACTTACATTAGACTTTACTTCGCCTGGTCAGACCAGGCGAAGTTCAATACAATAGATAGGAGGTTGAAAAAAAAAATGGTAACATTTTTCTAAGTCCCAAAAAAACGCTGGCGTGTTTTACCATTGTAGGGTGATAGTCTGAAAAAGATCGATTTTTTTGGAGGGGTTACCCTCCTTCCCCCCTACATTTCCTAACATATGGCAACACAACTATACAGGGGGCACATGTAGGGCAATAGGACAACTTTATATAATTTATTAAAGGTTTCCTGGGCTTGTGTAGTGGAATGTAGTGGCTGTAACATATACTTCTATTATACGCTTAAGTTCCCGCCGTATGCAAATTAGGCTTCGCTAGCATAACTGCGCTTTGCCTGGCGAAGTAACACTAGCGCAACTACGCTACCGTTCGGCGACCTGAGCGTAACTTTGTACTTTAGTGAATTTGCGTAGCGCTGGCGAAAATTCGCGTAGTGCTAGCGAATTTATGCATCTTAGTGAATTTGCCCCCTGGAATAATACCCCACTGTGGCTTTTGTCCAGTAATGGGGATTGGTCACCTCAGAGCTTGCAACAGCTATGAGGAATATTATGAATCTGTATCATAGTATCATAAAGTTAAAAGACCTTCTGGTGCTTTCTGTTACATTCTGCATCATCAATTGAGCACACACCTCAACTGCCAAAGGACACTGTATGAAATTTCCATTGTTTTAAGAACCATTGGAGCCCAAAGTTAATTGAGAGAATGAATGCTGTGTGCAAGCATCAGTGTGGTTAGCCCTTCCTCTACTACAGTAATAGGTGTCTACTGTTGCTGTTAGCTAGGCCCCTTGTCTGGGTCTGGAATATAGCAATTTTGGGGTACATATGAACATATATTTATATATATATACTTAAAGCAATTGAATGTTTCTATTGCTATGCTTACAAAAGTGCAAAGACCTTGTACAATGCATTTGTACCTTGTACCACAAATGCATTGCTTACCTTATGCATATTCCTTTGGTGTGAGGTCTAATCAAAAGTAACAGCATGTGTTGGGTTGTTAATACCTCCAGAATTCCTGTATCTGACATTTTCCTTGTTCGCTTTTTCCTTCTCTTTGTCAATACAGAACTAATGTGCAGCACTTTGCATACAGCTGATACTCATTCAGTATATACAAATTAATCCTGCATAATGGAAAATTGTTTAGACTACAGTAGCTGTAGCCATACAGTGGAATGCTTTAAATGTATAGCAGCTTAAATATGATGCAGAACATTGGCTGTGACTGCAGATAAGAATTATTGATACATTGAGCATATTTACTAACTACCCAATTTGCTTCTGGTGCAGCTGGGATTGCATCGAAGAACAACTCTGTGGCTGATACTATCCAAACTCCCCCCCACCTCCTTGTTTTGTTGGATAATTTTATCCAACCATAGTTTTTCTTTAAAATTTAGAATTGAATTTGCTGAATGGAGAAATTGCACGAACAAAATGTAACAAACATTTTGGGGTTGATGGATTTAATTTGTTGCAAAAAGTCATAGGGGCAGATGTATTTATATGCAAACCAGGGAATCCTGACAAGTTTATAAAAATGATTTCCTGTTTGGATCAATATGACAGTTTGTAGGAATGTGTTAAACTTTTTTTTGTGCTGTTAAACACCATTTTATGCTGAGCTTTAACACCCTGTTGAATCCTTAAAGGCATGCTCATGGGAAAAAAATATATATATTTTTTGTAAATGCATCAGCTGCACCAGCAGAATTCGGGACTGAAATCATTTGTCAAAACACCAAACAGATTTTTTTATATTTTGAAATTTGACATGGGGCTAGGCATACAGTATTGTCAATTTCCCAGCTGCCCCAAGTCATGTAACTTGTGCTCTGATAAACTTCAGTCACTCTTTACTATTGTACTGCAAGTTGGAGTGATATTACCCCCGCCCCCCAGCAGTCTAACAACAGAACAATGGGAAGGGAACCAGATAAAAGCTCCCTAACACAAGATAACAGCTGACGGGTTGATCAAAGAACAGAATTAGTAAAAACCCATGTCGAACTGAGACTCCTTCAGTTACATTGAGAAGGACAAACAACAGCCTGCCAGAAAGCAGTTCCCTCCTAAAGTGTTTGCACAAGTAACATGACCAGGGGCAGCTGGGAAATTGACAAAATGTCCAGCCCCATGTCAGATTTCAAAACTGAATATAAAAAAAAATCTGATTGCTCTTTTGAGAAATGGATTTCAGTGCAGACGTCTGCTGGAGTAGTACTATTAACTAATGCATTTTGAAAAAAAACATGTTTTCCCATGGCAGTAACCCTTTAAGCCCCAAAGTTACACAATCCACATTTTGCAAACAATAAATATTATTTCTTATTGGTTAAACAAAAGCAGAAACTTCACAACACCTATATGTCTAATTATAATTCAATTCTTGCCGAAGCACTAGGATCAATATCTGCTGTTTCCAAAAAAAAAAACATACTTTGTTTAATTTGCAGTATTTTACAGATTATAAAATAGAGAGTACACTAGCAACCATTTCTAGCACATTATCATCTGATTCAAGATTATTGTTTAGTCAATACATTCAGCACAGGTATTTTAGGATAGAATCAAGTATTTCTTCTCTCTGCCTACTGATTTCGGGTTGGCACATGGATTGTTATGGTACAGTTCAAAATTAGGGTTGCCATCTGGCCGGTATTTTACCAGCCTGGCCGGTATTTTTGATGGCTGAGCCCAATGTTATTAATAGGAAAAAAAGGTAAATATATAGGAAGGTATTTGTTTCCAGAAAAGGTGGCAACCCTATTTAAAATAAGCAAGTATCTTGTATATATACATAAAAAGCAACGAACTGACACAAAGCAAAACTGATCAGAGCCATATGGTTGATGTGGTCAAGCAATGCATAAGGTCAAAGACCTCTTGCTCCCATCATATATACTATAGAATGTTTGGTGTGCAAAACTGGAGAGGGTGCTGGTCAATGTATTTACAATATGGGGGGAAAGTTGCTGTACCGTATTAGCCAGTAAAAATGTTGTTGGGAAACCCTTTTGAAATAAAAAATAACAAAATGGTATAAAGGCGATACCTTTATTGGCTAAATAATATAATCATAGCAAGCTTTCAGAACATTTTAGTTCCTTTTTCAAGCTGATTACCTTGAAAAAGGAACTAAAATGTTCTGAAAGCTTGCTATGATTATATTAGTTAGCCAATATAGGTATCACCTATATACCATTTTGTTATTTTTTATTTCAAAAGGGTTTCCCAACAACAATATGGGGGGAGCAATGGAGTAAAAAACATAGCAAATAATTAGTACCATTGAGACTGGGAATCTGAACAGCACAAATACCAATTTTAATTCTACAATTTTTCAGTATGCATATGATGGGTTTGATAATCCCAACGGATATCAACATACTATTCATATTGGTCAGCTTATTGATCAAACAGGTTTGAAAATTGTCACCCAATATATGGTGCATCAGCAGATGAGGAGGTAAAGAAGACTGCTGCTCCTCTTTCTGCTGTTTTAATTGTTTGAGCTGTTGGTCCAAATGAAGAGAACAATACAGATGTGACCATATCACATATAGAACCATGTGCAATATTTGTCTGATAAGGCCTGTGCATGGCCATTTTAGAACTAAAGAGTATTCCACCATCAAATAATAGCCACCCCTATCTTTTAAAGGAGAAGTATACCCCATTGTTCAAGATAAGTTCAATGATAGGGCTTGTGCTCAACATACATTTTTTTGCCTATTGTTTTATTAAAAAAAAACAAAAACTTTTTTTTAAAGATAAACATAGCAATCAAGGAAACTGAAGCTACCCCATGCAACCTCCCTCCCTTTACCCTTTGCCTTGCCTGTTTTGAAGGGGGGTATCTGTGCACTGGTAATCTTTAAAAATCATTCTGGCGTGAAATCTGGAGTAAAAATTGGTGTAAAAAGTAGCAGCAGCACACTGTTTTTAAAGGAGCTTTTTTAGGCTAACTCTTGTTTTTACATTAGAAATGTACACTCAGTAATACATACACGTATGGGACCTGTTATTCCCAAATAACAGATCTATTTGTAATTTGGATCTTCATGCCTTAAGCCTACTAGAATATCATGTAAACATTAAATAAACCAAATAGGCTGGTTCTGCTTCCAATAAAGATTAATTACATCTTAGTTGGGATCAAGAACAAGGTAAAATGGAGTCTATTGGGAGATGGCCTTTCTGTAATATGGTGCTTTCTGGATAACAAGTTTCCTGATAATGGATCCATACCTGTACTTATAAAATCATTAAAGACAGCTTTATAATTACAAAGGATTTTAGCCAGTATGCTGTGACATTAGTGTGGCAATGTTTGGTGTATTTCAAAGCTGTTTTTACAAAGCGTTTTAAATATGCAGCTATGCTTAAATGCTTTGCAGGAATTTTCATTTGCTGTTGTTACTGGTTCCTTAATCTGGGACGTAGTACAAATAGTTCTGGAAAGGCTAGAGGGAAATGCACATCTGTCCTTCATAGACAGAAAATGTAGCAGCAACAAAATACTGTACATGTAGGACATTTAGCATCTGATTTTGTAATGGTTACATATGACACTAATATATATATATTAGTGTTGATCACCGTGCTAGACCTCGTTCAGATCTAAATGGAACACAGCATGGTATTTCTCTTGTCATCATGCCATCAGATGAAATCATGTGAACTGCACGTGCATTCCAGTAATGTTATAATCACAGTACATCTGGCCAGTTACTTTTGTTGCTTAACATTAAGGTCTAAGTACTAACGCTCCCTTTAAACTCTATCAGTGTTTATTTAAAACAAAGCATGTTGTCATGTCAGGCACGTAAGGATGTAATGCTGAGGAAGGCTGTCATAAACCCAAACTATTGTTTTAAGCATTTCACATATGGTTTCTATATCACATTCCCATTGGAAATACGAATTTGCTGTAAGAATTTCAAATCAATTATTGACCACACAGATATGGCATACAGTTGGGTCAGAAATCACATCGTGTTAGATGATTTATGGATATCCCCTCTGGTGCTGTTGCCAACATAAAGCCAGGTGTTGGATAAAAATGATGTTACTTGCTAAATGTCATAATTTGCTTTGTTTAGTACGTGACTATGGTCAACATCTTGATGAGGCTACATCAGGATACTTACAGAGACGGATAATGATTTTTGCTGGTAATAAGGGGTATATAAGGAACAATTTCAGTAATAAAAGCTTTGTATTGTAAAGCAGTAAACGCCAACACTTTCCATTTTGTTTAGAGGATATCAGAAGTATGATGCTTCCCCTGTACAAAGCAATAATACCTGCTGGGGTGAGAGGAAACTCGTCTTGAATTTTGGAAAGGCCATCATCCATAGGCTTCATTGCAATCCAAAAAATATATATTATTTTTAAAATGATTCACTTTTTCTCTGTAATAATAAAGCAGTACTTTGTACTTTACCCAAACTAAAATATAATGAAATCTTTATTGGAAGCAAACCCCATTGGGTTTAATTCATGTTTAAATTATTTTTAGTAAACAATGTATGGATCCAAATTATCGAAAAACCCCATTCTGAATAACAGGTCCCATACCTGTATAATAAGCATGTATAATAAGCAACCAGCAATTATCTACTAGTCCTTGAGTTTCATAGACACAAAGATACTATCATATGAAACAAAGATTCGTACGAATTTCAGACAGTGTGTGGATTGTCTCGACATTGTTCGTGTCACGTTGATTGCTCGATCGGACTGATTAAAAGATCTATATGGGCTACTGATAATATCTCTGGGTGTATTTCCTATCTGACAGTATTGGTGGGAGGCTGTTTGTGTTTTGTTCTCTTTACTACTTTATATTAATCTTAATGGTTAGTTGTAGGTCAGAAGATTGGAACGGATGTTCGTTCGTCTGATATAGCCTAATAATCTGCACGTCTATGGCCAGCGTAAAAGATGCAATTGCTAAAGTGACAGCAGTTAAGTGTACAATGTTCCATTGTATTGATTCCCCCTTTGTAGCTTATTATGTCACTGCATTTTTATTTCTATGCTTAGGGTATTAAAACAGACAGGAACTCGTTAAAAGACAGTACAAAAGTAACTGTCTCCCACTGGAAAAAATTTTTTTTTCATGTAAGGCTTACTACGCTTGGTTTGACATATGTAACTGCTAAATATTTTGAATGATACATTTTCCATTGCCTATTCTGTATTCAGCACTTTACATTTGCAAAGAAGAACATATTTTAATGTAGCATTTGTTTGGGTGAAGTTTACAATCACATGTAAACTTTCCAGAAAAAGACCAATTAGAATTTTGTTTCCTTTTGCCCATCATAGTCAGTATGTTTTTGCATTCTATAAATGTGCTGCACCAGTATAAACATACACCATTTTTGCAAATTTCTAGTTAATACACAGTTAATTGGGGTTGAAAAAAGTTCAACCCTTCCAAATGAAACATATACATACACAAACACTCACACCAACTCTTCACACTTACATAAACCAAATAAAAGCAATATCTATCTATACTAGTATTTTGCTTGTTGAAAAAAATTGTCCATGCCATTCTTAAAAGCATTAACAGAATCAGCCATCACAGCATCATTTGGCAGGACATGCCACAACTTCACTGCTCACATTGTGAAGAACCACCTACACTGCTTCCAATGAAAGTTCTGTTCCTTCAGTCTGAAGGGGTGGCCTCTGGTTCCTTGATCTTTTAGAAAAGTTATAAAAAAAAAGATGCCATGACATCTGTCTATAATGTCCTCTAATTTACTTGTGAAGAGTAATGATGTTCCTCCACTTTGGTATAATGGTTAAAGAAAGTAGAAGAAATACGATAGCTTGCTTGAAGAATTAACATATTTACTGCATAACAATAGTGCTATATTTTGGAAAATATGGTCCCCTTGGGTACATTACATAAAAACTTTCTAGGTAGAGACAGAATCACCAATGCATACCGATAGGAGCTCTCTTCATATCAAGTAAATAGTATGTATTCTAGCTACATTTAAGAGTTTGCTATTTGCTGTTATGTATAATGCTGAATAGATTTTATTTCATAGAAAAAAACTCGTCAGATATTATGCATATCCTTTGTTTTGTAAGCATTTTGTGAACCTCCTCCTCTCTTTTTTCTGTAACCTCTCCCTTTTGCAAAATGAAAAATAAAGAATTTACTCTGCACATGGCTACAACTAAGTTAATCAGCTTAGGAGGGAGGTAGATCAATAATAACCGCTATTAATTATAAGTTTGTTTGTAAAAGTCCTTTATTAATCTTTCATTCTTCGCAAAGGGGGTCACATAAATACTCCAAGGGATGTCATACATTCAGGATCTCAATCGTGAGATCTTGGTTACATCCCTCAATACCAATGTTTTCCATGTGTCTTAGTTTGTGTAAGAATTTGTTCGATGCTTATGATTACTGCTCCCCCACACCATAACTTTACTTAACAACTGAAAATGTGAGTGGATGTAAAGAAAGTGTATTATGTCCAGCAGCACAAGAGTTAGCTGTCATCTGCTTAGTAAAGGGAAACTGTCATGGGAAAACATGTTTTTTTATTTATTTTTT
>CM044431.1:47576516-47588287 GCA_024363595.1 Xenopus borealis | reverse complement strand
AAAAAAAAAAAAAAAAGATAAAAGTGATAACAAATCTTCCTCATCATCTGAGGTCAATTTGCAACCTAGACAGGTCAGACCATTTCATAACATACAGTAGCAGCCAATCCATGAAACACAGGACTGTTACAGCTTTGTTCAAGGCTATCTACATTTCTTTCATGTTATGTACAAATATTGTGAATCCTCTGCTGACTAACTCATGCAAGTTTATGTGAAAGTATAATGATGGATTATATACATGAAAATAGCTAAAGGTTGGGAAAAAACAGGCTGCAATAAGTAAAAACAAATAAGATGAAATTGGATAGCAATTGCTAAACGTTACATTCCCAGTTCCTAAAATTCCATGTGGTAATATTGGGAATTACAGGTGTTTTTTTTAATGTGAAATATAAACCACTTCAAGCCATGTAATTAAAGTATATATGGCACACAGATTTTATATGTACAAGATGTTAATACTTTCCTTGTCTGGGTACACCAAGCACAATATATTATGGCTTTTACTTCTATATGTATGGGACCTGTTATCCAGAATGCTTGGGACCTTGGGTTTTGCGGATAAGTGGGCTTTCTGCAACTTGGATCTCCATATCTTAAGTCTGCTAAAAACTATTTAAACAATAAATAAACACAATAAAGACTAAACAAAAACATCTTAGATAGGATCAAGTACAAGGTACTGCTTTATTATTATTATAGTGAAAAATATAAATAATTTATAAAATGCAACTTATTTTATCAAAAATTATCTGATTAAAATGTGAACATTTGCAGATAGGCAGTATTTTTAAGATCTCGATCCGACCGAAACGGATGCTCAACTATTCCTGTAGGAATCAGTATCAGTATCGCTTTTGACATTTTTTTCTTAATAATAGTCCTTGCTAGCTTTGGGCAAATTTATTCACCAAGGGCGAATTTTCCGCGTTTTGCCAAAGTTTGGATGCCGGTGCCCAAACTTTGGACGCCAGCGTCAGATGTTTCTACACCAGCGCCCAAACTTTGGATGCCGGGGTCAATTTTCAATAGTTTTTTGGCAAAGTGAAAAGTCGCAAAATCAGCCATCACTAGTCCTAGCCTCTGCCCCTCTGGTACATGCTTATAACTACTACTGCCCCCATATTGGTACTCTAACTGATGCACTGAATTTGGCTTTGGCCTTCTTTCCATGATCCACCAACAAAGCTACAAAAAAAATAAGGTTTTAGTACAAAGCTAATGTATATCTAGTACAGGGTACAAAGGGCTGCTGCAATGGTTGCAATTATACATGGCAAGCATTAATAATACCATTAAAGTGCATTATCTTATGTATAATATAAATAATAAGACTGTCAACAAAAACTAACTTGTCAGCATTTAATAACTTCATAAGAGGTAACAGCATAAGTTCCAAACAACCCCTGTAAAAAAAATACATATTTTTTGCTGAGTGTCTGTGTTTCTGCACACAAAATAGGGTCTATGTTTTCATGTGAGGCACAGTCTTGGATTGCTCTGGATACCACATGTTTAAATCAATCAGCTTTCTTTAAAAACAAAATGTACTGTACAAAAATGCATCCAAAAAGGGATCACTCTAATAGTTCCTGAATGGTTATTATCTTAATATATTTACTGTTCTAACTTTCAACATTTTTCTGGCGTTTTACCCATTTTCTATCACAACTTTTCAGTATTAGGTTATACTCTCAGGCGCTGATTTATTAATAATAGAGGGCCGCAATAGGGTCTGCATTGATTTACCTTATCATTAGGTTGCTTTACATTGATATGGGGGAATGTAATAAAAATAGGATGCGGAAAAACTATTCGCAATACGAAAAGTTATGCCTTTGTGCAAAATTTAATATAGCTCCATTTTCAATCGAATAAAAATGTTTGAATAAAACAATTTTGCGTAAAATCCTTCAAATTCGTAGGACTAGGATTTCAGGACAGGTTCAAGGAGGTCCCCCATAGGCTAAAATGGCAATACGGCAGTTTTAAAGTGGTGAAGTGTTGAATTAGAAGGATTTTAAAGGGCTAGTACTTCGAAAATTCGACATTCGGCCTATTCGATAGTTGAAGTAGTCCAAAATTACTTTTTAAAACTCGAATTTTATTTGAATATTCACTTTGACCATTAGTAAATGTGAGGTTGCTGATAGGGTCTCCATTGATTCCTATTTTCTCCTACTCATTGGGGTGCTTTACATTGATAGATTTGATCTCAACCCTCAATTTTTATAGATCAGCCATAATAATTTTAATCTGTGAAATGCATCCAGTTATCCTATTATGGAAAGCGTTGTTGCTGATTCCATACACCGCTCACCAATCCTTCCAGCAATTTAATATTCTGCACCAGAATCATAAAAAGGAGTCTTTCAAGTAGGAAAAAAGAAAAGGGTTTTACGGTGACAGCTGTTTTTTTTATGGCGATAAATGTGATATCCAAAGCAATTAGCTTTTTTTTTACCATCACACATGATGGAATCACTTCTACATTTCCATAAACAAGTTCCACCTTAAACACCCACTGTCCAGTCTCAAAAACTCCACATATTGACAGTTGTTATGGCATGCTCAATCCACACTTACTATCGCAAAAGATAAATCTGCAGATGGTGTTTGTAGCTTTAAGCCATCTATTAAGAAAAAAAAGGCAAGACGTGTAAAAGATATGATTCTTAGTGAAAAGTATGCACATATTTGTGGGAAAGTAAGCTGTCTTATGCAATAAGCATGCACCTGTTCACAGGGTGAGCTTAACTAGGTGGTGATGAATCCCAAAATAATTTGCATGCAATCATTTATCATTCCGTGTGTGATCAATTCCCTTTCTGCAGGCATTACTACCTATCTGGTGAATCTGGTTTCACAAAAGACAGATTTATCAATGGTACAGATATCTCCTGCTCTCATGGTGAAAAAAAAAGTTTGTCTTACAGGTTCGACATATTTTGGCTGAAATATTTCTAAAACTCAGAGGACCTGAGATACCTTCAAACCAATCAGAATAACAGCCTGGCTTTGAATTTTAATAATACTATCACTCCACCTACTTGAGAATTCTCATGTTGCAGCACTATAAAAATGTATAGGAACCTCACACATATTGTAGTATTTGTACCCATAATAAATGTTAGCTGGCCTTAAGATGTTTAAATTTACTCATTGAAATTTGTAGGGAGGTTGGTGTCCAGTGTGGTCAAAGCCAAAGTAGCAAGGGAGGCAATATGGTTATATATAGTCTTAGGATGAAGCTGATTCTTCTAACTAGTCAACAGCAGTTCATTTTCTGTTTTAGACTCCTGGGTTCATAGCAGGATATCTTTTTATTTTATTCATGTTACTTATGCATCCTATAATTTCTGAATTCTAAGGAAATGTAAGGCAACCCTGGGTATAACATTTTGTTTGAGATTAGTTGGTAACTCTATGATTTCTAACCTATTTCTAAACTTTCGAGCTCAGCTTTGGAGCTCAAGAGCAGCTGAACAATGAATGGTGAATGTAGTATGAAACTCAGAATTGTTCAGTATCATTATAAACAATTCTTTTACCAATCTGAAAGTGGGTTTGTCCAACTCTGATTGATGGTGAACAGTAAAAGTGCCAAAGAGAAAAGAGGTTGCATGGGACTAAAGCAGCAAAATGGTTTCTATGTACACTGTTATGCAGGAATTTAGTGCTGATCCATAATTATCTCTAAATGTTTATCAATTGAGTTCAATAGAGTTCTCTGCACTAGAAGAGAAATAATTCAATATTTCTGTTCTTGAACTTCGATTGGCTTTTTGCTGCCTTTGACATTTTGCCAAATGCCCATTGTAGGAGTGATAAAACCTTGATACACAGTCCATTCCATATTGATCTAATCTGTTACATTTACATTTTCCATTTAAAGTTTTTTATTTTTCCCATGCTGAAATAGGGTAATTTATGAAAATGTATGGTAATTTATGAAACCTCTAGTGTGAAAATTAAAGCTTTTAATTTTTTGGGGAGAAAAGTAAAATTTCTTCTGAGACAAATTTTCACAGAAAATAAATATTTTTTTTTAAAAAGGGTGAAATACAGCCTAATCAAAGTCAACGTATAGATTGTGAAACTCCTGGGCAGAAAGATCATATCAGGGGCAGCTGATTCCTGAAAATGCACAGGAACAGCAAGAGCAACATCAGATGCTGCCTTAGTCTATCTTGTACCCTCTGCACTGGATAAGACATGTAAAAAGTAACAGCAGCAAAGAAAACATTTCCATACACATAAATCACTAAATATGGGGCCAATTTATTAAACCTCAAATTTTTCTCGAAAAACTAAATTTTTTAAATGACATTTTTAGCTGCCAATCCGAATCTGAAAAGATTCCATCTCAAACCTGTTGAGGTCACATAGAAGTCAAAGGCAGATGTCCCTTAAGATGTTTGTTGACATCATGATCTGCGCTGGTTAAGCAGAAAAAGTTGAGTTTTTGCTGTGAAAATTTGATAAAGTCGAGTCTTTGGAGCTTCAATTGTATGTTTTGAATAGAAGCACAAATGTGTTGCAATTTATTTTTTTTGAGAAGAATTATTGATAAATAGCTCAGTTTGTGGATGGGAGTTACATTGATTGATTATTGATACTTAAGTTTTAAATGCGCCAAGCAAACGATGTGGAACCAACTGAGGAGTCTAACAAGGGTACATCTACCTGAATATGGAATTCTAAGCAACACCCCAAAAGAATCTTCAATTATGTTAAAGTTCTTTGGATGTGCAATTCTAACTGGCATCTGCACTTACTCCTCAGTCAGAACCAGTAGTGCAGAGTATATAAACAGTCAGGTTTCTAAAGCAAATTCCAAAACTTTCAAACCACTGAAAGTGTAAATTTTATGTATTGTGGAAGATGCTTAAATTACATTTTAATTCATTATGCAAAAACTGTTGTGGGTGGCGTTGCCTATAAACTTTTAAATAGCTACCCCCACCCTTATGTAAAAAAAAGGCACAACTTGTATCCAGGTCCCATAACCCAGAGCTTAGTTTTGCTGCCTTGCAATACAGAGGTACTTGTAGGGGCAGATTTACTAATGGTCAAATTTCGAATTAAAATAAAAAATTCGATATTCGACCATGGGAATAGTGGGGAAGTAAAATCCTTCGAATTCGACTATCGAATTTGAACGATTTTACCTCCATTCAGATCGAACGAATGATCAAATATAAAAAAAATTGATTGCTCGAATATTCTAATCGAATTTGAATCGAATATTCGAACGATTTTAATCGATCGATCGACTTTTTTATATTCGATCAAAGATAATGATACCCAATTTTGTAGCTTTGATCTGGCGAAGAAGGTGGTCGAATTAAAATTTAAAGGGGAAGTTATTCGACCATTGAATATTCAATATTCGAATAATTCGAATTCGAATGTTCGATAGTCGAATTTGCCTAATTTGCATATTCGAAGATTCAAATTTAATACAAATTCGATCGAACTTCAAATTATTCATGTGAATTTTGTAAATCTGCCCTGTTGTGTCCCCAATAATCTGTGATACGAAACTGCAATACAGTCATTTTAAAAATGTGCTGCTATTAAATGCAATGCCAGCACTGATACTCAATTCAATATTTGTGTAATTAAAGTCCATGTTAAGACCTTGCTTCCAATGTGCAATATTTTGGCGGTTAATAATGAAGGGTTGTTTTAATTACCCAGATATTTATGGGAGCAATGGTACTGTCATCACACTGTGCACTGAGGAAGGCTGTGAGGAGTGTCATTGTACATACATATAATGGGATAATATAAGAGTCATAGCACTGCTCAAGTACTGTAGTCAACTGCTCTACTTATCAAGGAATTTATAGAACTAGAAAATCCTTTTAGGCTGAGACAGATATGGCATGGTACCCTCTTATCAATGTTATTATTAAACATATGCGGTACTTAACAGAACACCATTTTCTCTTTAGTATCACTTCTTTATATGGAGAGAGGCACTTTAGAATGAACGTGGAACAACATAAACATTTGTGTTCTGCTCAAGGATTGTCATTTCAAAGCAACAGCAACGAAAACAAAAATATTGAGAAAGGATAACTGTTGTGTTTAGATAGCGGAGGATGGGTAGTGTATATAGTGCAGCCATTACAAATCAACATTTTAGCTGCTTTTATTTTTTTTTACTGTATAATAACAAAACTGCAAATCTGTCATTCGAAAAGGGCAAGGCACAACTCTACATGGGAGGGATGAAGAGATTTGCAGCAATTTGTCCACCAGTGGTGGAACTAGAGGACCATGGGCCCCGCTGTAAGAACTGAACCTGGGACCCTGCTGGAAGATCCATTGCTTGCACTGACTTGTAGACCTTGGTGCTGGACATGGTGACTCTGGCGGGCCCTTCTTGGAGGTTAATCTGAAGATAGCGATATATCATTTTATCCAGATCAGTCTAGAAATAATATTCTGCTCAGAGCAGTATTGGCACAAAAGCCATAATGGTCAAAAATGCAATCACCTATTATTGCCATGACAATGTGATTATGCAGAAAATTGTATTCATTTCTCCAGCAGGATGACTAAAACACATCAGGATGAATAATGTGCCTAGGGCAAAGATGGGGAACAGTTCTTTGTCATAGAGTTATTGAGAGGTACTATTACAGAAGGAGTGCCCATACTTTACTAATGGGTTCTACTTTTAGTGATCTTGTCCCATTATGATCTACATCCATAAAAGCATTGTTAACATTCTGTTCCATGGAAACTATTACTTAAACATTATATTGATTTATGAGAGAATTTATATTGCTATGTTTAACAAACAACTATTTTTGTTACCTTAAAATAATAAAAATCTGAATAAATGGAATGAAACAGGAGGGTGACATAGACAAGCTGTTTGTTGACAGTGAGATCTACTGATCACCAGCTAAAGGTCTACTGGTTGATCCCGATCTTCCATTTGGGCACCCCTGTGCTCCTAATTATTATTGAGTATACTCCTAATATATTGTTATTGAAATAGTCTTTAATAATGTCCATGGCATGAAAAAAAAAACATTTTGGTGTTACTGTACCATTCTGGAAACTTGCTTGAACATCTGGGCTGAGCATTATTATGGTGCATATATTCATTTCAGCTAAACCAATTACCATTCAGTTATAAAATATGTGTTGTGCTTTGTTTTACATATAAAATATGTTAGATATTGCATTTACAAAGGTATAGTACTTCTTGTGGCTGTGCTTGGAAACAATTTTAATGGGCTCAGTGACATCTCCTGGTGAGACAATATATTGCACTCATGGTTGAAAAAAGGCAAGGAGATGCATTTTCAAAATACTGTATTTTGTATATTAAATACATTTGTTAATAATTATACTTCCCAGTCTTTATTGCCACAGTCTTATATGGTTGATTTTGGTGTGTCTGAAAATGATATGCAATTATTAATAGTTTGTTTAAACAGATTTTAGGCCTTGTGGGGTCAATATCCTACAAGAACAAGGTACAAGTATGGGACCTATTATCCAGAATGCTCGGGACCTGGGGCTTTCCGGATAATGGGTCTTTCTGTAATTTGGATCTTCACACCTTAAGTCTACTCAAAAATCATGTAAACATTAAATAAACCCAATAGGCCGGTTTCGCTTCCAATAAGGATTAATTATATCTTAAGTTTGGATCAATTACAAGGTACTGTTTTATTATTATAGCGAAAAAGGAAATAATAACCAGGGATTTTCTGTATAACAGATCTTTCTGTAATTTTGATCTTAAGTCTACCAGAAAATCATGTTGTTATTAAACCCAATAGGCTGACTTTGCTTCCAATAAGCATTAAGTACAAGGTACTGTTTTATTATTACAGAGAAAAAGGAAATCATTATTAAAAATTTGGATTATTTGATTATAATGGAGTCCATGGGAGATAACCTTTCCGTAATTGGGAACTTTCTGGATAAGGGGTTTCTGGATAATGGATCCCATACCTATATTAACTAAATAATTTGAGTAAATACACTAAGGAACTTGTTAGGGATGCCAAAAAAATGCACTGTACGGATAGAACTGATATTACTTGGGGCAGCTGGGAAATTGACAATATGTCAGATTTCAAAATGAAATATAAAAGAAATCTGTTTGCTCTTTTGAGAAATAGATTTCAGTGCAGAATTCTACTGGATCAGCATTATTAACTGATGCATTTTGAAAAAGTAAACAAAACATTTTTTTGACAGGATCCCTTTAAGGATCTGGTCCAATAGTCTTTATGGGTCTGTGTGAATCTGGGGTGGTGGGTTGTTGGCCCCCTCAGCTACGTATGTCCCCCACCCCTTTTTTTTACACATTTTTTAACCTTTTTTCCAGACTGGGCGGATTTTGAGGAACTTTTTGCAGTAAAAAAATTGGCCCTCAAGTCCTTGGTGTCAATAGTTCTCCCATTTAATCAGCTTAAGAAACTTGGGTGCAGTACCCTCTCCTTTTATAGACTCCCCACCGTCCAATACCATCCATCCTGCTTCCATAAACTTTTAGAGGGAGACTCCCATCTAAGTGAGTGAAACCTATAATCATACAGATATATTCAATTGCATATATTCTGCAAAAGTGTACCCCTAGACTGCCAGTGGGTGCAAGGCAGCCCTATCCTTAATAACATGACTCTGTTGCTGTACGGAGTGCAGAGACCTGCAGAACTGGGTGCAAAGTGCCAAAAACATGGCACATTGTGCTTGTTCTTTTGCACCCTACCCTGCACATAATATCCTATACCTTTAAATATATATGTGTGTGTTCTCTTTTTCTGGTATTGTATGCACCAGCACACTGCCTAGTATACTATTTACTAGACTAAATGGGATTGCAGTGTCTCAGCAGGAATAAACCCATATGCATTATTATTTCTGATAATGGGAAAACAACCAACTGATGATCCACTCAAACCTATACAGATTTGTGGTTAAACAATAATATATTTTGTTCCAGATTATTCATCCCCCTGGGCATACCATAGTGGATTTGACAGAAAGACGGGGCTACAGTATAAATGTGATCCCATAATGATTGCAAAGTTTTGACTAGTTTTATTTTGTACCCATCAAAATGCAGAATAGATGAAGCTGTTTATTTATCAAGCTGTTTAAAATGATTTGCACAGGGAAACCAAAGAAAAAAGAAGTGTAAAATAAACAGAATTTTATTAAAGTTGTGTATTTCTCCTTATGCATAATCCAACACAATCCCTGAAATTGTTCATTAAAAAGAAACTATTTGCAGTCTTAAAGCAATGCCGATGCATTTGATCCTGGAATGTTACACTGGGCTGTTCATATACATTCAATAAATCACTTTATAAACACTCTAGATTCAGACAGCCATGTGTGGTGTATTTGTTTGCCCTTTTTTGCTATATAGGCCCCCAAAATATCACTTGTATTTGGAAATCGATGTTAAATAACCCCTTTTGAGTCTTAATTGCAGTTGCAGCACCAATGGTCTGTTATCCTGGCAAGTTCAGGTAATGGAGTGGGATCTAGAAATATCGGGTTTTCCAGATAAGGGATATTTCCATAATTTGGCTCTTCATACATTAAGGGGCCGATGTACTTAATTCACGTGAATAGATCGAAGTTCGATCAAATTCGATCGAATTTCAAATGTAGGATTTATTCGTTTGGTCGAATATGCAAATTTTGGCATTTTCGATAATCGAATAGCGAATGGTCGAATGATCGAATACATTCGAATAGATTCAAATGAACGAATATTCTATCATTCTATCAGCGAAGGATTTCAATTTTTAAGTTTATTCGATTGGCTACTTCGTCAGATTGGACCTACCGAATTGCAATAGAAGCCAATGGGAGCACTCCCATAGGCTTCTGAGGCTAAGTCCTGATCGAATAGGATTCGTAAGATCGAAGTCTTCGATCGTTCGAATCATACAAATCATTTGAATGATCGAATGATTTATTCGACTGATCGAATAAATTTGTATTCGATCGTCGAATGATCGAATATCAAATAAAAGGTAGCCTAAAACTATTCATTCAGCATTCGAGGATCGAATGCTAATCGAATATCGAATTTGGTCGAGCTAATTATGGGGAATAATAGTAAATTTGCCCCTAAGTCTACTAAAACATTAGTTAAACAAATAAACCCAATAGGATTGTTTTGCCTCCAATAATTATTAATTATACATCAAGCACAAGATACTGTATTTTATTACAGATAAAACATAAATCATTTTTATAAATGTGAATTCTTTGCTTAAAATTAGCACTATGGGAGATGGCCTTCCCGTAATTAGGAGCTTTCTAGATAATGGGTTTATGGATAACTGAGCCCCCACCTGTACATGCAACTTGCTTTTTATTTTCCTGTAATTTACATTTTCCTACAGCATACATATTAAACCTGTCGTAAAAAACATAATAGTGATGTTTACTGTAATATTACCAGAGCTCATAAAAATTTTTGGAACGCTTTAAAGAAATCTAGAAGAGAAGCACTGAATCCCTTTAATTTGAAAGCATCATTGCAGCTTGTAAGATGAATACATTTTTTTAGGTTTCTCAAATTGTTCTTCCAATTGTTTTATAAGTATGTTCAATTTCATTATTTTATTATCATTGCCTATAATAACACGAAATGTAGGAGCCGTCGCTGTAAAAATACCACTACTTAATATCTCTGCCTATTCTTCAAATAATAGGTAATTTAAGCTTTACAGTAATATGGGAAAAGCCAATTAGGTGGAATGCCAACTCAGGAATCTATTTCCTGATAGTCTTTGAGATTTAGCTATTTTGCAATAACTGGCAGTTCCACTAGATGGTAATACCGTATAACAAACATTATAACCAGTTCCCATTATAAATGTATTTGGCTTTTGTACCATGTGGGTTTAAAAGCGCTAACATACAGTAGACACTAGACAGCATGTTTATATTAAATATTGGGGGATATTACCATCCTTCAGGCTTTGAGAAAAGATCACATATTATACATGTGAAAAATATTCAAATCAGAGAATAAATAACTATGTGAAAGCCATTTTAAGGACTACAGTATATTTCTGACTGTTCCATACCCACAGTATTGATGAAAATATTTTTAGGAAACCAAGGGCGTTGGCTCTATTTAAAAGCATGGTGGATAAAACCACAGCACAGGTGAGCAGGTGGCAGTATCACATGCAGCTATCAAGGGTCAAATTTAGAGTTCATAGAATTTTTTTTTTTTTTTTAACTCCCATGAACTCGAAATTGGACCAATAGAAATTGGTGAAGAGGATAAAAAATTTGAATCAAATTCAATTCAGTGTCAGTGTATGATAAAATTTGAAAATCACATTTAAAAAAAAATAAAAAATCTCTAATGGAATTTTAACAATTCCCCAGTCGACTTTGACTAAAACAAAACTCAAAAATTTGAATTTGAAATTTGAGTTTTCACTTTGACCCTTATAAATCTGCCCCATGGTATAATAAAGAATGCTAATAAAATGAATCAATTCCTTGAGTGATGTGAACCACTAGATGTGCTGCAATTGGATGGACCACAGGCGAGACAATCTATCTGCACGAGCCCTAAAACTGTGAAAGCCTCTAAAGTCCTTTATAGTGTAAGGGTTTACCACTACCAAGAATTTGAGCGTATTTTTAGAATGAATTAAGGATCTGGAAGTAACTTTGATAATACAGGGTAATTCTTGGCTAAGGGACCAATCGCAGGGCCAGCAATCTTGAGGGATCCATACACAACT
>CM044431.1:47541903-47571520 GCA_024363595.1 Xenopus borealis | reverse complement strand
TAAGATAAATTGTGTATCACCCCTAAATATTGTGTATGCATGAAAGTAGGGAAACTAATGCCATACCTCTCAACTAGTGATGGGTGAAAAATTCACGAAATGGCGCCAGTCTATTTTTGGAAGCCAGCGCAAATTCGATGGTGAAAATGCACCAGCATCCAAAAACGGACATCGGCGTCCACAAAAACAGGAGCTTTGTGAATTTATTCGCCAGCGGAATTTGCCGCAAATTCTAGCCTGGCGAATAAATTTGCCCATCATTACTCCCAACATTTTGGAAATACAAAGTGGGACAAAAAAGTTGCAGCTGGTAGTGTGGCAACATTTTTTACCACGGCCACACCCCTCGATTACCATGCTCATGGTAGGTTATGAAAGTTTGAACATATTTCTGTGTTTTGTTTTTTCAATTATTTCAGTTTTGCTAAATGAATGTGAATTGCCCTTTAAGCTGCGAGTCTAACTTTTCCCAAGGACCTGTTATCTTATATTGTTACAATTACTTATTTTCTTATCTCGAAAGTGTAATAAAAGTATCTTATCTGCTGCTGTGGCTTTTGTGGGCTCTCTGCTAAAGGCCAATTAAGTTAGCAACTTTGTTTCTTTTTCTGGCTATTCGGTGCAGAGAAAAACAGGACTTTCCAGTACAAACAAGGGACTGCAGGTTGAGCTGTCAAAAGAGGGACTGTCCTCTAAAAATGGGACAGCTGGGATGTATGTTTAACGCCCACCTTTTCTGGAAAAAAAATAAGCCAAAACTGTTTAATTGATGAAATATATTGCCTTTCTTATCTTGCACATTTAAATGTATCTGCAAGGATTACCTTGTTAAACACCTTTTCAGCATAAACATTCTAGTACTTATTCAGCAGTCTTATTATCTATTGCACTTATCTAGCAACTTCAGCTCATAACTAAGTGACTGAACACTGGCATCCAACTACCTGCTGACTTAATTGCTACTCGCATTTTGTGACAATTATTGCCTTGTGAAGATAATTAGGGACCCCTGTTATGAAATCTGAACTAAGAATCTTTAGGCTAATTAAAATAAGGTTGCGTGTATGGCATGCACTCATACAGTATACTGGCTTGCTATGCTTTATTTACATCAGCGCATCAGAAATCCGTAGATTAATGTACCTTTAAATGAACCAGCACAAAAAAAAAACACAAGAAAGATGCGATTCCGTATGTGCTTTCAACTCTGCACTGCACAGCTCAGATCACAGCTGGGTCCTCCTGATCACAGACCACAGCTGTGATAAAGGGTTAGATTCAATCAGATGAGAAAAATGTATTCCTGGACTTAAGGGGCAGTTTTATTAAAGTCTGAGAAGATTGAGATTTTTCTGCGATTCATAAGTTTTCTTGTGTTTTCTTCTAAGAACAATCTAGAAACTCTGATTTATGGGATCTGTCATATCGAAAACCATGATCCAGAAAGCTCCAAATAATGGAAAGGCCATCTCCCATAGACTCAATTTTATCCAAAGTTTTACAAATGATTTCCTTTTTCTCAGTAATAATAAAACAGTAGCTGGAAGCAAACCCAGTCTACTGGGTTTATTTAATATTTACATGATTTTTAGTAGGCTTACGATGTGACTATCCAGGGCCGGGCCAAGGGGTAGGCAGAGCAGGCACGTGCCTAGGGCGCAAAGCTGTCTGGTCCTCGCTCTCTCCTCGGCTGCCACTGCTATATTTCAGCGTAGCAGCTTGTGCGCAGCGATTTCACGCTTGTACACGCTCTGCTGGCACCGCGTTGGCCAGGTTGCCTAAGGTGCCTGGCTGGCCTGGCCCTGCCCTGTAAGTATCCAAAACCCCAGGTCCAGAGCATTCTGGATAACAGATCCTATAAACTAATGGAATACCTACAAATCAAACATTACATTACCACATTATTCGGACAACAAACCCAAATCAAGCTTACACCATTCGAAAAAGTAATAGGAGGCAGCTTCCCAAACAAATGGCTGATATCCCGGATATACTACATACTGAACTCCCTAAAGGAAGAGCCATTCCCAAAACATGCATATATGCCATACTGGGGAAACGATCTTGGAACAGGAACTGACTCTGCCCGGGTGGAAGGCAATGTGGGAAAACACACGTAGGATGGTTGTTTGTACCCAACAAAAAGAGAGTGTATATAAAATAATGATGAGGAGGTATCTCACACCTGACTAGACTAACAAAGATGTATCCACAAATTAGCCCACTATGCTGGAGAGGGTGTCTTCATAGAGGTACCTTACATAATATTCTATGGGCTTGCCCTAAACTCACTTCCTTTTGGGCAGAAGTGATTAACTTAATAAAGTTGGTTATCAGGGTCCCTCTTGCTATTGAAATGCCCCTATCTGCTTCTGGCACTCCCAGTACCAAAGCTGAATAATCCAACACAAATATGGGTAAACCAAATAGTCACAGCAGCCCGACTAGCAATCACCTCCAAGTGGAAATCCACAGCAGTGCCCACAATCAAGGAAATTATATCCAAGTTGGAAAAAAATTGAAAATTTGATATACAATACAGAAACATAATGATATGTGGGATAACTGGAACTACTACATGACCAATATAACCTCAACACCTTAAGATAATTTAATAAAATTGAAAAGGGGTATGGTTATATAGCTTATAACAATCTTCTTTGTCCCCATTGGTTACAGTATATATCTGTATATTGAATATAATCGTGAATATGGGTTAAATTACTCAAAGACGCAAATTGTATATTGTTGATTTTATTGTAAACTTCAATAAAACTTAAGTTACAGAACATTCATTAAAACACTGAATGATGACAAAAGTCCAGTACAAACAGAAAGCCCTTAAAACTGGCCAGTGGTTGTGGCAGGCAGCAGGCAAGATGTCTGGGCAGGCAGCACACATTTGTATAACAGGTCATACAGTACATTAGCAATTAAAATGCTTAAATGTGTAATAGTGCATTGCATTATAAAACTTCCTTTTACAAAACATATTTTGGACAGTTAACTAACAGGGTTGCTAAATATGCCAATACCAAGCAACCAGATTTTTTTTTATTTACTATACTGTAGTAGACTTGTCCAAACTAATTGCTATTGGCATCTGCACTCTTGCAATTTAGCAGCTTTGTTAATACATCAGCCCTACAGGCTGATATTCATAAAGGAGATGCAAAATGCAAAGCAGAAATATAATTTCCTGTTGTGTTACGCTGTGTGCAATGCAGCATAGTCATGAACCTGAGATATGCTAGAATAGCCTTACATAGAAAACTGGCACTGTAAGGAAAACTGTGGATGAAATGTGTGTTGCTTGCACTTTACAAGACCAAAAAAGAACAAATTGAAGGCACACTGCCTCATAAAGTAAAAAACACTGTTTATTTTAGAATTAAAGGAGAAGGAAAGGTTAAAACTAAGTAAGCTTTATCAGAAAGGTCTATATAAATACATCAGTAAACCCTCAAAGTAATGCTGCTCTGAGTCCTATCAAAAGAAACATAGCATTTCTTTCCTTATATTGTGTGCACATGGGCTTCTGTGTCAGGTTTCCTTCTTTCAGCTTAAACATCCAGGTCGAGGGCTTGAGCATGCTCAGCTTGCCCCTCGCTCCTCCCCTCCCTGCTGTTATCTGAGCCCAGAACTGTAAGTGAGCAGGGAGAGACTCAGGCAGGAAGTGATGTCACACCAAGCTAATTTAGCGGCTGCTAATCTAAAAAAACTGAAATAATTTCTAGAGCTGTTTGCTCAGATATGGCAAAGCATTCTGCAGAATAAATATAGTGTTATAGCTTGCACTGTTGTGGCCAATCTATTTGCAATAAACTGCCATGATTTAGAAAACAATAATTGCTTGCACTTTGATTTAATATGTTCATTCCTACCTATTTTCTAAGTTCAGCCTTTTGCTTGTGTTCACTTCACTGGACTTTGCTGTCCACTGAGCTGTACAATAATTGCTTCAATTCTGGCATGATTTTTATAAATAGGCACAGCAGAGCCTTTACAAACAGACTTCCTCACAAAGGGTAGCTTTTGTTATTGTACAAGCTGCAGATTTAGACATTTTTTCACTAGTTTTTTATGTTTTTCACATAAGGGGCCATAAAAGACCAGACCTTTTAAGAACAGCACAATGTTCTCTTTATTAAAGACACAGTTCACCTTTAAGTTAACATTTACTAAGAGGCACAGTAACTAAGGGTCGAAGTGAATATTCGAATAAAATTTTAATTTTGAAGTAATTTTGGGCTGCTTCAACTATCGAATAGGCCAAAATTTGATTTGAATTGAAAAAAATTCAAATTTATAAGTACTGGCCCAAAAATCTTTCAAATTCGACTATTCGCCAACTTAAAGCTGCTAAATTGCCATTTTAGCCTATGGGGGACCTCATAAAACCTGTCCTGAAAATGTTTCTAAGTCGCTTTTCATTCGATCGAATATGGCCAATCGAAAATGACCCCCCCCAAATATTCAATGATTGAAAATTGACCATTAGTAAATCTTCCCCTAAGGGTTGAAGTAAATATTCAAATAAAATTAAAATTTTCAAAATTTTAATTTTGCAGTGATTTTGGGCTACTTCGACTATCGAATAGAAATTGAATATTCGAATTTTTGAAGTACTGGCACTTTAAAAATCCTTCGAATTCAACTATTCCACACCTTAAAGCTGCCAAATTGCCACTTTAGTCTATGGGGGACCTCCTAGAACCTGTCCTAGGAATAAGAATGATTTTGCTCGAAATCGGTCGATTCGATTGAACGATATGAAATTCGATCGAATACGGCAATTTTCGAAAACGACCATATTCGATCGAAAATTACCCCCCCCTAAAATATTCCATGGTCGAATGTTGAAGTTTTTTCACTTCAAAATTTGACCATTAGTAAATCTGCCCCTAAGTATGTTCTAGTTATCTAATTCTAAGTAACTTTTCAATTGATCTTCATTTTTTTTTTCAATTGATTGCCTTCATCTTCCAGACCCAACGTTTTTCACTTGCCCATAGAATTTGCTACACCCCTTCTAATACAAAAAAGTATTTCAGAATCTGTTTACTCTTGGTACTATGGGAGAAGTTCAGTTTTACATAACTTTCTGTACATTATAGAATGGCCTGTTATTAGCAACTTTTCAATTGATCTTCATTTTGTATTTGTGTGAAGTGGATGAAACTGGATGATCCAAGAAGGTCGGCCACAAGCTGCTATGCAATAACATTAATGGAAAAAATATGTCTGTAAATTAACCCTAGCAGTTAGCATGGGACAAGGTGGGCTAATATGGGGTCAAATTAAAGTTTGTAACTTCTCCTTGTTCTTTTAAATGTCAGACTGATAAGTTCCTTGACCCCAACAACCACAAAACAGATGCTCTGTGTGGTGAAATTGTATTTAATTTCATATCATTTCATATCATTCTATAGGAGCCCTATCCTATTCTTCTTTGATTCTGACTTCCACAGCATGCCTTGTTGTAAGGGTAAGTGGAACCCCAAACAGTCATTCTGGAGAATTCCAGGAATTCTGGAGAACTGCAGAATAAAAAGTGAAACAATTAAAGGGGCTGTTTAGAATTTAAATTTTAGAATGATGTAGCAAGTGACATTCCGAGACAATTTGCATTTGGTTTGAATTTTTTTCTATTTGTTGTTTTTGAGTTATTTAGCTTTTTATTCAGCAGCTCTCCAGTTTGCAGTTTCAGCAATCCAAATTACCCCAGCAACCATGCACTGATTTGAATAAGAGACAGGAATATGAATAGGAGAGGCCTGTATAGAAAGATGAATAATAAAAAGTAGCAATAACAATACATTTGTAGCCTTACAGCTTTAGACTGGATGAGTCACCTCCACCTGAAAGAGTCAGAAGAAGAAGGCAGATTTTAAATAATTAATAAAACCCCTTGAATTCGAATTTTTTTTTAACACAATTCGATTTATGGAACGATCCAATATGAAAAATTCTATTGATCGTTAAAATCGTTTGAATTGAACGATTTTAACCAGTCGATCGAAAAAACTTGGGAAACTCCAATGGGAGCTTCCCATAGGGTTATATAGCAATTCGGTAAGTTTAATCTGCTGAATTGTTAAAGATAATTTTTTTTTATTAAAGGGCCAGTACTTCCACTATCGAATTCCATTTTTCGAATTTGGCAAATTTGAATCGAATTTTGGCCTATTCGATAGTCGAATTTTGCAAATTTGATGGTCGAAGTAGTCCAATTCAAGTAGTCAATTCAAATCCTTCACACGAATTTAGTAAATCTGCCATTAAAACTTAACATACCTAAAAGGTGAACCACCCCTTTAAAAAAAACAACAATGAAAACAACTGCAGAGTGAGTTACAATACTGCTGCCTGCATAATAATGTTTTTAAGGTGAAACAGCTGCTTTAAGAATAATAATTATAAATGCATACATAATACTGGTGTGTAAATGTAAGAGAACAAGTTATAATACATATCTTTGTTATCATTTGACACCAAATATGCTTTTTTTAAAAAAAAAAATATAAATACAATATGAAATGTGTTTTATCACTTGGATATGGATTGGGACATGGGACTGTAATAATCATCATTTTAGAGTTATCAGCACAAAGAGTCTGTCTTTTTCCTGGATGATTTAAAGCTATATTGAAAGCAGCACGTCTATTATACCCACTGTACCTGTGAAAGAGCTCAGAAGAAAGGCATATATCCACACTATTTTGAAAAATTGTTGCTGAAAAAGGTAATAACAATAATCCCATGTGAGTGTATAGTAGCCCACTTATCAAATTTAATGAATGCTGATTCTCAGGCTTTATAACACATATTCTGTGGAAAGGAAAGTGACTTATTTAGCGTTGCTGTCTCTCAGGGATGCAAAAAATGTCATTGTTTGAAAGATAATTTGATATATTTCTGAATTTAATATGCCAGAGGTTGTCATATAGAAACCTAACAAGCTTATTCTAACTAGCAGCTTCACAAATTGCCAAATGCCTTCCTGCTTTTGTCTCCTGAAAGCTGAGACATATGTTGAGTAGGTGGAATGACTTTCATTAGTGAATTAACACTGTGCTTTACTAACGTTTGTCTGTGTTATGTTGTTGTGTGGATGGCATATAGTGTTCTTAGCGTAAAACATCTTTTTCTGTGAGAAGGTGTATTTCAAGGCAAAAGGTAATAAATTCATGGGAGAGATAGGCATGCAGCATAGTGTGGGATAGGGAGCATTAAGACTGAATGGCATTTAAACACGGCTCTTATATACTGCTGACATTTATTTCCCAACAACAACAATCATAAAATTCTTATTTTCTGGCCACGGCATCCTATGCACAAGAGGCAAAATAGTAGGTACCATTGTCATAAATATAGGCGCACTTAATCGCTTTCTGCCTACTTCTAATAATAGCAATAGGGTTTCCTTGCCCTCTGCCTTTGTATTATTGTTATAGTATAATATGGACTATAGTGCAGTCATTATTCTAGAGAACTACATTGGATGAGCCCATATTACTTAAATTTTAGTATGATGTAGAGCAGTGATCCCCAACCAGTAGCTCATGAGCAACATGTTGCTCTCCAACCACTTGGATGTTGCTCCCAGTGGCCTCAATGCAGGAGTTTATTTTTGAATTCCAGACTTGGATGAAAGGTTTGGTTGTATAAGAACCAGGTTTACTGGTTTACAGAGCCTCAATACAGGTTTCCAATCCACATAGGGGCTACCAAAGGGCCAATTACAGCACTTATTTGTCACCCCAAGAACATTTTTCATGCTTGTGTTGCTCCTTTTTCTTCTGAATGTTGCTCACAGCCTCAAAAGGTTGGGGATCCCTGATGTAGAGAGTGATATTATGAGCCAATTTGCAACTGGTTTTAAATTTTTTCATCATTTGTGGTTTTGAGTTATTTAGCTTTTTATTTAGCAGCAACGTAATGATATTGTGTATTGACGATCAGTATAGCTATATTTTGCATTTAAATTGCTTTTCCGCTTGGTCTTTTTCGCAACATCTTACTAAAATTCTTTTTGTATGTTGGGAAAAGAAAACTACAGGCTGAAAAATGCATATTATCATGAGTGTGTGGTTTCATTGGCATATTTACACTCAACCACGAGTTTGTAAAAGCTATGATATGGTATATGGAAAATGCAGGTCAGTTCTGGGGTTAAGGGAGATTTCAACCCCTTTGGGCTAAAAACCCTCCCCCCCTTGTGTCGGTCTACCTCCCACCTCATCCCACGGCCTACCTCCCCCCCACCTGGGCAAATGCCAGTAACTTGTTACTTACCCCTCCTTCTAGGTTCACTCCAGCGGAGTTAACAGCAGCCATTTTCTCCAGAGTGCTCTTCTTCCTGTAGTCACCGGTGCTTGGGGGTGCATGCGCAGTAGAAGGCGTTCAGATCTACTGCACCGAAAAGTTAAAAAATTTCCATAAAAAGAAATCAGAAACTTCATTACTTTCGTGCGCATGTGCAGTAGCTCCGTACCAGCAAACGCCTCCTACTGCGCATGTGCCCGAAATTCACAAACTTTCCTAAAAAAAAAGATCTGAAACTTCATGAATTTCGGGTGCATGCGCAGTAGAATGCATTTTTCCACTTTAAAAGCACTGAAAACTTTCAATAAATGCATACTGGAAAGTTGCTTAGAATTATGTTTTCTTATTAGGCAATTTTATTAGGCAAGGGGTAGTGACTTGTGTGCTGTGCTGATTGACAGGCTTCTGTGGGAACCTTAGCCACCTCCATGATGGTTGGAACAGGGAACCCTTGCATTAATAGGTATATTTGCTAATAGCAACTACCCATTTTATATTTTTCAGGGGTACCAGAAAAAATGGTGAAAAATCTTTGAAACTGTAAAATCATGGAAATGTATTATTCAGAAACAATGTAAAATGAGGGGAAATGTAAAAAAAGGATTTTTTCTGCAACTGACTGCAGCTCCCCCTCCCCCAACTGCAGTTGTGGTTGTAAATGACAGTTTATGACTTTTCTAAGACATCATAATCAGGTTTTAAAATCCTTAAGAGGCGGGGCCGAACACAAATCGTAACCCACAAAGGTGATGTTAAAACCAAAATACAAGGTTATTTATACCATAGGATTATGATACATATTTATGGGAATACAGCTGTAGGACTGGAGGATAATTGTTGACTCGATGCAGCTGATCTTGAGTAAACTTTTCTACTGAATGCTGGAAAGAGATATTAAAGAAGACTAGCTACTTCAAGTTTGTTTATTTATTTTAGGATTAGCATACAGATGGCATATAATTGTCATTGAGGAGTATCCAGGCATCAAGCCAATCTGATCGGAATGGATAATACTGGCCATATGTTTTAATAATTTAACATATTTACTTGGTATACATAGCAATTTGTAGAAGTCAGAAGGCTGCCAGACCTCTGCTAAGATAAAATAATAATTATTTTAATTTGTAGTACTAGGTAAGGACTCTGTTTGTTCTGATAATTTTAGGCAATACAGCAGCAGTCAGATGATTTTCTCAGTCTGACAGTTCTCTGCCTATACTTTAACAGGAATCACTTTCCCAGACTTTCACGTTTTGCCAGTTTGTTCATTAATGGGAACACCTATGTGAATAACAGCTTCCAATGTAGTTGGGAATTGACAAAACAGATACATGCACCCTAGAATAGTATGTGCATTAAGAGCTCTGATGTTCCAGAATGAATAATTGTGGACTATGTAATTTTTAGTTTGGTGCCGTCTGTATTTCTGAGTGCAGTCTACTACAGATGCACAAAAACCTAGGGTTCTGTTACACCTTCTGAACAGTGGAGTTTCTGAGTGCCGCTGAATTGAAGAGGGAATGATTAATGTAATAGTGTCAGCAGTCCACAAAAACTATTCAACTCACGGACAGAAAAACCCCAGGCATTGTGCCGTGAACATTCCTCTTCACTTCTGTTTCACATGCTCCCCATATCCCATTCTCTTTTGTTCTTTTCTTCTTTCCTATCAGTCCAGCCCTCACTTCACCATGTATTTAGCCATTTATTCTAAGGCATTCTCTATAAAATGAATGAGTAGATTAAGGGGCAGATTTACAAAATTCATGTGAAGAATTTGAAGTTTGATCGAATTTGCATAAAATTTGAATCTTCAAATATGCAAATTAGACCATCAAATATTTGAATTCAAATAATTCGAATACAATTTTATTTGAATATTCGACTATTCGATGGTCAAAGTACTTCCCCTTTTCGACCACCTAGTTCGCCAGATCGGGGACCATTATTTTTGATTGAATAAAAAAAATTCGATCGATTGATAAAATCGTTCGGATCGATCGATTTGAACGATTAATTGATCAATCAAATTTTTTCTATTTGATCGTTCGTTCGATCGATCAAATTGCGGTAAAATCCGTTGAATTCGATATTCGAAGGATTTTGCTTCACATGGTCAAATTTCAAATTTTTTTTAATTCGAAATTCGACCAATAGTAAATCTGCCCCTAAATGTTTGTGATGGGGAGTAATGTTTCCACAATGACTAATGCATTGGCAGTTCTGTTTGTGTGTGAAGTCCCTACAAGGTGTATTCTAACCAGTGGTGTAACTATAGAGGAAGCAGACCCTGCATTAGTGGTGGAACCCGAAGCACAGGGTCTGTGCCATTCAAATCCCCCTTGCAGAGAGGCTTGAGCAGGAGTGTCTATGTGTGCCGGGCTCTCTGAAAATTTTCCTAGCGAGGACCTACTGCGCTCTTGTTACACCCAATTCTGTCAAAACAGCACTCAAAGCCATGTCAGGACTGGAAATCTCTTGGGTTCTGGCGTATGCCAGAGGGGATGCTGCAAAATGCCATAGACAGTCACTATTTCTTGGGCCTGTGGGGGCCTCTGAGATCTTGAAATGCCAGGGCTTATGTTTAATGCAAGTCCACTCCAGACCTGCTCAAAGGGCATTATTAATAGTACCCAGGGGAGTAACTACAGTGGAAGTAGACTCTGCAGTCTCAGGGGAGCACAGGTAGGGTTGCCACCCGGCCGGTATTTTACCGGCCTAGCCGGTAAAACACCCGCCAAGGCCGGGATTACAAATTTGTAATACCCTTAAAAAGACCCATCGGCCAGCCCCCAATCCCCTATATACTTACCTTTCCTCCCCTTGTTGAACGCGCAGAGTCATGACCACGCCCCCAAAACGTCATAGGCCCACCCCTTTGATGTCATGCGCCACCCCTTTTTGGTCCCACCCCCCCAGAGGCCGGTAAAAAAAATTAGAAAAGGTGGCAACCCTAAGTACAGGAGTGTGAGGCCCTAATTAATAGGGATGCACCGAATCCAGGATTCAACCAAATCCTTCTGCCTGGCAGAACTGAATTTGCACATCAAATTAGGGACAGGAAGGGCAATTCCATGACTTTTAGTCACAAAACAAGGAAGTAAAAAATGTTTTCCCCTTCCTGCCCCTAATTACGGTATTCAGACATATTGAAGGATTCGTGGGTGTTAGACCAAATCCAAAATAGTGGATTCGGTGCATTCCTACTCATTAATAAGCACTTTTAATATACCTTGGATGATTAGGCCAATGTAGCAATATTATAGGGCCCCAAATTGAATTTGCTGAGGCCCATTTAGTTACACCACTCATATTGCCCACGTACGCCATTCAGAATCAAAATTCAGTTTAAAATGGACACATTTTATCAGTCAAAGGGATGCTTTAATAACCGTTCTATTTAAATAATCCGAGTGAACGTAAATACATGGAGGCGATAGCCCTATATAAACAAAGCACAACTGCACAAGATCTACACACACACAATCCTTTAGAGAGCACACCAGCATATTGCTTCGGTCCAAAAACTTACACAATCTCACGCCGACAGGATCACATGGCCATACAGTTTTGGCCAACCATAAGTGCGGGCGCTTTCCAACCCCTTTACTGCTCCAATCAGATTAAGGGAACTCTAAACCAATAGGGACCATGGCTGGTCAATCCTTGTCAGGGGATTTGCTAACGCATTTGAGTTCGTGTGGCGGGAAGCAATGTTCGCGCAGTTCCTGTATGGTGGCGTAATTCTCTTTCATTTGCTATTTTGAAAGTGTCACAGCGCGAGGGGGAATTATGGTGGAGGGTCCGGGATGCACACTGAATGGGGAGAAGATCAGAGCGCGGGTGCAGAAGGGCCAGTGTGTTGTGGAGCTTAGGGGCAGCGCTGTGAGCGTCACGGTGAGTCCCAGTAATTCCCCTTTGTACAGCCCCAACAATCAGACTTCCCCGCTCTATCCCTGCAAATGGTTTACCTCGGAAATATCCGCGGGATTTCAATTTTATCCCTGGAAACGCACTTAAAGGAACAGTTCTGTTTAAAAATAAAACTGGGTAAATAGGCTGTGCAAAATAAAATAATGTTTCTAATATAGTTAGCAAAAAAAAAATGTAATGTATAAAGGCTGGAGTGACTGGATGTCTAACAGAAAACTACTTACTGCTTTTCAGCTCTCTACTCTGAGTTAGTCAGTGACTTGAAGGGGGGCCACATGGGACATTTTTGCAGTTGATTCTCCGAATTCAGCTCTGATTCAAAAGCAGCAATTATGGTCCTTGTTGCCTCCCTGCAAGTTTATGACTGGTTACTGCCTGGTAACCAATCAGTGTAAACCAAGAGAGTTGAAAAGCAGTGTTCTGTTCTGTTACACATCCAGGCACTCCAGCCTTTATACATTACATTTATCCAGTTTTTATTTTTATACTGAACTGTTCCTTTAAACTGGCCAATTGCATAGATGTATTGTAAAGGTCTTACTTGGCTATTAGGTGGGGCATAGTCATATTTCCTTGTAACAAGGATTGGCTAGGCCAGCCTGCAATTGGCTTGCTGTGAGTTTTTTTTTTTTTTTCTAAATCCTTTTATGCCTAGTGTGTTGAGCCTGCCACTTTTGGGCCTCAGTGGGCACAGGGCTTATAGGGAGACTAATCTCTGCCTGCATTATAAAAGGCTTCATTAAAGAGTTTAACTTTTAGTATAATTAGTATAATGCCCAGTTTTAAGCATCTTTCCAAATGGTCTCTGTTATTCATCGTCTATAGTTTTTTGTAGTAATTATTTGCCGCCTTCTGACTTTTTCCAGATTTCAGTTAGGGGTCACTGACCGTCTATAAACAAATGCTTTTTAAGGGGGTCATATTTGACACAGCTACTCCTCTTTCTATTCAAATTCCAGTCTCTTGTTCATACCATGGCATAGTTGCTAGGATGATTTGAACCCTAGCAGCCAGACTTCTGAAATTGCAAACTGGAGAGCTGTTGAATAAAAATCTAAATAACTCAAAAACCTCAAATTAGAGTCTTGTGTTGGTCCATTTTTTGGAACCCGTACCCAACCCGCAAGTATCTTATCCGCAACCTGCTGGCCATCAAGAATACATCATCAGAAGTAGGCGTGATCAGAAAAAAGGAGTAAAAATCACGATTGAGAAGAACCACTGCCCAACCCGCAGAAGCACAGATCCTCTTTATACCCACACCCGGAACTTCAACCCGCAGGCTACAGCGGTTTTTGTGGGTACCTGACCCGCTGCAAGACTCAAATTATGAATGAAAACCAATTTCAGAGTGTCTAAGAATATCACTCTACATCTTACTAATATTTAACTCATCTACATTTCATTCTTTCCTAATTATCTCCTTTTTCCCCGCTCATAATTTGCATATCCAAATTAGTATTTGGTTCAGCCGGGCGCAAGGATTCGGCGCATCCCTTGTTTTATTATTACAGAGAAAAAGGTTCTGAAGGAAAATAAAATCTGAATTATTTGATTAAAATGGAGTCTATGGGAGATTGTCTTCCTGTAATTTGCCGTTTTCTGGACAGGGAGTCTCTGGATAACAGATTCCATACCTGTATATTGAAATGTTGCTTAGAACTATTTTGTTTTCATTATGCAGAAAACTTTTTTTTTTTAGTGCAGGACCCCTTTAAGTATTCCATCTGTCTTCCCCTCTTGAATTACTACAACCTGTTCATATTTGGCGATTATACTTTTTAAATACAGGTGAAAGTAAACCTGAATCTAATTTCGGCATTATTATTGGGGACAAGAGGAGGTCATTGTGCATGTTCGTTCTAGAGGATATGCCAATAAAACACTCGTAATCAGAGAAAGCAAGAAATAACGCAGACTAAGCTATTTTCTTCGTTAAAGAAAGTTAAATTTCATTTTGAACTTGAGTGGAATTATAGAAATGTGACTAGCGTATGAACACTGCTGCATGTCTCGTGGGCATAGTAAGGAGCGCTTAGCACGTAGACGGGCTGCAGGTGGTGATTTGTAAGTCCTTTCTCTGCATTTCAATTATTTAAACAAATATTCTGGCAATGCTGCTTTGGATAATGATTGTAGCGGAACAGGATGATTTCAATCTGAAACGCTTTTGGGGATATACGTATCGGTGACTAGTTTACGTTGTTGAGAAATGACGACGTAAGTGAAGGAGGAACGGCAGGGTGCAGTGGGAAGTAATGTTAACTGATTTTCCTCACCCATTCGGTTTTCTTTACGGTCAATATTTAGACCATAGGGAAAACTTATACCTTGTTAGACTATGCAATGATGTTGCTTTGCAGCACTACATTTTCTCTGGATGTATTACTAGTGTTTGGAACGTTAGCAGGGTGACCTGTTCAGCTTAATAAAGTGATTTTCTTTCTTTTACTGTTCAACTGATTTGACATGGATCTCATTTAATTACAAATCTAAAATTAGCTCTTTCCATATGAGTTGTTACTCGAGACTAAACCCGAAAACCAAATACGGTACAAGTATCCACAATGCTCAGGACCTGGGGTTTTCCGTATAACTGTTCTTTCTGTAATTTTCATACCATAAGTCTACTAGAAAATCATGTTATCATAAAACCCAATAGGCTGGCTCTACTTCCAATAAGGATTAATGATATCTTAGGATCACGTACAGCAGCGGTCCCCAAACTTTTTTGGACCGGTGTAGCGCCAAATTTTTTGTAAGGACCGGGGGGTCGGCATCCAATTCTGGAACTCCGGTGTCTGTGACGTGACTCGTTACTTCACCGCTATGTTCGGGTCCCAGTTCAGTGGGCCACAGCCCGGTGGTTGGGGACACCCAACGTGGAAGCTGCAGAGAAAAAGGAAATAGTTTTTAAAAATTTGGATACAATTTAGTCTATGGGAGAGGGCATTTCTGTAATTTGGAGCTTTCTGGATAACAGGCTTCCATATATCCCATACCTGTATAGAATTCTTTTGAACAAGCTATCTTATGCTATCAATTGAGTGTATTAAAGGACCTGTCATCAACATGTATGTGCTGTAGAAAAAACATATTAAGAAGCATTTTAGGGCATATTCTGCTTTGGTTTGAGATTTACATGGCAGGTAAACCATTTGGAATCAAAATTATCAAAATTTGGGAACCCCTCTTAATCCTTTGGAGTTTAGTTTATCATTGACTGAGCTTTCAAAGTAGCAACTTCCTTTTAATATATCACATGCCTTATGGAAACAGTAGTATTTCAGCAGTAACATACAATTTATTGGATTAGATGGCACTCACTCCAGCAATTGTGCTAATAATTAATTTCATCTATTTGGATCTCCACACAATGTTTCGGAGGTACAACCTCCTTTATCAAGAGCACTCGATAAAGGAGGTTGTACCTCCGAAACGTTGTGTGGAGATCCAAATAAATGAATTGAATTATTAGCACAATTGCTGGAGTGAGTGCCATCTGATGCTTTTTTGAATTATGGATGTAAGGACCCTGCAGCGGGTTTCCAGACAGAGCACCACCATAAGCGAACTGTGGTCTGTTGAATTTGTCGAATTTATTGGATTAACAGAAACAAAATTAAACTGGTGCATACATTTGGGCACCCCAACAGAGATATTACATCAATACTAAGATGAGCTTAATTTTGCAAATGTAACAGCCTCTTGACTCTTTGGCCAGTCCCACATATTACGAGTCGGTGTCCCTTTCACCTGTCCACATCCAACAGTTGTCTGGAAGGCCTGAGTACAGCTTTGTAGGAACTCAACCATTGTGTTGTGTAGCTTTGTGCAGGTTGCCTTGTGGAAGGTTTTTTCTGTAACAGAGGACCATTCATCTTCCGAATGCTACAGATTTGATGTTTTATACTGTATGAGACAGATTTTCTGTATTTGTGTTTATACAATCTAACAGCTGTTTTTATGTTGACAAAATGTTTTCTCTTCCCATATTAAGGCTCCAGCTTCCTCCCATAATGCCCTATCTTCGCTTACTGGATGCAGCTACACAGGAGTGGAAACACTGGGAAAGGAGCTTTTTCTATATTTTGGATTGAAAGCAATGCGGTAACTTTTTTACCTTTTTTTTTTTGGGCCATGGAAAAATCACGTTACAATGCTAGATTAAAATGATCATAGTTCCAATACTGTTCTTTCAGATTCACTTTTTAACTTTATGATTTCCTAGATCAGTTAAAGCTGATCTAGGCCTGACATGCTCTGGGTTAGAGTTTACAGAGAAGTGTGGCACCCACCATCCTTGCTGCTTTAATCTGTTTTAAAGGGCAAGGAAAGGCAAAAAATGTAAAATTCCATTTTTACTTTCTTTAATGAAAGAAATCTATCCAATATACTTTAATTAAAAATGTGTACCATTTTTTTTAAAGAAACCTGACTGTATTAGGTGAAATTCTCCCTTCATATACTGCTGTTTGTAGTAATTTTCAGACTGTCCCTTACTGCTGGGCAGGGAAACAATCATACTTATGAACAGCAGGGGGAGCCCCGCCTAACTTCCCAGCCATGCAGAACTCCAGCAGCTTGCAGTCGGCAACTGTGAAGAGATTTGTATTGGATTGTATTTTTGCCTTTACATCCCCTTTAATGTTTCCAACTCCAGTTACAAGGACAACGATCATGGAGCCAGATTTAAACAGATAAACTGGAGACAGTTTGTATTAAACAATACAAAAACTATAAAATCCACATTAGATTACATGACAACAGAGGACCCAGTACAGTCTGCATATTCTGATGAGTCTTGGTGTATCAGCAACTGTCAGATATTATTTGACTTGTGGTGTTTTAATAATTTATGATTATCCCAAAGCAGCCCAGATCACACTGAGCATGTGCAGGTTCATTGTCTTGCAAAGATGTATAACAAAGTTACAAGATGACAGCCCCCTGTGACCAAAGCATAAAGAGATTGTTTGATTAGGCTTGTGGTGCTGTAAGTACATGTTTGTTTAGTATACAAAATACAGCATTTCTAGCCTTATTCTATTTTCGACTTTCCTTGTCTAGGCAGAGCAAACAGGTGAGTTAAGAGGTTACCTAGTGGTGCAGTATGGGGGGCTCTTCAGGGTGGTAGTGTTACTAAGCAGGCTTTCCTTCTCCATTAACGCTGAACCAACATCTTCCTTATTTTTCTGGGTGTGGAGGAATGTCAAGTTTCTAATCCATGGGCTTTTACATAAGCCTTCCTGTGTTAAGAAACCCATATTTGCACCAGTGTTTATAAAGCAAAGCCAGTACCAGTCTGTTTATGTAAGTATGGACACGTTTAGCCAAGAAGCTTTCCTATTTTGCTTCAAGAATCTGAGCAGAAATTCCTGAAGTGTGAAGACATTACTGCCGGTGACTCCAATAGGTGTGCATTAATAATATTCGATTCATATGCAGTGCATATATTGTAAAATAAGCAGTGGCATTAAGGACACTTTAAGATGTACCATTCTTAAAATGACCTTGTATAAATATTTTAAAATGTCAACAGTACTAGATAAATCAACTCTAAATAATTCAGAGACCGTTGAATAAACAAAGACACCAGCGCTCTTGTTTTGTGCGCAGCTCCTGATTTTATAATCGGGTAAAATTGGATTTTCAGCTCTAAAATGCTCCTTTATCTTTCTAACCCAAGTTACTCAAATCTTATCTTAGAAAGTGAAATGCTGAAATACTCTGTCCACTTGTTATTTACTCTTTTATTTATATTGAATTTTTGCTAAACTTTTTCTTATCTTTTACTTTATCTTAGTGTACATTTTGGAATGAACGGATCAATACGAATTAATCAACCAATGAAAAAGGGCCAAGAAAACGGTAGACCCATACCTATAGCTGTTTTAGAAGTGCAACTTACAAAAGACTTAATTTGCTTTTATGAGTCCACTGTAGATGTGAGGTAAGGTATATTAATTTAAAGAAAATTCACTCAAAAAGTTCCCCCTCAAGGTGGAGGAGCATAAAATATGTTATCATGGTATAATTTGATGTATAGCTCAAAAAAAGTGTTGCTTTTTATCACCTACTATTGAAACTAATCAAATTTAATTTTTTATTCTCAGCCATGGAAAACAAAAAGACTTTAACAATAAAGCTTTTTTTTTTTTTTTTTTCAGAAATGCATCAGAATGTCAAGAAAAGATAAGATTCTTTGAGGAACTTGATGTCTGCTCTTCTAAGTTTAGTTTTCCTAGAGCAGAATGTGAGCTCAAGAAGCAACGGACTCGCATGCTATGCGACATTCTGCTTGATCAGATGATTCTACCTGGGGTTGGGAACATTATTAAAAATGAAGCTTTATTCGACAGTGGTCTACACCCTGGAGTCCAGGTATGCAGGTCATATGAGAAAAAGGTTAAGAACCATTTTTGGCTACCCAACTATGTTGAAAACTTTTTATTTTTATTGTGCACTGCCTGTTCACCCAGTTTTATTTTACATTGAACAGTTCCTTTAATCCGTGTTTAGACATTCAACATACTACTGCTGTAAGTGTGGTGTTTCTAAAATAATTGTTCTGGCCATTATGTTGGACATCCGGTCACTCCAGCCTTTATAAATGGTCTTTTTGGTTAACTAAATATGTAGAATTTTTTGCATAGTCTATCTATTTACACAAAATTTTACTTTAATTCCCTTACAATCCTATTTTATGTAGGCTTTAAAAATGGAGGCCTACTAAATAAATTTACCCCTTGTTTCCAATAGGCTGGTCTACTTACAGATGAGCAAGTGAGTCACCTTGTGAAAATGACCCGTGATTTCACTCTGCTTTTTTATAAGGTAAATGAAGCTGCTATTATGAATATTTTAAACCATGACTTTGCTTGTATTGCCTCATAACCGTTCTCCCCAATTTTTTTTACCCGTGAGCCACAGTGTATTGTAAAAAGAATTGGGGAGCAACACAAGAAATAAAAAAAGTTCCTGGGGATGCCTGTGATAGCTATTTGATAGCCCTGATTTGGGTGCGCTGCCCACAGGAGTTTCTGTTTGGCAGTACACCTGTTTTTTATTCAACCAAAACTTAAATCAAAGTCAGGAATTAAAAAAAAAAATAAGCACTGCATAGATGCCACTGGGAGCAACATCCAAGGGCTTGGTGAGCAACATGTTGCTCATGAGCCACTGGTTGGGGTTGATACAACTCTTTTCCAGGAGTATTTCAGGTGTGTGTGGGGGGGGGGTGTATATGTTCCTTGTATGGTACCTATTTGTCTCGTTTCCACATCTGTTATTGTCCTTTAAAGTCTGTCAGCAGTAGGAAACCTGTTGGAGCTTTTGCATACTGCATCTCCTTTATAGTACAAATAGCAAATTCTATACCTGGCAGCCAAAAAAGGCAAAGTATTAAACTGGCTTTAACTGACTAGGTACATATCCTTAGTATGACCTTGCCCTCTTAATGTATACAATGCTTGTATAGGCGAGTGCTAAGTTCTAGTATACTTCTGCATTGTTCCCTAGTGTCGAAAGTCTGGTTCTGCTCTCTATAAACACTACAAGGTTTACAAAAGACCTAATTGTGGCCAGTGTGGTACAAAGATCACCGTGTGTCGTCTTGGTGAGCACAACAGGATGACCTATTTTTGTCCCAAGTGCCAAAACGATAAACCTCAGCAAGTTGATGTAAGGTATGCCTTGGTATTTTCCTGCTCCTTTATAGAGCTTGTTTTTTATTAACTATTATTACGCTGTCCTCTTAAACACAAATCGATATATAATATAGGGATGCACCGAATTCAGGATTCAGCTTTTTTCAGCAGGATTTGGATTCGGCTCAATCCTTCTGCCTGGCCGAACCGAATGGCCAGGGAGGGAAGTCACATGACTTTTTGGCACAAAACAAGGAAGTAAAAAATTTTTTTGCCTTCCAACCCCTAATTTGCATATGCAAATTAGGGTTTGGTTCGCTATTCCGCCGAATCTTTCAGGAAGGATTCGTCCGAATCCAAAATAGTGGATTCAGTGCATCCCTAATATAATATGTGCAGTATTACATTTTATACAAGCTTTATTAGTCTTGATGTTTTTGCAACATAGATTCAGACTTGATATACATACTCAATGTTTACTTGTTCTGTTAAAGATGGGTATATATGGCAAGATATGCAATAGATTGATCAACTTTGGGAGAGGTCCACATCTATATACTCAGCAGGATAGACTGGGCAGAATCTCTCAATGGTCCTATACAGGGATTGATAAAACTGCCAACTCGGTCTGAAGTGTCTGAGGCAGATGTAGAGGTGACAGGCTAGACCTCTGCTCAAATACTCACTGGCAAAAACTTCTTGCTGTTCATATATACAGCTTTTATTTTGTCACAAGCAGAAATGCTTTTGATGCGACATTAACTTTTAGTACTATGGTAGATGTCACATTTTTGTGTTACAGGGTTAGTTATTGCTATTTGTGATCGTTTTTGCTATTTGTGTTATTGCTATTCATTAGCCAATTTAATTTTACTGATCTAAGTCACACAACTTTCCTACTATTTTTAGTGAACTCCAGTACTTTCCCTGTTAAACCTAAACAATAGAACCCACATCGACTTATTCTGACATGGCCTTTCTATGTTGGTAATATGCTGGGTTGAACAATATAACTTTCTCTTTCTGAAAAGCCAGTGCTGAAGCTAAGAATAATACCAAGTCCATAAATACAACCTTAAGTAAAACACTTTTTAGCACATCACTTCTTTACTTTATCTTTTTTTTATACTGTATTGGTGTAACTTGTTTATAACCTTAAACTATGTGTTTTGTTCCAAAAGCAAATTGCCAACAAGGAATAGCCTTATCGGATGGGTACAGAGGACACCATCAAATGCAAATGAACATGTAGCAACAAGTAAAGAAGAGCACTGGACATGTACAGTCTGCACGCTCATAAATAAGCCTTCTGACAAGCAATGTGATGCCTGTCTTACTCAGAGACCAGAAGGTATTGATTACAACTGAAAAAAAACCTGCAAAATTAACATTAAAACTGTAAACTAACTATTCATTGGGTGCAAATTTGCCAGTGTTATCAAAGCAACCCCCATGATGTTGGAACTTTAATGAGAAAAGGGTCAATGTCATTAAAGGGGTTGTTCACCTTTGAGTTACCTTTTAGTATAATGTAGAGAGTGATATTCTGAGACAATTTGCAATTGGTTTTGATTTTTTATTGTTTGTGGTTTTATAGTTATTTAGCTTTTTATCCAGCGGCTCAATAGTTTGCAGTGTTGGCAATTTGGTTTCTAGGGTATAAATTACCCTAGCAACCCTGCATTGATTTGAATAAGAGACTGGAATATGAATAGGAAAGGGACTGAATCGAATAAGTAATAAGTGGCAATAACAATACATTTGTAGCCTTACAGAGCATTTGTTTTTAGATGGTGTCAGTGACCCCCATTTGAAAGCTGCAAAGAAACAGAAGAAAATTGCAAATCATTAAAAAACTATGAAAAATAATTTTGAAATCTGACATGGGGCTAGATATAGTCAATTTCCCAGCTTTTTTTTTTTTTTAAAGCCAATTGCTGCATAAATACACTAAGCACTTTCAACTTATGGCAATGGCACTTACACTTGCGTATTTACACTGCAATCTGCTTTTTTAAAAATTGTGGCTGAACTGCGACAAAAAAAGTATGCTTGTCCAGGGCCTAACAGAACAAGGGGAAGGTTACCAGATAGCAGCTCCCTGACACAAGATAACGGCTGCCTGGTAGATCTAAGAACAGCACTCAAGTCCCACTGAGACTCATTCGGTTACTTTGAGTAGGAGAAATAACAGCCTGCCAGAAAGCCCAAGTGTTGGCTCTTTCTGAAAGCACATGACCAGGCAAACTGACCTGAGATGGCTGCCTACACTCCAGTATTACAGTATTCAGGGATTATTTTTTTGTGAATTATTTGCAGTGTAACAGTTCAATTTAGAAATAAAAATCATGACAGAATATCTTTAATGGCTGTACAAACCTAGTGTGAAATATTGCTTATATAGAAAAGATTTCTGTCTACAAATATTGCATTTGCTATAGAGCAAGATATAATCTCTATAAATGTATATCACAATCTCTTGCTTTCACTCTTTCAAAGTTTACTATGTCATTCCAGAAATACAAAGTGAACAATATCAGAAGTGCATGCGTGAGATACATATGTGTTAATTCATCATTTATCTGGGTTATTCTTTAAAAACTGCTTTACCCAAGTCTACAAAAGCATGCAATTAAACTGATTTTAAATATTTAGTAGCATAGCTTTGTTTTTGCACAAGCTTTATAATGTTGCTATAAAAGTGCTTCATGTTACTTTTACATTACATCTCCGATCCCCATGTTCCTCTATGAGGGATGGGGCTGCCGTATTTGTGCAACAGTAGTCCTAGCTGACAGGTTGAAACAGTCAGGCTGGCAAAACAGTCAAGTTTAGGTAACCATTACTTAGAAAAGCAAACCTACCAGTGAAAAATTATCACGAGGTAACTTTTTATGTACATTAACCTTTTGAAATGTAGCTTTTTTTCATGTCTATCACTTTAAGCATCTAGGCACTACCTACTTAGTTTTTTAGTAAAAAAAAGAATGTTGCAATTTATGTAGACAATTATGACCCTTTATACGGTGCTATAAAAAGAAACAAACTTTGTCATTAGTTTTAAATTAAGTGTTTTTTTCTGTATGGGCCAGGTAGTAATTACTATTTTTAATCTCTCACTTTCTGAAAGGCTGACTTCATTTTCCTTTTAAGAATGTGGGACCCATGCATCCTTAGGATGTAATTTCAACTGAGCCATAAATCTCTATCCGTTTTGTGTAAAAAAAAAAAAACAATTGCTTGTCAATTGTATTCCCAAGTAGATGGTCCATCTTAATTTCTGGCATTTCCATGAATTAAAAATAGCTTGCTTGTACAGTACACACTATCAAAGCACTGAAGAATTGATAGGCAGGTCAGCCAGTGTCCATACTCCTGATCATCCATCACCACTAAGGAACCTGGACACTGTAGGTGACCAGGAGTATTTTGGGAACCCAGCTGATGTGGTGCTTATGTTACTGGTTAGAAGTTGGCGAGAGTGCAGGGTTTGTTCTTCTTTAAGATGCAGTTCCTAAACTGTAGGGCAATACTAACAGAATAGCCAAGGTTAAAATAAAACCCAGTCTGTACAACCTTGCACTCATCCATTGTTGACAAAAGATTGTTTCACTGTCCTATTGTATAGTTTTCACTTCAAGTAATGAAGAGCACTGGATGTGTACATTCTGCACAATTAGAATTATACCTTTACCTGAAAGCAATGTACACACTTAAAGGAATCTTGAAATTGAAAATTTAATATAAGCTTCATCATACTGGAATAAGAAACATTCTAAATGCAATCAATTGCTGTACTGTTTCTGAAATAATCAAGTTTATTCTCACTATCCTTCTCTCAGCATGGTTCCCCCCCCCCCCCATTCCGTCTTCATGCAGCAGTTGGGTGTCCGATAATCATTCACCTTTATGTATTTGATGTACTGTATTAGAGCTCACTCTTATTGAAATCACCCGTCATCATGTCTCTACGTGCAGGATTTGTGCAAAAGGCAGTTATTTTGTTTTTACTGGAATCCATTATTTTAGTGAGCTCTAATACATCTGCTAGAAAAAGGAATCCCCCCTATAAGATATATTGGATCTAACTGGCAATGACTGACATGAACTGCTGCAATAAGACAGAATGAAGAGGAACAGATGCTGCGCGAGGGATAGTGAAGATAAACTTGATTATTTCAGAAACATGCATAAATGTTATTTGATTGTATTTAAAGTTTCTTACTCCAGTATGAGAGAGCTTATATAAAATTTTCATTTTTGCGATAGTTGCACTTTAAATGAATTTCTAGCAAATGATCTTCCTCCACTGCAGTTTTTTTTTTTTTTTAAATCATGAAAATGTAGTGCTTGTTAATTTTTACTCTTTAGGAGAATGCAGCATCCTGTATTGACCCTCTTAGAAATCCCATTCCACTCAAGAACTGGCTTAATATTTAGAATGCAAGATTTAGTTGTACATTTCAAGGTTTGCAACTTTCAATTTACATGAAAGTTGGCATGGGCTGGTCTTATTGATAGAGCATGAAATGACAGAGGGCATAATTTACTGCAAGTTTGAAATCGGTCTTCCTCCATTTTCCAGTCTCATCTGTTGCAGTTAGTGATGAAGCAGCAGAACTCAACACTGACCTTGTGAAATACCCGTGTAATAATTTTGCAAAAGTTCTTCCTGAACTAAAATTAAACAGAAGAACAGCGTTTGGTAACACGACCCTAGTGCTGACAGATTTTGGTGCAAAACCAGGGCTTGGCGATAAAAACAGTCCACAGCAAGTCCTGAATAGCTCCACTTTTGATATGACATTGAACAATAAATACTACCACTCAAAAACCTCTTCTAATAAGAGAAGTAATGAAAATGAACACTGGACACAAACTATGAATACAGTGAATGGAAATTCAGCAGCAAGCAACAATGTTTTTAATCATCCACAAAAGAAACTCAAGACTGAACACACCACATCAAACACAATCAGTTCCACAATAAGGTAAACTTTGAGAAACCGGATCATAAACGAAATGGTCTAATTGTATAATTATGCAATTCTATCACAGATCATTTATATAATTTATTGTGTGTGTGTATGGGATCTATTATTTAGAACCCATTATGGAATGGCCACTTATCTGGATAATACATCCAGTGTCCATGAATATGTAGTCACATGTTTAAATGAACACATGGGGAGTTTATTGGATTTCTGTGTAATCATGTTGGCATAACACACTTATGAAAAGGGACTTGAACTGACTGGAAATATATATATATATATATATATATATTTTTTTTTTTTTTATCTGCTGGATTTCAGTATCTCTGATCCCTTACAATGTTTTATGCTTTTGTAAAGAACACATTATGATGATTTCACCATGGGTGAAATTAGTTGCCAGATACGATGCTGCAAAGCGCAACTTTTCAATCTGCGAGTTCTACCGGAGATTATTTTAGCTTGCAGACTGCCCAAGAACCCCATTGATGTCTTTGAAAGATATCTGCATAGCCTGGCACACAAATATGTTTAGTGAATGGTGATTATATCAATAGTTTGACAACCCTGCTCTAGCATACAAAGATAAGAAATCATAAATATATTTCACATCATGAATATGATTATTATGAATGTTATAGTGAAATACAAGATTTAATAAGTAAGTTCCTTGACCACTATGGCAAGCAGAACCAGTAAGTCTTGGACAGAAGCTAGAGAAACATTGTAGAAAAGATAAAGAATGAATGTATAGTATTTAACTCCTCCTCTGTAGGAGGAACACAATAGCAGACATGCCTTATAAAGCCATTGCTAAATAATATTTCCCAACTTTCAGAAAATGAAGTTACAAAAGTAACACTAAAATACAAAAGCTCTAAAGAGCAGCATATACTTTACATTTCTGTTGCTTTATATCTTCAATAAAAATATTACTATTGAAATTGTAGCCAAATCTAAGCAGTCCTTTTCTCACTACCAACCTACAATTGTGTCTTTGTCCTATTGCAAGATGCAGATGGGTGATATGGCATCCTAACAGTGCTGTCATTACCCAGAAAAAAGAACTACCTTGATTAACATAAACATGTAGGTATCCCACTATAATAGGCTGGTAAATTTGACAATGTAATGGCCCCCTAATCCTGGCATATGGCATTTATAGAGTTGGCATCTCTTAAGCCCTCTGGTTTAATAATTTGTTTTATAGATTTTGAATTGCATTATATATGATGTTGCTCTGTTTGCATATTAATAATTTTGTCAAACTCTATATGTAATTACAGCTATGAGATAGATTATTCAAAAACACCATTATATGCAAAGCTCTGTGCCTTTTCTTAGTATCCTTAAAGGGATACTGTCATGCGGGGGGAAAAAAAATTTCAAAAGGCATCAGTTAATAGTGCTGCTCCAGCAGAATTCTCCATTGAAATCTATTTCCCAAAAGAGCAAACATTTTTTTATATTTCATTTTGAAATCTGACATGGAGCTAGACATATTGACAATTTCCCAGCAGTAGATCTAAGAACAGCACTCAATAGTAAAAGTCCACGTCCTACTGCATTCTATTCAGTTACATTGAGAAGGAAAAATAGCCTGCCAGAAAGCAGTTCCCTCCTAAAGTGCTGGCACAAGTCACATGACCAGGGCAGCTGGGAAATAGACAATGTCTAGCACCATGTCAGATTTCAAAAGTGAATACAAAAAAAAATGCTGTTTGCTCTTTTGAGAAAGAAGTCTACTGGAGTAGCACTAACTGATGCGTTTTGAAAAAAACATGTTTTCCCATGACAGTATCCCTTTAATTAACAATTCTTTATTTTTTTCCTACTTGCTTTGTGGCAATTGTAATATTTCCATTTAAGTAGCTTTATAGTGTGCTGCTCCACATTACAGAAAGACCCCACCTTATCCATAAAATCGTATAATCCCATGTCTTTCTAAAAAGATGCAGTAGCAGTTTTGTAACTTGTGTTGCAGTTCCCCTCAGAGCAAAATGACAGGAGATGCTGCTGCCAAAACTGGTAACCCACCCTGCAGTGCACACAATGTTCCATGTGCTCTCCAGGTTGTGAGAAAGGAAGGCGAAAATAAGGGGAGATCATTTTATACGTGTTCGCTACCCAGAGAACGTCGTTGTCAATATTTTGAAGTAAGCTAATTTGTGTCATTTTATGGAGATTTTTAGACCCAATAGTTTACAGGCAGTTCCCAGGTTTAGTATGGGAAAGGGTCTGTAGGTTTGTTCTTTAAGGAACCTTTACACCAAAAGTTTTAAAGTAATGAAAATATCATGTACTGTTGCCCTGCTGTGTGCTTCAGAAACACTACTATAGTTCATATAAACAAGGTGCTGTTTAGCAATGGCGGAAATTTAAAAAAGGCTATATGGCACAGGTTAAATAGTGGATAACACCATTCTGTTCTACAGAGCTTATTTATCTGCTGTTTAACCTGAGCCTTTTCTCCTTTGAATGGCTGGCCCTATTGCTACACAGCAGCTGGCTTCAGAAGCAACTACTATTGTTTATATAAATAAACACAGCAGTTTTACCAGTGCAGGGCAACACTGCATTATAATTTTATCACTTTAAAACTCAATTTTTTTGCGGTTACTGTTCCTTTAAGTTGAATTTGTAAACAGGTATATTTACTTATATGCAACTTAAACAGATATCTTTAAAGTATTTATTTTTTATTGTAACTTTCTGTGCTCTGCAGTAGATCACACACATCAGAGGGATAGGGGCAGGTGGTTTATTAAAGCTAAATGCTAATAATGGTCAACCACAGTGTGTTACTGTAATAGCCTCCATTTGTAAGTGGGAGTTGTATGTAAGTCAAGGACTCCTCATGTCATGAACAACTATCATAATACTAATTTCTTTTCTTTACAGTGGGCAGACTTGCATTTTCCATTCTGCAACCATGGAAAACGGTGTATTATAAGAACAGTGCTGAAGATTGGCCCAAACAATGGAAAGAATTTTTACGTTTGCCCGATGGGGAAAGATAAACAGTGTAACTTCTTTGAATGGGCAAAAACCGAGTAGACCTGAAGCAGATCTATTGTAACTAGGGTTGCCACCTGGCCAGTATGATGGTTGATCCCAATGCTATTAATAGGGAGAAAAACATAAATATATAGGATGGCTGCTATCTTTTTTTTTTCCAGAAAAGGTGGCGACCGGATTGTAACCTGTAAATACTCTTTACTTTTCTGTTTCAATAGAAGCAATCTTAAGGTATCCACATTTTTAATTCTTGTAAGTCTGTCTCCGATTGGGTTCTGATGTTGACTGTTGCAGCATGCATTAAACTTGTTTTAACGTACTGCATAAAACCAGTGTTTTGTGAGCTACCTGTTTGTAAGGGTGTGTAATAAGCACTTTATTTGTAATTATTGAAAACAATGTTTGTTCCCTTCTGTTCTCTAGGTCTGGCTCTTATAACTCAAGTGGAAGTCAGTCTCCTCCAGGTTTAATAATCAGCCAGTTCGCAACATAGTTCTCTGCACTCCTGGTCCAACGCCTGAAAACAATTAGAGAGACCCAGTCACCAACCTTATAAAAGCTACAACATGGCTCAGCCCATTTACTCCTTGGCCACCAATCACATTATGGGTGTGAACTTGGGGGGGAAAAACCTCAGGTTTTATCAAATTCAGCAGCCTAGCTACCATAGCCCAGGTTATTGACAGGGTCTCATTAGAAGCAGTAACACTCCTGGCTTTGTCTCCTGTACCAATATAACTTATTTAATAATTGATGCACAGTCAAAACTATAAATATTTTCAGTCTGATGGAGCTAGCTAAAATTGTCAAGATAACAGCAATAGCTCCAGCAATAAATTAAGCTCCACTGTAAAAAGTAGTTGTACCGTGTTAGCCAGTCACAAGGCAAAAGGTACCTTTATTGGTTAACTAAGAATCATGGTTAACTTTCAGAACATTTTAGTTCCTTTATTTCAGATTGAAAAGGGAACTAAAATGTTCAGAAAGCTTGTGATGATTATCTTGGCCAATACCAGATTTTTGTTCTTACTCTTGAATGGACACTTGCCATGCTCAACCCATGGATGGGTGCTAGTAATGTAGGGATTACCAGCTTTAGGAAATCCAGCAATTTAATGTAAATGCAATCAGTGCATTTATGAGACATGTAAAAGTTCCAAACAAACCAGGCTTACTCTATTGTTTGCTTTCAAAGGTATGGGGGTACATCAAAGAAACCTGTTCACCAAGGTCCCAGCATTAAACAAGTTTTTTCTCCAGAGACAGCACTCCAAAATTCTTAATTAAAAAATCACCTTTATTCCATATTGTGCAGCATAAGCATGCAACGTTTTGAGTGGCACCCCACTTGATAAAGAGAGGGGTGCCACTCGAAACATTGCATGTTTATGCAATATGGAATACATAAAGGCGATTTTTAATCAAGAATTTTGGAGTGCTTCTCTGGATAGAACTCTTAGGAGACGTGTCCTGAATTTAAGTGATCTGGTGAAAAAAGCAGTTGGCTCCATTAACTAAAGAATTGTTACCTGGCTTGAGATGGAGACTGATTCTTCTTAATTTTTCCTGTTCCAAAAAGACTGGTCCATGTTAAAATGGGCACATCCCACTTAATAAATTGAAATTCCAAATGTCTGGCTTTATCTTGATGGTCTACTAATAAATAGCAAATGGCATATAGCACTGAAGGTTGCA
>CM044431.1:47475934-47490206 GCA_024363595.1 Xenopus borealis | reverse complement strand
TTTCCCATGACAGTGTCCTTTTAAAAACCCAAAACTTCAATGCATTTTTGGTGAATTTTTGCAGTTTTGCAAGATTCCGGCAACACAAAACTGGTCTTATTCGCCCATCACTAATAGTATACAAATTACAGAAATATATCTTACCAGGAAAAAAACAGGTCTTGAGCATTCTGGATAATACATTCTATACCTGTATTTTATATATAATACATTTGATCCTTTTAGGTGAGTGCTGTCTGTTAGAAGCTAAAGTTTTCTTAATTCTGCAAGAGTGGAAACAATTGTCTCCTTGGGTATAACAGTTAATTTCGTCTGCATGCAGGTGAGCACTTTTAATTGTTAAAAAGCCTGTAATAAAGCCTTAAGGTGAATGTTAGCAAAACAATTAGCTAAAGCTTATTTGTTGTTGAAATAGAAGAAAGTCTTTTTAATTTAAATAATCTATTTTTCTATTTTATATTACTAATACTAATACTATTTTCTATTTTATGTTACTAATACTAATACTAACTAGGCCTCAGAATGCTGCTCTACTTGTTACATAACTTTTTTTTTAAATTGTTTGAGATACAGTAATTGTAGAATATACTGAGTAGCTCCTTGAGTGATAGATAGTGATGGGTGAATCTGTCCTGTTTCGCTTTGCTGAGAAAATTGTGAAATGGTGAAAAATTTGTGAAACAGTGAAAAATTTGTGAAACAGTGCAAATTTGCAAAATGTGTCAATTATTTAATTATTAATTATTTTGAGACACGAAATTTTGATGTGCGACAAGTTTTTGCTGCGACCACTGCGAAAACATTCTCTGTCAGCAATATCTGGAAATTTTCAGCGAATCCATGCCTGCAGAATAAATTCGCCCCTCTAGTAATAGATTTTTTTTTTTTACTTTATCTTTCAAATGAATAATTCTATTCCCCCTTAATCTACTTAGTTTGATTGGAGCAACTTTGGTCACTAGTAATCATCTAATTGGTTTTGGGATTGATAGATATTATTTCACACCCTTCATAGAATTTGTGGCATTCCATATAAGGTACCCAAACTGAAGCTGCTGCATAAGTGATCTGGTTACAAGCTCGGTATTAAGGTGCAACACGTCCACTGTATTTTACAACTCTAATTTTATTCATATTCTTCTACAAACAGACTTATTGAAAATGACATTTAACCTGCTTTTCACATTCTGAACATGGCATGTAAACTTAGATAAAATGTTCAGCCAGGATTCCACATGGTGGCAGTATGTACATTTGCAGTGCATTTGAAATAGTTCCTCATTTGTGATTAAAACAAAGATTTCCTGCAAGATTAAAACAAATAAGAAAAGGAAAATGGTGAGCGATTTCAAATATATCTCAAATGATTTCCGAACTAGAATATATTTCTGCTGCATATGCAAAGAATTTATAGCCTTGGAATGTCTGCAGAACCAGTTAGAAAGAGCAGGACCTGATGCTTTTTGATATCACTGCCAAAAGTCACTTTAGCTCAGTTTATGCTCTTTTATCAAACTATATCAGTCTGCAATGGCAGAGCAAAAACCTAATTTAGTGTGTTTATTATAATGTGTAATCTACACCAAAATGTCATTTTATTATTAAATGCATCTCAGCAAAAAATGATTTTGTGGAAAGAGATTATAATCAAGATCTCTGTTTTATTAAATGTAAAATATCATCTGTTCTAACAAGATCTTTCTTAAATATAATCAGTCACATTCATTGATTCAGTATATTTAATTACCTAACAAATACCAAAGGGCATCATTATGCAAAACAAAATATACCTAGTATTTTCAGTAATCGCTAATTAAACAAATGCAAAAGAAGCTTTTTAATCCACCTATTCTTACCACTTATTTATTCCAATATTGGCCTGACATACAAGCTGAGCACCGAGCATCCTGCTTGTAATCTTATTGAAATTGGCATTTTATCTCTCAGCAGGTACACAGTATGTGGGCATATTGGACAGAACCAAGTGCCCTGCTGGAGTTGTGAAGGGGTAATTGGCTTGCACAGCTGCTCTGAACCTCTTGCATAAAGTTCAAGGATCCATCTGCATCCTTTCTGCTGGCCCAGGTTAATCCTGAAATTAGTTACATGGCTTTGTGTGGATGCATTAATTATTGCAGTTAGCACTGTGTTTATTAAAAGAAGTATAATGAAGATTTAAGTTTGCCTAACTGCAATGCAAGACACTAAAGTGGCACCGTCATGTACAGGTATGGGTAGCGTTGCCACCTGTCCGGTTTTGACCCGGACAGCCTGGTATTTTGAAGGACATCCCAGGTCCAAATTAGGAAAACCAGGAAGGACTCTCTATGATATACAAGGTGATCGGCTAATCGTGGCCCTCCACATCACGGCCCCTCCCTTCCATGTCATGATCTTGCCCCAGCTCAGTCTCCACCGGGATAAAAGGTGGAAAGCATAGGTATGGGATCCATTACCCATAAACCCTTTATCCAGCTTTGAATTACTGGAAGATTGTCTCCAATAGATTCAGTTTAATCTAAATAATTTAAATGTTTAAAATTGATTTCCTTTTATCTGTAATAATAAAACAGTAGCTTGTACTTAATGCAAACTAAGATATAATTAATCTTTATTGGAGGCAAAACCAGCCTATTGGTTTTATTTAATGTTTAAATTATTTTCTAGTAGACTTGAGGTATGAAGAACCAAATTATGATCCATTATCCAGAAAGTCCCAGGTCCAGAGCATTCTGGATAACAAGTCCCATACCTGTACTTGCAATCCATGGTGGAACATTCTAGTCCTCCTTAACATGTACTGATTCACATGCTTTATTCAACACAAAATAAAAAAAACCTGGGATGGGACCTGATATCCAGAATGCCCAGGACCTAGGGTTTTCTAAATAAGGGATCTTTACCAATGAGCGATTAATGAATGCTCAAGCCTTTGGGCTTGAGCATTTGGCTACAAAAAACACAAGTGAACTCCTAAACTCTCATGTGATTTCTGCATTCGAAGAATACATTTTTTCCCAGAGTACATTTTAAAAAAAAAATAAAAAGCTTGGAACCTAAAACCTGCTGAACTTTTAATTGTTTGTCGGGGAAGCCAAGGTATTCAAATGCAGAAAACTTGTGTATGGTTTTAGTAGCCAAATACTTGAGCCTGAAAGCTTTCAGAAATTGGCCCCTAAGTGTACTAATTCAATCGGTTAAACAGTTAAAAAAATAGGATAATGATTATTTATACCTAAATAATTTCTAAAATCTAAAATTTTAAAAATATGAATTATTTCATTAAAATTAGGTCTATAGGCAATGGTCTTCCCTAGTGATGGGCGAATTTATTCACCAGAGGCGAACTCTTGGTGAATTCCCGCGATTCGCCGCTGGCGAATAAATTCGCAAAATGGCAGCGAAAATTCGCCCAAAAAAAAGAGTCGCGCTTCGTTTTTGACACGGCGCGCGTCGTAAACGACGCGCCGAAAACGATGTGACGCGCATCAAAAACATGACTTTTCGCCAATTCGCAAATTTTGCTGGAAATTCGCGAATTTTTCGGCGAAGCAAAACGGGGGAGATTCGCCCATCACTAGTCTTCCCTTAATTCAGAGCTTTCTTGATAACAGAACAGATTTATCTAATGTAAATCTAAAATAAATAAACCAATTGACACTTAAAACTTGTCAACATGCCATAGAAACAAAAAAGTTCAAAATTCAAGCAAGTTTGACCAAGTTTCTTTCTCATTGTTCTTTTTTCTTTTTATTTTCCACGCAGTTGCCATTTTTCTCTGCAGCAAAATACGATCAAAGTGAACCCCTTTGAGAATATTAATGAATACCAAAAACACAATTGCATTTTGTCTCGATTTTGCAAGTTTTTTTTTTTTTTAATTAGAATTTTTATACATATGCTCTTCATTTTTAGAACCTCCAGTATATAGGGATTATGTGTGGTGTAATTAGTTATGACTTCTTTTGGGAAGTAAATCTCCTTACATTATGTTGGGATGAATTACTGTAAATACATAGTAATTCTAATTATAGAAATTTGACTATTTTGTGCTGTAACCGATCCTGTACATGGAATTGCTAGTTCTAGCAAAGCCTAGTCACTAAGGGTTACAGCAGTCATTTTCAGGTCTATTTGTCCCCTGCTTCCTACAGTAGATCCAAGAGCTAGAATATGACTCTGCTATATCTGCTGCCTGTTAGTTATACCAACAACATTAGCAGGGTTACACATAACATAATATTTGCAGGGTATATAACCCATTTATTAATATTCACTGATACTATGTCAATATATGGGTAACATGCACAGATATATTTGTGCTATACGCTGCTAGTGCATGGAATTTTATTTGTGCATTACTGGTGATGCTCTATCAGGCATCCAAGGAACTCTTCACATTTCTTCTTCTTTTTCTACTCTGTAAACCAGAATATTCTGAAAGTGGGAACCCATTGGGCCAGATTTACTAAAGAGCATAGTGTGCTTTTTTTAACAAAAATTTGCCAAAATGACAATTCACAGGGACAACTTACTAAAAGGCAAAGCGGACAATTCACTAGTGAAAAGTTCAATGCTAGAGAAGACTTGCTTCATTTCACCAGGCAAATTTTCATGATTGTGAACTATTGTTATTCTTCAAATTTTCAAGTGTGAGCTTTCCAATCTGTTACCCTTTTGATCAGAGTATGTTTCACCAGGTTATACCTGGTGAATTGATAAGATGATGCTACATTCTCAACATTATGTCAGTGACATCATATCCTGTATGCCAAAAAAAGTCCTAAAAACACTAGCGTTTTTTCAGATTTTAATGTGGGATTATGTGTACAAGTTGTAACTGTTAAATATGTTATTTACAGTTTTTTTTAAAATTTGTTTTGGGGTGGGTTCATGTCTAGGACAATAGAAGATCCCTTTTGTCTCTTCTGCAGAGACAAAACTTAGCATTTTGATAAATACAAATATTCACTGTGAAATGACATCTGAAGAAGTTGTGTGAAATTCACCCTTTAGTAAATTTTATTTATTTAATTTAAGCTAAGCTCCTCCTCCCTACACAGGGAGACATTTGATCAGGCCCCTCTTAGCTTATAACAAAATTACACACACATATACACAGATATATATATATCGACAATATTTTTGTAATATGGCGGGGTGACATGGGCTCCCTATCTGGATTCCACAAATGACTCAATGCATTTCATTTCATCAAATTTCATGGACAAATAATGTACAAGAAATTGCATTTTTGGATGTTTTGTTATATATAGAGAGAGGTCTATAAACTAAATTATATTCTAAGCCTACTGACCATAATTAGATATTGCATTTTGAAAGTAATCAAAATTATATCACGCATTTGGCATTACCACTCTTGAGACACTTTAAAGAGAATGGTCACACTGTGGATCAACTATGGTTAATGGTGTTGGAAACAATGCCTCCACTGAAGAGAGGTGGTGACCGTGAATTGAGATTAAAGTGGTGAATCAATAAATTGAATTCTCCCACACGGTGTAAATAAATATTGTAATCTATACCTGTTTTTATAACTTTATCAATGATAGATAATAGGTAGTGATGGGCGAATTTATTCGCCAGGGGCGAATTCGCGGCGAATTCCCGCGATTCGCCGCTGGCGAATAAATTCACGAAACTGCCAAAAAAATTCGCCAAAAAAAATTCGCCGCGCAAAAAGCGAGTCGCGCGCTGAAAACGACGCGACGCGCGTCAAAAATGACGCGCGACTCGTTTCAGGAATCGGCGAAAAATTCGCGAATTTCTCTGGAAATTCGCGAATTTTTCGGCGAAGCGAAACGTGCCCGTTTCGCCCATCACTAATAATAGGATAATAGGATGTATATATCACGTTATTTGTACCTTATCTTATTTTATTCAGGTATGGGCAGAATCCCTGCACAGAGTATAGAAGAATATGTATTTTGTCACTTCCTCTGATGGACTTTAAAACACAATATGGACTTTTATAATGCTTTTACACCATTGCTACATATGTGCACATTTATGGTGATGTAACTTTTTTATTATTCAGTATAAATTTGAGCATTTATAAGCGAGTGCAGTCCATTATTCCAATTGTATATATACATACATACATACACAATTACATGTATATGAAAACATGGCCACTCTACAGTTTCAATGTTATCCACTACCTTTCACCTTCACATTTTTCTCTAAGAAACTTACACGAGGATCCCCCCTTTTTGAGCCCCACAGTTTGGAAACACTGCAAAAGAATCCATGTACCCATACAGTTCATGAGGAATGAGGAAGATAAGTTCTCACTAGTGCTTAATAAAAACACTCTTGATTTAATCTATTTTTTATGTTTAGCCAATAACTTTGTATTATTTGGTTGTCCATGCAGTGCCTCTGGCCAAAGCTGTTTAATGCTTTTGGGAACAATATCAACTATTTGGTAATGATTAATGGGGCATATCATTTAGATTTGTCATGTGTACATTTTAGGATTTTCTCAATGAGCCTTAACATTATAACCACCATTAGATAAAAACACGTCAACATTATATTCTGTTCTAATTTCTAAATATAAATGTATTTGCACAGTACAGTGTCTTTTTCCCTTCTTTAGGTGCAGATTTATTACAAAATGCAGAGGGTTTATTTTAGTTAGAAGCTTCCACCTATCAGGTGCGTTCTTGGCTTGATCGCACTTCACACTTATACATATATGCTTTAGACATTTGAGCATTGTACTTGATTGCTGATTTTCCTATTCAAAGGACAGATGAGCCTGTGACAGGATAAACTTATGCATAATGAATTATATAAAACGTTTAGAAGAAATAGGAGCTGTTTTTTGAACTATTTGAACTCTTACATTTTGTTTGCTAGGGAATAAGACTAAAGCCTAACCAGGACTCTTAGGTAGTGATGGGCGAATTTATTCGCCAGGGGCGAATTCGCGGCGAATTCCCGCGTTTCGCCGCTGGCGAATAAATTCGCGAAACAGCAAAAAAAAATTCGCCAGCAAAAATTCGCCACGTCAAAAACGAGTCGCGCGTCGTTTTTGGCGCGACGCGCCGAAAACGACGCGACGCATCAGAATCGACGCGTCGGAATCGACGCGACGCACGTCAAAAACGACGCGCGTCAAAAACGACGCTCGACTCGTTTCGCGAATCGGCGAAAAATTCGCGAATTTCTCTGGAAATTCGCGAATTTTTCGGCGAAGCGAAACGCGGCCGTTTCGCCCATCACTACTCTTAGGTGCAAATTCACGGCTTTGCAGCCAGGCAAAAATTCGCTCTGACAACGCTAATTTACTAATTTTCGCCCAGGGCTACGAACGCTAGCGAATTTTCACTAGCATTACTTCAGCAGAGCAAGCAAATCAAAGTGAAGATTCGCTAATGTTCAATTTTGCCTAGCGCAACTTCGCTAGAGATCTTGTGATCAGTCTAATTTTAATAAGGTGGCAAATTTAAAGTGGAATGGAGCTATTTATGTTACATGGTACATCTTAGTGAAGTTGCGGAGTTACGTCCATTCGGCAGAGCGAAAATTTGCCTGGCATTAGAGTGTTAAGCAATGCTAGTGTCTAGCAAAGTTACGTCTGCATACATTAGTAAAATGAGCTAAGTGACTGAAACCGTTAATGCTGCAGATGATTCGATGATTCGGCAAATTTACCTCTGATAACAGCCCACTAAAAATCTCCTTTCCCATTTCTGTCTGGATTCATTGAAATAGTGGCATTTAATACACTTCATAATCCTGGATATTTGTGCAGAAATGTGGAAAACTGCATTTTTGCAAGGGAGTACTCTGTGCATATATCACTAAGGAGAACTTCCTTGCCATCTGCCTTTGTAATATATATATATATATATATATATATATATATATATATATAATTTTATTTCATAAATTAGTCAGAGCTTCATTTCTTAAAATTGTAATGTTTTATGGACACTGATAAAGGAAGACAACAATGGTTGTCAGTTGTAAAACTGCAGATATAGGGCAATTTTTAATTCATAATTCAAGACTCCGTTTATAATGTATGAAATAATGCTTTAAATGAACTCAGCACATTTGCAGCAGGTTTCCACCACTTCACATTTATAAAACAATTCTTGTTTCATTAACATATATAATTTAGCAAAGAGACAGATAATTATTTTGGATAAGATATATAATTTACAATGCTGTTATTAATCCTAAATATGACATAAGTTTTATCATGTCAGTTTTGCTGACTGCTCCTTATTTAAGCTTCTAAATACCTTCTAGTATGCATAATACTGCCTATATTTATGGAGAAAGCTAGTCATAGGTCACAGACACCGAATATTAATTTGTGGATTTTGAGTCCAGTCAGGATTTTTCATCTTTATTCTTTGCCACCCCCTGTTCTTCAAATATTGAAATGGAATCGCAAATACAAATGTGTTTCCAACAACAATAAAACTTTAACAGCTTAATGAGGAAGAAAGCCAGCAAAAGGCTTGGCATTTATTCTGATTTTTATATCCACTGGCGACAGTTTGCATTCATTTACTGTTTCCTTTATGATTAATGTAGCCACAGAGTATCCACTTTGATTAGGAAGCACATTCAATCAGCTGGTCCAGTAATGACACTAATGTTTACACTTAGTAGCCCTTGTACTTGAAATTAAACAGTTGTTTTGAATCTATTAAACCCGTTTATGAAAATTTAATTTAATCTTTGAAGAGTGTGTTATAAATGAACAAGGATACTTTATCCCCCTCCCATCCCCAACTTTGGACTAACTTTTAAATGATCTTAGTATACTGTTATAATTATTACTTTTAAAGTACTTGTCAGATATCATTGAAGTCCACAAGTATGTTAGCTCAGCAACAAAATGATTACATATGCTGTTTCTGCCCCTGGCAGTTTTAGTTCCTTTCTGAACATTTTATGAAAATTAACTTATTCCATTGTGAATAGCAGGCGCTGTGTGCTGGCAGTCAGAGCCTTTCTTTGTGCCAGTCTGAGATATTTCATTTGTTCGTATTGGTAGGGAGTTTGGCTATAAATGGCCAATTGCTGTTGCAGGCGTATTGTATGTAAACAGAGAGAAAACATCTAAAATTCACATATGGTCTCTAATTGCTGTTTCTTTCTTAGTTTCTACTGTTGGAAATAAAACAAGCCTCAGTTTGGTTCATAACTTTTACACTGTACATAAGTGGCTTACAATTTTAAATACACCCAACTTAAAGGTTCTAAGATCAATATTTATGGTCACTCAATTTTTAACCTTTGCATTCAATTCATCTACTGGATATACAGTATACAAGTATGGGACCTTTTACCCAGAATGCTCAGGACCTGAGGCTTTTCAGATAAAGGATCTATCTGTAATTTGGATTTACATAACTTAAGTCTAATAGAACATCCTGTAAACATGAAATAAACCCAATAGGCTGATTTTGTTTCCAATAAAAATTAATCATATCTTAGTTTGGATCAAGTAAAAGCTACTTTTTTATTAATACAGAGTAAAGGGTAATTAATTTTTTTAAATTTTGATTATTTGGATAAAATGGCATCTCAGGGAGGCAGCCTTAATTTCAGAGGTTTCTGGTTAACGGGTTTCCAGATCCCATACATGTACCTACATGTTTTTGCTTTTATATTTACACATCGAATGAAATATTATTTGATGAGTATATGATTTGATTTCTGTTGAAGAGCTTCCATAGCAACTATAAAGTTGTTACAGGTTGTAGATTTTTCTTTGACTTGTCGCAAAGATTGTTATTTGTATATGTCACATAATACTCAATATCTTCTCACATGTCTCAGTTAGTGTGATAGTGGTTAACAGGATATGGTTAAATATAACGGGGACATAACTAGTTAAAGGAACAGTTCAGTGTAAAAATAAAAACTGGGTAAATAGATACCCTGTGCAAAATAAAAAATGGTTCTAATATAGTCAGTTAGACAAAATTTAAGAGAAAATTACTTCCTGTTTTTCAGCTCTCTAACTCTGAGTTAGTCAGTGACTATAAGGGGGCCCACACGGGACATAACTGTTCAGTGAGTTTGCAATTGTTCCTCAGAATTCAGCTCAGATTCAAAAGCAAAACGTTATGACCCACATGCCCCCCACCCAAGTCACTGATTGGTCTCTGCCTGGTTACCAATCAGAGGAAACTGCAGGAAACTGAGAGCTGCAAATCAGGAAGTAGTGTGCTGGCTATTATGTTAGACTCCCGTAACTTCAGCCTTTATACATTACAGTTTTGGCTAACTAACTATATTGGAAACATTTGTTTTTATTTTGCACATACTATCTATTTACCCAGTTTTTATTTTTATTTTCAACAATTCCTTTAAAAGCAAAAGATCAAGATGTAGTGAAAATACAATAAGAAAACCATACTTTCCCAAGTTGTAACACAAGAATGGAGGGATCATTTATAGGCACACCAATTTCAAAAGCAATTTGCCATTTTTTTTACCCATATTGCAGATTTCTCCCAACAATTTAAGAGTTATGTTCACTGTTTACCAATCTGGACCCACAATTTGTGCCACAGTTTTACCTGAGGAATAAAAACACTGGCAATAACACTTAGGGGCAGATTTATCAAGGGTCGAATATCGAGGGCTTTTTGCCCTCGATATTCGACCCTTTTACGATTTATCGAATTAAAATCCGACAAAATCGAACAATGAATTTGTTGGATTTAACAGCTATTTGATTTTTCGATAAAATCGTACGATCGAACGATTTTACAAAAAGTTCGTAAAATTTTGTTCGATTGTTCGAAAAAAATCGTACGATTCAAACGACTGAAGCGTTCGATTGTAGGATTTCTATTCGAACATGAAACTTTAAAAAAAGCTTATGGGGGCTTCTACAGCAATTCCGTAGGTTTAATCTGGTGGATTGGCACATCGAATAAAATTTTAAAGGGGAAGAACTTTGACCATCGAATGATTGAATATAATTTTATTCGATCTACATATTCGATTCAATAGAATTTTTCTAATTCAATGGTCGACCTAATTTTTGGACCTAATTTGCATATTAGAAAATTCGTGAAATCAAAAATTTTCAATTCGATCGAATTTAGAATCGTTCACACGAATTTAGTAAATCTGCCCCTTAAATTTTGACACATTTTAAGTTTAAATTGTGTCTAACATACTAAAGTAGAGTCTGTGTTATTTATTGTGCATTCATTCCAAACAACATTTAAAACCCAGTGTGGGAACCATAGAGCTACTGCCAGGTCCTGGGTGGCATTGTCTCTAAGGTGTGTGAATATGCAGGAGTGTGTTGCACACAAGTACTGTGTCAATAAAAGCTCTTCACTGCATTCATTTCATGTGTTTGCAAATGACCCCTTTTAATTTTAATGAAACCGTTTGCTGGGTTTAATTTTTTGTATCACCAGTTTATACAAATACATTTTAATTATTTTTTATTTACTCAGGTTATCAACAAGAGGTACTTAATATGCACCAGAGTTTGTAGAACTTCTGCACAGTCATATGAAAAAAAAAATTCACAAGCTAAGGAAACCACACATTTAATAACATTAAAAACATCTCTTTTTTAGAATTATAGCTTAAAAGCTACCATGTTGGACAAAATCAATTGGAATTGATTTCACTAAATTAAAATGAAGTTTACAATTCCACCACTGTATTTCTGATGACCTTTTCCAAATCTCATTTGAACATGCTGATTTCCTCTAACTGATGTTCTCCAAAATGACAGAATATTTGAATTACAAAATATTCTTCTGCATATCTTTTTTTTGGTGATGATGTTTGTTAATGCATTTGTTTGATACATCAGTTATGTATCCCATTTAATGAGAATGTGGAATAACCTTTTCATGGAGCAAATGTTAAAATACCCAGTTTGTCATTCTTTTTAAGGTTCAAATGAAAATATATTCCAGTAAATAATGCGTCCATGAGCGGTAATTGATTTTCTATGTTTTTATTTGGGTTGATCTAGCTGGTGATTATGTGTTCTGTCAGCACTACGCTGGAAGATAAATTATGTACTACTGCATGCTTCACTTTTTCCAGGATTCCATAGTTGTCCCAAACTTTTTGCTGTTCTGCAGTCAGTAGCACTGCAGATGAAATGGCAGGGGAGTGTGGCATCTGCATTATCCATAAAGCTCAAGGTAAATTGCTTTTCTAAAACTGCACCTAGTAACAGTGGTGGAAAAGAAAAAAAATAGAACTTTGTAGCAGCCACACATACTCATTGATATATCATCCTGTTTCTACTGATTTACAAGATCCACCAGAATCATTGCACTATAGTGATGCTCTTTTATTTCCCATAATCCACAGACAGAATTTTTTCAGAAAGATACATATTGTTCCCTGTTCTTTATTTGTTTACCATATGCATGCCTTATTTACTTTTCAATGTTCTTTTTTAATGTCTTTTAATTTAGTAGGATAACTCTTCTGTTCTAGATTCTCCTGTTTTGTAATGGATGTCACCCTGTTAGTGCTTTATTTATATATTTATATTTACGCAGAGGTTACCAATCAAATACTTAAATCTAAAAATGTATGAAAATTCTTTCCACCTTATGTCCAACTGAAATAGTAGGGAAACAAAGTCTACCGCATGAAAAGCCTGAAATAAACACAATGCTTATTTTTCTGCCACTCTTTCAATTCAATTATTTTATTGTCCAGTGCTGAACTGTAACACACCATAGGAAAGAGATGAATTGACTGTTTAAAGCAGTTGATTCACTTCTTATGAATTGCCACATTTTTTTATTATGTAACATTTATGTAACATTTGAAATGCTGGGAATTGACAAGTTATCATTTTCACAACCCTGACCTTTATTATGTCACTAATAATAATCTAATGAAGGGAGGGCTGTGAGTGATTTGTGAAATTAATGGATTAAACCACACGCTATGTTGCATAAAACCACATTATCGTCAGCATGGATTTCAGAGGCAAGTGAAACTATTTGGGATGATCAAGCTCCATTCTTCCGTTTTTCTACACAACTTGCGTCAGCTGCACATTTATGCATTTGCATTATCTTCATGCTGCCTGCGTTTGGCCAGGTGTCATGTGCTATATATGCACCAATGGGATGCCAATAATAGATGGTAATGGCAAGTCATACACATTAGAATGATAAATGTATGCAATTTTCTAAAAGTGACATTTGCAATGAAACACCATGGCTGCCATACGAGTTAAGATAAACATGTTGTGAATAAGATAAAAATCTAATATTAACTCTTCAGCACCTGCAGTTCAAAAGATAGACAGGTCTTATTTGCTGTTAAACTATAGCAATAGGAAAAAGTCATGCTCCACACTAAACAATTTAAAAGCATTAAAGGGGTATTAAACCCTGCTGCACTTTAATTTCTTTTCCTTAGCTGTTGCAGGACTATAAATCCCAGAATAATGTAACATATAATGAAGTTTAAGGTATCCTGGGAGCTGTAGTCCACCAACATAAGGGTTGTATTCTTAAAGCAATATTTTACCCAAAGCTCCAGTGGCTGTATAAAATGCAAAACATCCTCTGATGAGAATCCCAGCTGAACTGTATCAATATGTCTCCTTGTTCTTTGTTCCTGGAATTGGAGTTGGAAGCTGTAGGGCTGAACTCCACTGATGATTTCGGCATAATCCGGTACGCTGAGCAAAAACGCAGGCGTCACGTCGGATGCAACGGAAATGAGGTAAGTAATAGCATTGTCAGATGGTGTTGCAGCTTTGATCTGACGCAACATGACTGTTGGATGCAGACGCTGCACGCGTGTCACGTTTGATCAGTAGAATTCTCATTGGTGAATTTTCTTGCATCTATAATTATGGGTTTCAGTAACTTCTATAGAAAACTAGGGGGCTCTATGGGGGGACATTATAGTTGGGTTTACAACGCCTTTAAGTGGTGATGCAATGAGTGTATGACCACAAAATGCATACAGATGAGATCATCTGCACTAACCTTTATTCATAACAAAAAGGGGGTTATTTATACAAGGTTGAGTTTGGGAGGTTTTTTCTACCTCGAATAAACTCACAATTCGAATGTTTGCATATATATATATGTAAAAAACCCAAATGTAAAAAAACTTGATTGAATTCAATCAGGGGGAAAAACTGGAATAATCAAATTGATTCAAATTGATTCTTTTTATTCCAAAAAATTATTTTTCTGAAACTACCCTTGAAAAACTTGAATTTTTCTGAAAAACACAACTCAACCCTAAATAA
>CM044431.1:47453953-47474487 GCA_024363595.1 Xenopus borealis | reverse complement strand
CCGTGTGTACGGGCCCTTAGAGTGCTGGTACTGTGGGACATATATATATATATATATATATAACAAACAAGAAAAAGTTGTGCTCACCACTAATTTCCAAAACCACTAGGCGGGGTGCAATGAGGCTGTGACCACAGAATACACACATATATATATATATATACATACAAACAGTATTGGTAGGATGCCCCAGCACTCTGGTTCGCATATCGGCTGTGAAATTCTGGTGCACGCTTCTCAAGGAGACTCCGCCTCGTCCCCATATACAGCATAAGCAATCGAAAAGAATGAAGCAGCACGCTTTCAGTTGCAAAATAGTGTATTAAAATTCTTCACATCACGTTTCAGCAGCGTTTCGGACACTCAATGTGCCCTTTCTCAAGCAAATGTTGAATCACCACCTCCAGACAGATATCACATGTTTATAGGCTATATAGAGGAAATGACTTCATGATCTACATCCAAGGTAATATTAACCCCTACAGTGTGTTAACATCACAGATATAGAAACAGGTCATAATCCCGATTCAAACCTAATGGATGTAAGGACTTGAGTTTGTTAATCCACCAAACATCTCTCTTTTTAAGTTTCAATTCTCTATCACCTCCCCTTTTCATTGGAGGTACAGTTTCCAAAACCATAAATTTAAGCTGATCTGCAGTGTGTCCCCTATATATATATATATATATATATATATATATATTTATATTAACACGATACTCATTAATTGTCTTGTAGTCAAAAGCAGTTTTAAAGATCCATATCAGAGCTCACCACAGTAAAATTACACTGTTCTCTATTCATCCTATGGGATTTTTAGAGGCATAGTTATAAATGGGTGAAATACACCTCTACACATCCCATAGGAATGATGAGAGAGTTGTGTCAGTTTTACTATAGTGAGGTTTGATTTCACATCTACCCAAAAGTATCAACAAGCAGAGCACCAGGTGGCACATAGTTGGGGTCACTGATACTCTGACTCTGAAAGAAAGCTTGTGAGTTGGTTTATCAAAATGGCAAATATATCCACTGACTAAAATTATGAATTAATAAAAATCATAAAAGTGCTCCAAGAAGCTCTATGAGCACTCTTCGTTTTTTGGGTTAGATCCACTTCAAGAAAGCTAATTACATGTACCATGATATATATATATATATATATATATATATATATATATATATATATATATATATATATATTTTTTTTTTTCCGTTTAAATTAGATGTAAAATATTAATCAGCTGTAAAGAATATATGTGCACTGTGCACAGCCAAATGTAACTTTACTTAAGATGAATATATTAAATGTTGTGCTTATTATCCATTGTATTCTTTGTCATATTCAGATTCATGCTGAGAATATTTGAATTATAGTTGCAAACCATGGATTTAAAAAAATGCATATTCTTATCTGTTTTATCTCTCTCTTACATTGCAATAGTGTAATATTGTTCTCAGTAGAACAGTGGAAAATGAAGCATTTTTCTTGCTATTGAAAGCTTTTGCTGAAAGAGTAGTGGAAGACAAAATGGGTCTCTCTTGAGGCTCTACAGCATTTTATAGTAGCAAATGACTCCCTAAAGGTTTCACTATGTGTATATAATGAACAGTCAACTGAATTGGATGCTGGAAAAATAAGCAGCATGGGGAAATGCTTCTGGTTTTAATAGCATAATCCCAATAGTATTCACATTAGGTCAAGCTGTAAAAAATATTGTTGTAATTATTTTATTTTTTAAGCTAGACTGGTACAAACATAGAGATAGACAGTGCTACACTGAAGCCAAAGGTGCACTGAGCACTGTATCTCCATAGTACTCCATCTATAGCCATGTATAGCCATGTAGATGTATTCATTTCTGCATGGCTCAGGGATTTGTAATAACCCTGTGCACAATCTTAACAGCAAAACATGTTTTCAATATCTTGTAGAAATTGATATTTCCTTCCATATACTTCCTAGCAAGAGGTACAGACATCAAAGGAGAGAAACCTTGCAAATAAAGTGGTTAACCACAAATAAATCCAAAGAAAGAAACAATATAAGTGAATACTAGCAGTATGCAGTACATTTTTTGTCTGTTTATTCTTAGTTGTTCTGACAGCACCACAACTACCTCCAACATAAGGAAGTGTCCAGAGAGCTCTGATATGTAATCCCACATCTGTTGCATTTGCTGCTTACCTGAAGCATAATCAGGCAGCTACCTATAGCTGGGCAATTGAAACACCAAATAAAGTGCAGAATGGAGGGCCCAACCTGATCTCCTCCATTCATTCAAGGAGCCCATTTATCTGACTTTTCCTAAGCAAGCAATCAAACACAGCCAAGCTTGCTGCAACACCAGACATTCAGCTGGCTGTAATAGTAGTCCAATTGATACAGGCAACTTTGCAGGGGCTTGAAGACAGAATTGTGTTTTTAAATTTAATTTAAGGACACAATGTGCTAATGTATGCTACAAATTACAATATTGCCAACAGCAGTATTTTGAGAGCTTTATTTATTTTATGCGGAAGTGTATTTGAAAGTAAAGCCAGGAATAGTTTCTGTTCCCTACAGATCCCTTTAAAATTTGCAGACACATGAATGAAAGACATGAGAGAGAAGTAGAACACATGCACAGGTAAGAGAATAGAAACTGGTCAAAACACTTGGAATGACTTGAGATAATAAGAAGTTCTATATCATACCAGTATTCTTATAACAAAACCATAGGTCTTTGGAAAAGTGTAAGCTCATAGGTTAACAAGAATGTTATATTTGAAGAGATTTGTTTTCCGCACCTTCTAACCCAGGGGTGTCCAAACTGCGGTCCCAGGGCCAAATGCGGCCCAGGATGGATATGAATGTGGCCCAGCTTGAAACGCTCAGTTCTCAAGAAAACTTCATGTTGCAAAGGATATAGGAGGATGGGGACTCTGGCCATTGCCCAGTTAGTAATAATGATATAATAATAAGTCTATTTAATGTCCAGGTGTCCCATCGTCCATTCTATAGCTCCATCTTGTTATCCAACTGTTATAGTTTTTTGTGTATTTTCTTTACTTTTACAAATCAAAAGTGTTTGTGTATTTCATGTGTGGCCCCCAGACAATTTTTCTTCTTCCAATGTGGCCATCAAAGCCAAAAGTTTGGACACCCCTGTTCTAACCAATCAACACCCTTGCTGGTTAAAGCACAGTGGTGCTGCATAGGGTCTGGAACAAAGGAAGGTTCCAGAATAGGTGATATAAGTGCAAAGGCAGTTCTGTTAAAGTCATCTAGGAGTGAAAGACAGAATCAGGAGTTATTTAGAGAGCAATTTCAAAATTAGTTTTGTGAAACAGCCCACAGTCTCTTGCCATATATATCGAATGCATCAATCCTTTACACTGGGTATACCACCATCCCGATTGTCAGCCAGTAGATATAGGAAAGGAGAGCACTTCAATGCAGGTCAACTGCTTGTGATTTTAATTTATTGCAGACTGCTATACATGCCATATGTCGGGCCTTACAATGCCCTTTCTCAAGTGTACAAGAAAACATATCCCCTAGTGATCTTTTAAGCACAACCACTCCACTTACCAATTATCCAATTAGAGTTATGTGCATAGTATTAAAGGCTTCAGTTCAAGAGCCACAATGTCCATACAAAAGAAATTATTTTGTTTAAAAAGTGTCTTCCAAGATAGAGAAGTGTCCTTTTTTTAAAAAAAATGTATCAAATAAGTCCTTGTGCAGAGAAGAGATTTTTTTTGTCCCTCGTTTTTTGTCCCTCGGGAAATGTCCAATAAATAAATACAAAGTATCATATAATACAAGAGGTGCAAAACCTGTTAAAACCAAGCAGACATTCAAATATAATAATATCCAAATATTATAAAATTACATACAACATATGTTACTGCATGCTACATTAAGGGCATATCTATCCCTTTCATGATTAACCGCAATTAACTGTATTATATGATACTTTGTATTTATTGGACATTTCCCGAGGGACAAAAAAAATCTCTTCTCTGCACAAGGACTTATCTGATACATTTTGTTTTTTTTGTTTTTTTAAAAAAGGACACTTATCTATCTTGGGAGACACTTTTGAAACAAAATACTTTCTTTTGTATGGGCATTGGTGGCTCTTGAACTGAAGCCTTTAACTGAAGCCTTTAATAATAATATGCACATAATTGGTGGGTGGAGTGGTTGTGCTTAAAATGTCACTAGGGGATATGTTTTCTTGTACACTTGAGAAAGGGCGTTGTAAGGCCCGAAACATGTTGTGTATAACAGACTGCAATACAAGAAAATCACAAGCAGTTGACCTGCATTGAAGGCTCTCCTTTCCTATATCTACTGGTTATTTAGAGAGCAGTCAGAGGCTTGGACTAGGAGGCCAGGAGGGTTATGGTTAGTGACTCAAGCAGTTAGGCTCAGGGATAGAGAGATCCTTTGAGCATGGGACCCCAATGAGAATCATGCACCAACTGTAGGCAATACTACCTCTGGTGTGCTGGAAACACTAAACCTGAGAATTGTGAGTATATACTGGATGATTTTTTTTTTAGGAAGGAATTGATAATCATTTGTGTAACTACTAAATATTTCCTCTGTATGTGATTGTGGATCAAAGAAGTTTCCCGGGAGGGGGGGGGGTAGGGGTTACAGCTCAGTCTGTCCTAACCTTGGGTGGGGGCATGTCATTTTACAGTGTGCCTGCTCTCCTATATAGTGGAGGCACAGGACTCCTGTAGCTCCAAAAGCAATAAAATGTGTACTAGATCTCCTGCAGTAGCAGAAGTGGGCTATACAAACAAAAACATAAACCTGAAAACATTTTAAATAAAATATAGAAAGAAAAGAAAGAGAAAGCAGGTGCCTGTTAAACAGTCTTGAAAATTATCAGGTTCTACTTAGGAGGCTTTTGCCTATTAGCCATAGGTGTGTGGCCGTCAATATTTGGTTTAACCAGTAAGATGGTATGGTATGGATTCTTATCTAGAATATGACTTATCTTGCTTCAAAGTGGTTGAAGAAACAAGCAGTCCCAAAAAATGAAATAATGATTTGGACATTCTGCAGTTTCTCCAACATTAAGGAGAGGGTCCTAGATAGAACTTATAGAGTATAATACCAGAACATCAATATTCTCAAGATACAGTATTTTCTTTTTTGTCTTATTCATGTAACTATTTTTATAGCGTTTTTCAAAATCTTTGTCCTGTTAGAGAAAGATAATTTGGTCATGTAAGCATGTTGCTGCAAAACACCATTTGTGGGCTTAGTGAGAAGTTTATAGATTTTAAAGACAAGCCTTTTTCACAGAGTTTTATACACTTGGGAATGTACAGCATGAGAGCGTACAGGCGTAAAAGGAGGTTACTGGTCGGAGAGCATAGAGATATATCTTCACAGCACATAAAAACAAAGAACTGCTCTTACAGCCAAGCAGTTGGCTCTGTCCTCAAGGCCAGGGTATTGGTGACCAAATCTAGCTTGAGAACATGATTCATCAAGTCAAAGGGGCTTCCTGGGGGGATCTGCATACACAGAATATAATATCAAAGGGTGTGACCAAATGTCAGTTTGTGGAAGCGGCATAAGGTTTTACAATTCAAGCTATTTTATGTTTTTTGGGTTTTTATTGAGCAGTCACATTTGTAAAGTTTAATGAAGCAATGCATCTTTCTTTGTGGTCAAGTTTTTTTTTCCCATGAATTTACAAGATCAGTTTGAGGTTTTTCATAAATATGATTTAAGAATGAAAAAAGGTAAGAAAGAGGTATAGAGCAATATGGTTAATTAACATTTAAATGGACAGATAATGTATTTGCAGAAAGAAATGGAAGGTTGGTTTCTTTGAATACTGAGTGACATAGGTTAGGATAAATGTTACATTTTCATATCTTAAGGCATAACTGCTTTTTGTATACTCCTCAGTGAATTCTCTAATGTTAGATGAGTTCCAGATATATGCAGCTGTTTATAATTTTCTCTGTTGTTGCTCCATCTGTAGATTGAACAGTGCCAATTGCTCAAAATGAAGTTGAAATTAAATCAATCCAGAAATATATCACCATCAGCTTAATTTAGAAATATGTGTACTATATTGTCTGTTTCTACAACTGTGCCACATTACAGCATGTCATATTAATGGCTTGACTATCTGTATTTGCTATGGTACACTGTAATTTTTCTGAAATACAGTGAAGATTCATTTTAAATGCGGATCAAAGCTTGATGGCACACATTACATGGAGCATAATGCCAGGTCTGCACTTTGTCATTGCAATTAATTTGGTTATCTCCGAGTACCTTTTTATTTAATTTAAAAGAGAATACGTGTAGTTTTTCTGACAACTTATAGGTAATCAGTATAAACAAGATTATAGGTTATTATGATGAAGCTTAAATTATATTTATAATGCACTAGGTGTAAACTGTTTTAGTTTATGCTGGTGTTTGGAGGTTTTCAATATATATAAATTAATGTGAAGGAAATTGTCTGGGGAAAACGTTTTAAGGCAGAACTGCATAGTCAATAGAGTGCAGTATAACTATCATAAGCCCTACCACCAGCACATTAGGAATATATAACATTTCAGAAGAACAGAAGATACATTTAACCATTTAAGCGCCATTAAATGTAGTTTCTATAAAGCAATCCATAAAGAGGCTATAGTCCTTTTGACACAGATTTTCAGATTTTGGCCTGCATTTGACTACATGTTACCATGCATTTGTTTGTTTGAAAACACACTAAGAGCTAACAACTAAATGTGTTAATGTAATAGTTGTCTTTGGTAGTGGATACATTTTGTGAACAGATTCACAGAAATGTGGCAGATGTCACTTTGAGGAAATGTACAAGTCAGGTATGACTTGTATTCAGTACATTTTGAACTATAGCACCCAATCAGATTTTGCGTTAATTGTTATCGCTGAACCTTGACGATTAACTTTCGCAATTTCATGTTTTTTGTCAAATGGAATTACTATGTTTCTAGCATTTTGGCAAGATTTTTGGATGGTGGGTTTCCACCAATACACTTAGCTCAAGGATCCTCAGATCCTTAAACTGAATAAATGTGAAAAAAAAATCACTCAAACTAAACTGAGCAAATTTTCAAAAACTTAAAACATTTCATGTTTTTAAGATTCAAACAAGATATAGCATTTTTTCATCACATGGCAAAAAGTGAACTTGCAATTTAATACATTTGTCCCAAAATGTAGTCTGTGTTTTCCTTTTGTTTTTGTTTTTTGGTGCACAAGAAACTTCACACTGCTGTATTGTTGGGATTATTTACCCAGAAACCCATTATCCAGACACCTTCAAATTATGGAAAGGCCATCTCCCATTAACTTCATTATATTGAATAATTGGAATGTTTAAAAATGATTTCCTTCCTTTATCTGTGATAATAAAATAGTACCTTGTACTTGATCCAATCTAAGATGTAATTAATCCTTATTGGAATAAACCAGGTTTATTTAATCCTTACATTAAATACATTTTTAGTAGACCTAAGGTGTGAAGATCGAAATTATGGAAAACCTCAGGTCCCAAGCATTCTGGATAACTGGTCCCATACCTGTATATCAAGTAAATTTAGACATGTTTTCAGAAAATATTAAGAGCTGGTTACCTTTTTATGCTATTTTGACTCATCGGTTTTCTCTGTTTTGCAGTGTAACAGACAAAATCATGATTTGGTTTATAAAGTATTTTCCTTTTTTTGAATTTATCTCAATTCATTGTCATTTGCTTTGAATGGAAGGAACAATTAAGTGAAGGTTAAGTATTATGTGTTTACATGTCATTTGCCTTTTAGCTTCACCTTCTGAATAAAGAATGCATCTAACACATATGCTTTTAACTTAATTTGAATGACAAATGAGCTGTTAATTTAATGTATGCATTTTTCTACAGTATTTAGATTCTGAAAACAAAGTATGTTGTCTCGATATGAAGGAGAAAAAAAACAAGACAGATGTGGTATATTTTTTTCTTAACCTACTAAACATTTTATTTGCAATAAAGAAACTTAAGGGCTATCAAAACTGTATACTGCCATCTGTTTCAGAATTAGTTTCATACAATGGGACTAATATATTGGCAAATCTGAACTATTTATGATCCAGTAATTGCCCTCTATTTAAAACTCAAAACTCAGTGGTAATTAGATGTATAAAATGTAAACTTTCTTAAAAATGTCAGATCAGCAAAACAAATTCTAAACCGACTTCCAAATTAGTTGCCCCAAGGTTGTTTATTTCATTCCATATTCATATAGTGAAAGAGTTCCAAAGGCATTCCTCTCTATTGTAATAGATACTGGTATCAGCTGTTTGTAACCTTAGTTGCATAATACTTCACTGCACAGAGCTCCTGCATTAGAATTCAAGTCTAACAGAAAAGGCCTTTGCAAACAGTCTGTGAATGTCAGTAGAATGTATAGTAGTAGAAAACAAGTCAATAAATACTTAAAATTTTACAAACAAAGCCATTTAATAGGTCAAAAATTGCTTGCATTTAGCTGTATATACTTCCATTTGAGAAGGATCATTCTTTGCTTGAGACATCATTACATTTGAACTAGGTTGCACAGCAATTTGATACAAATAAAGATATAGCACCTGTTATGCAGAATGGGGAGAACCTGGGGTTTTCCGGATGACATATCTAGCCATAATATAGATCTTCATACATTTAGGGATAAATGTACTATTATTCCCCAAAAAATATTAGTTTTCCTTCCATATTCGATTAGCATTCGATTTTCGAATGCTAATAGAATAGTTTTAGGCTACCCTTTTATTTGATCGTAACGATCGTTCGATCATTCAATTGAATTATTCGATCATTTGAATGATTTGTACGATTCGAACGATAGAAGACTTCGATTGTACGAATCCTATTCGATCAGGACTTAGCCTCAGAAGCCTATGAGAGTGCTCCCATAGGCTTCTATTGCAATTTGGTAGATCCAATCTGGCGAAGTAGGCAATCGAATAAACTTAAAAAATTAAATCCTTCGCTGATCGAATATTTGTTCATTCGAATCTATTCAAATGTATTCGATCGTTCGAGCATTCGCTATTCGATGATCAAATAAGCCAAAATTTGCATACTAGAAAACAATGCAAACATTAAATAAACCAAACAGGCAGGTTTTGCTCCCAATAAAGATTAGTTATATTTTAGCTTGGAACAAGTTGTATTATTACAGTGAAAAAATAAATCAGTTAAAAAAAACTCTGGATACTTTTTGTAATATGGAGCTTTCTGGATAACAAGATTTCAGGTAAAGGATCCCACACCTGTAATAATGTTGGTCACCATACTGTATACATACCTTTACCTTTTAATGCAAAACTGCTAGATACAATATTATACATGACAGCATAGTTTGATGTATAAAAACATCAAAAGATTTTTGAGAATAATATATTATAATAGATTCTATAGCAAAGTTTCTATCTTAAAAGAAGGGCCTACATCCAAATATTAATCTATTTTATTGCAATATTTTCAGAAATGACATAAAAACTGCTGCCTTTAGTGTAGCTTTGATAGTTTACAGTAGAAAGACCTAATTCCCCATTTTGGATTCATCAGAATGTTTACTGTCCAAAAATAGATGGTCACCCTAATTCTTTGTAGCTTTTACCACACATTAAAATGGCAGTTTGTTTATAAATTAGAGTAAATGCATATCCAATTTAGATTCAGGACAATGTGTCATTTCCAAAAATATATGGGGTTTTCTGGGGTAAACATACATTTTTGTAACTTTGCCCATCAAAACATTCTGTAAAATGTGTAGATTTTGAAGTTATTACACATGGGGTATATCTTTTTACAGAAATGGAATTACACCAAAATTCATATTTTGAAAGCTTAGGTTGCCCCAAAAAGAAACAAAATATTGTTTTCCTGGGTAAACTAAAAGACCCCAAAGGAGCTCAAAAAGTGAAAGAGCACAAATGTTCAAAAATGGTCTGGCAATAAAAGTACCAAATCAGCCAAATCAGATAGCAAGTGTCTTGCCATTTAAATGTGTGTGTATATATGTTTAAAATAATTACAGTATTATATCATAAGTATGCAAAGTTTGTAATAACCATTTGCTTTTCAAGGATTAACTAAAATAAAAATGTAAAAAGATATTATAAACATGCATTTATAAAGAGGACAGAGGAATATCAAATTATGAATGCTCCCCAAAAATATAATCTTCATTGCTAAAGGGAAGTTTAAGTAACACTACCACTTAAAATATACCAATGTATTTTAATCCAAGCATTTCCCTTCAGCAAACCAGGGGGCAAAGGCACAAAAGTCAGATATATGTTGAATAAGAAAGACCAATAATTGTAATCATTATTTATTAGAATATAAAATAAAATAAAATAGCACTTAGTGGTGTATATTGCAATGCAATTAACTCATCTACTTACGCAATAAAATCAATTTGAATATTCACTTGCGTTAGAGAATGAACTTTGTGGTAATATTATCTTGCTTTAAACTCAGCACCTAAAATCTGCAGATGCATTAAACGTTAAAAAAAGGGCATGTTAAGTGTTATTTCAAAGATAGTATTATTCCAAAGAGACAAGAGAGAAATAGAAAGAATTCTTAACTATGCTGGAATTATATGAAAATACCGGTAAACTGAAAATATAAGTTGATTTAATATGATCTTTAATTAATTTTTAATGTTTTATTTAGCTGCTGAATTAAGTTTAAGTACTTACAGTGCATACATAAAGATAATATGAACATCTGAGCATGCTACTATAAGGATTACTTACTTACTCATAATAACTAGAAAATAGATTACCTGCAATTATGCATTCCATATATACTTGGCTAATATTTCTTGACATATAATCATACCTATTATAGTCATAATAAAGATTCTAGAAAACAAGATTAATCTCTTCCCTAATAAGTTTGGGAAGTTTGAGCCATAAACACCCACATAATCGATTTCATTGCAAAAACCGGTTAACATGTAGCCTGGAAATGGAGAATGAATTGGTTCTATATTAGTAGGCCTTATTTGACTGCATTGTTTGTGTCTAGCAAGAATTTATGTAACTATGATATCAATTAGGGGAGGGATAATTTTTATATGAATCAGGTACATCAGACCTAAATATTTACTTCCAAACAATGCTCGGAGGTTTCATCTTAGATGTACATTTAGAAAGGCAGTGTGCAAAGTGCAAAAAACAGGTGCTTTGATCGCTTTTTCTGGCCCTCTGTACACTGTCTAATGATGTAGAATGCCTACAGGTTTCTGTGACTGTAACTGTCCTCTAATTTGTGCATCTGTAGACGTATGTCACTATATGCCTTATGCCATGCACCACTTGATGCTGCAAAGCTCAGTCAGATTTGGGGAAGAAGTGCTGGCTGAATATGCTCTAAGAGGTATAGTCTTGCACTCCTTAGTGATTTTGCAGTACTTCCTCTTCTTGTACTAAATTAACCCCCCCCCCCATAAAATAGATTAATATTTGGATGTAGGCAGATTTATCAAGGTTCAAATGGTAAAGTCAAATTTTTGGAGTTGGATTTTAGGTCAAAACTTACAAATTCAAGTTGGGAATAATCCAAACTCAAATTCGACTTCGACATTTATCATATTTATCACAGACCCAAAATGAAAATATTGCATATGAATTTTCTCGAGCTGCCAATTTGTCTTAAATTAACAAGAACCTCTGATTGTGTATTATGTTCCACTAGACCCCCTATCAGCACCATGACCCTTGAAAACCAAATATTTTTTAAAAGTACACATTCTGCAGTACATTTTGCAGTACTTCTTCTTGTACTAAATTAACCCACCCCCCCATAAAATAGATTAATATTTGGATGTAGGCAGATTTATCAAGGTTCAAATGGTAAAGTAAAATTTTTGACTTGGAATTTTGGTCAAAACTTACAAATTCAAGTTGGGAATAATCCAAATTCAAATTCGACTTCGAGATTTATCATATTTATCACAGAACCAAAATAAAAATATTTCATATGAATTTTCTCGAGCTGCCAATTTGCCTTCTATTAACAAGAACCTCTGATTGTGTATTATGTGCCACAAGACCCCCTATCAGCACAATGACCCTTGAAAACCAAATATTTTTTAAAAGTACACATTCTGAAAAATGCTAAATGGGTAATTATGTCTTTGTACTTCAAACTGCAAAGCTGCAAATGCAGTGTTTTTATGGCATTTTTAAAATTGCCTAAACATATAGCAATGTATCTAACCCAATATCTTACATACAATGGCAACAAATATGAATGCCAAGGGTCTACTGAACAGTTTGATGCCAAATATGCATAGATGTACCAAAACAGGTGGCCTGCACAGACCCTAAATGAACTAAAAAAAAGTAAGCATTTGTGTGTTTGTATATGCATGTCTGTAATGCTCTAAGAAGTGTGCATGTGTGTTTATGTGTATGTACATATCTGTAAAATGTGCAAAAGAATAAAAGCCAGAAAAAAAAGCTAACATGAAACATGTATTGTGTATGTGTTAATGCATGTGTGTGTGTGTAAATATGTAAACATTCCATTTCTGTATGCAGGGGGGTCCTTGGCAATGTTGAGGGTTCTAGGATCTGTAGAACCAATGCAGCAAGAAGTGAGTGAGTGGGCTCTGGGGGTTTGGAAGTTGAGTCCAGCATCCACAATGCTGCTGTGATGATCCAGTAAGAAGTTGGGTCTTGCGATGATTGAGTTGCAGGACTGACCTAGAAGCCCATTGGCTCATTTCCTAGGGAGGTGTGTCCAGGCCTAACCCTCTGTGGAAGTGGCAAACCCATCAGATGCAGAGGAAGAAGCTCTAATTGCAAAGAATGTATTAGATATGTATCTCATACTTGCTTGGCAGGCAAAGTGTTAAACAAGAAATAGGACATAACTTTTTTTACTCTATATAAATGGGGTAAGCTCATTGACTGCATATAATAGCATGAGTGCTGGTCCTTGATGTATTAATATAGACATATTCCTAAGCCATCATGTTAAATCCCATTGTGTGAAGAAATGCTAGTCCTCCAAGCTGATTGCTCTTCTTAATATGTTCAACAGTCTTCTTTCTGGTAGATATAGCATCAAACAGGAATGTACAGGAATAAGATCTCTTAAACCCAATATCTAGAAAGCTCCACATTACAGGAAGACCATACCTCATAGAGAGATCATTTTAATTTTGTAAAATGATTACCTTGCATGAATCTATATTGATGACAATACAATCATATTAGGTTTATATAATGCCTAAATGTATTTTAAGCTTTAAATAAATGCATGTAAACCCCAAGTTTCAATACAGTATACTAGTATGCTACAGTACTTACCTTAGTTAATCTATCATGTTTCACCAACCAGGGGACTAACATTCTGCATAATGTAAAATAATAAAGGAAGAAAACTGCATGGAGTGGGTGAAAGGACTATCCATTACAATAGGCAAAGTGATACATAAAAGTCAGCGTAACGGCGCGACGCAAAAGCCCACTAGACATTCTGATAAGATCCACCATTTTGGAAATGGGCTAAATTTTAAAAAACTGTATATCTATAAGTACAATACAGGAAGTATGGCAACATCACAAACAGTGTCATTATCAGCCAGAACATAATCATCTTTAAGGGAACTGAACAGATATATAATCAGAAATATAAAATGACTAGCACCATAATAAATGGAGATCAAAATCCCTATTTAAGCCAAATGGGCTAAGGGTTTTTAACCTATGTACAGTATCCATTTAACTTCTGTCCTTTTCAATAACAGTACCCTATCACTTCCTCGACGATTTTGGGATACTTGCTGGATTACCCTAAACCTTAAATCCTCCGCTGTATGACCTTGTTCTATACAGTGTTTGGAAACTGGTAACACACTATTAAGTGTATTAACCATGGATCTGTGTTGTGAAAATCTGTCCCTCACCTTTTGAGTAGTTTCCCCTATACATACAAGATTACAAGGGCAAATGAACATATATCGCAAAATCAGTATCACAGCTGTAATGACCTCGAATTTCAAATTGTTTATCCCTGGTTTCATTTTTGTTAGTTTTCCTCTCCAGATTTCCTCTTGCTTGATTCATACCTGCCTCCAAAATTCCTAGTGGGTAGCCTCTATCTGACAACTTTCCTCTCATTTTCTCTAGATCCTGTGCTAACTGAGCTGGTTCATTTGTAATTAGATGCAGTCTGGTAAATTGATTAATAGGGATGGAATTCTTTACTGCTGTCAGATGAAAACTGTTATATGATAGCAGTTGATTACAATCTGTTGGTTTAGTAAATATTTTAGTTTCAAATTTATTCTGTACACATGTTAACATCCAAAAATGCTATTTCTTGGAGACTGGCATTCAAAGTAAATTTAATATCATCATGGGCTTCATTAATTACATCTCGGAAGGCGTGCAAGGAAGCCAAGTCACCCCGCCATAAGAGGAACACGTCATCGATGTAGCGCCACCAAGCCAAACAGTGACCGGTGAAGCAAACATCAATGTAGACGTGCTCCTCCTCAAACCAACTTATGAATGAGTTGGCATATGCCGGGGCCACATTGGATCCCATGGCCATCCCCCGAAGTTGCAAATAGAATTGTTCCCGAAATTTGAAATAATTTATATGCAAACTGAACCTTAATATCTCCAGAAAAAAGGAAATCTCCTCACATGTGTATAGGTTACTTTGTTGCAAAAGTGTTTGGATAGCAGACAAGCCTATGGATGTGTAAAGGCTAGAAACATCTAGTGTAGCCAGCCACACCTGTCCATCAACCTCACCCAATGTTTCAAGTCTGAGCAAAAAATCAGAGGTGTCTCTTAAATAAGATTTAGTTGTTTGAATCAAATGGCTAAGAATTTTATCCAACATTTCAGCAGCTTTACTACTTAATGACCCAATGCCAGCTACTATTGGCCTGCCTGGTGGATTGATCGGACCTTTATGAATCTTGGGTAGAACATATATGAGGGGGATAATGGGATAATCGACCCACACATATGCTCTAGTAGATTCTGTGATTACACCCTGTTCATAAGCTTGTTTCAATATCAAACAAAATTCACTCTTAAAGGCTTCAGTCGGATCTTTCTGTAAGCACATGTAAAACTTTTTGTCAGCCAACTCGATTTCTCCAATATATTTTGTTGTGTCCATTATCACAATCACGCCCCCTTTGTCAGAAGGCTTGATTGTGATACTGGACATGGCATGTAATTCACCAAGGACATCACATTCAGATTTAGTAAGATTATAATTATCCTTAAATAGGTCCTGAGCAATAGAACCTTCAATTTCTGTTTTGACCGTCTGTATGTAGGTCTCAACCGCCGGATAGGTAGTAGGTGGAACATATCGTCCTTGGTTTTCAGACCAATATTATTGACATCAAAATCCTCCTGTTGGACAGAGCTAGAGGGCATTACATGACCACTAGAAAAGTGAACTTTAAGTCTTAGTGTCCTGAAAAACTGATATAAATCAAAATCGTCCAATTTCGCAATATATATATATATACATATACAGACAAAGCCACTTCGGATTGTGTGTTTGACACAGAATAACTAAACACAGATATTCAATTAACCCACTTAACACAGAATATTGTGTCATGGCATCCCATCCAATTAAAGAGTTCGCCATTGAAAAATGGTGCTTTGGTAAGCTAATGAAAAGGTTAAATGCATTAAATGAGTTAAGATAACTTTAGATAACACAGTTTCTTCAATTAACCCTGAGTCACAACGCATTTAACACACAAATTCAAGTGGCTGCATCTGTATATATATATATTATAAGTACAGTATACTGGAGGAAAGGGATGTGTTCATCAGTTTCCAAATTTGGATAAGGTGTTCTTTAACCAAAGTATAAAGTCTCACAAGTCCATATGTGGGGTCTGGGTGGCCATGCCCCAGAACAACAGCTCAAGGTGGAAGTACTCAACCATGGAGAAGTAGCAGGCACTCACAGATCCCACGACAGATTGCAGGAGTAGTCCATTTTTCTACTTAATCAGACTCCAGTGTTTGTCAAAAATTGGATTGTTCATCTGTATAGTAAACTGGTATAATTCTAGTACTAATACATACCATAGCTGGTTTCAACACATGTATATTGAATGAGAACAAAAAACATTTTTTCTGTGCATTACACTGGATTCACACACAAAGCACTGCAAAAATTTTAAGAATGTTTTTACCACTTCTGAAGTACCTAGCAAAATAGTTATTGATCCAGAGCCTTTGTAACTACTGTTCTTTTGTACCCTGCACTCAAAATCTAAAATTTACATAGCAAATTAAAGATGTGCAAATACAATCCATTGCAAAAAAAGATTATTTAAGACTATGAAGATTTTCATTCATCCAGGTCATGGTATATCTGATATAAGTAATTCTAAAACAACTGGACTTGCTGAGTAATTATTCAGCAAGTCCAGTTGTTTTAGAATTACTTATATCAGATATTATTTAAGACAAAATTTTAGAAAGATAGGTATGCTGGTCTCCAGTTACAGTAAATGGAAACAAATTAATAATTCGGTTAACATGGTTAATTTAGTAAAATATATTTGCATAAATAAATAATCATTATAAATGATCATAAATAAATGTTCATACAATTTTTTCATTATGTCCATAGTTTTTGTTCATTTTGGGTTTTATTTCATGGTTTCTGTTATTCTATGGCTGCCTGCTTTGCATATAAAAGTGCAAGACATAGCTAGGTTTGACAAAGCCCAATTAAAAACTTTCAGTCAGGGCTAGTAAAAAAAAAATTAATACACACTGGAAAATATATACATTTTTGCATCCCATGTTAATAGTTTTATGATCCTCTTAAGCTTATAGAAGAAGATGCTAATCATCATTCTGCATATATACTGCTCATATTATACATTTCATACTTTAGCACAATGGGGATAATAAAATAGCAGACCACAATGCAATAGAATCATAAAGAAAATATAATGAATGAATTTATAACCACGGATCATGGTTGTACGAACACTAGCATCTGTATCAGGGATCTTGCTACAGCAGCATTTCACAATCAAATGGGCCTCGGTGGACTGATTATATTTTCTATCTGTGTGAAGCAGTATTGGTTTTGAATGCCTCAGTTTTAATTCAGGGAAATTATTGAACACTTTGTTTAGTCTCTTACATAAAATCTGTGGTAATCTAATAATTAAACAAAATGATTCTTTTTCATTGAAAGAAGAAAACTACTTTCAAGGTATCATAATTCCTTTGCTTTTTTTGCAATCTTTTGCCATTTACTATTTAAAGAAAACTGTATTAGTCCATATTTGACCTCATGTTTTTACTATCCCATGTTAAGTCAATTATCTAATTGATATTGAATTAATTTATCCCAAATGTTCAGTTAACTAGGAATTCTTAAGTATAAAGTGCGGTGCAATAAATATTGATAAGATTCCAATCCCCTATTAATCTATATTAGGTAAGACAAAGAAATTATGTGACCAACAATAAATTAGGATATATTAAAAAAACACTTTGCACAGATTCATTAGAAAGTAGTGAGAAAATGAAATAAAGACAGTTAGAGTTGTCCCAAAACTTGCTACCTGATATTTTCTATCCCTGGGACTCCACAAAGTAGAAGAAGGCAAGGTAATTGGGACTGTGGTCTTGTAAAATTACCTTATCCTATGCTTATTAAAAGAGGCTAGCTTGTCCTAAAAACCAGAACTCATTGGTCCCATGGAATTGAATGAGTAGAGATATGAGAAATGGAGAATGTATGAGCTTGAGAAATGGGTTGTTTAAACGCCAACCCTCTAGGACCAACTCTGGACTAAATTTTCTAAAAATCACTAATAATTCGTAGCTAAGGTAAAAACCAAAATAAACATGAGAAATGAAATGCTACTGGTGGATAATTTACGGACGAGCACTTTAAAACACTTCTGTGTACGTGTCATCTAGTAAGTCTTGCAGAATCTTCAGTAGTGATGATTTTGAATCTTGTGGGATCCTCTCTCTGTGAGCTACTCAAATTATGATTGAATTCCTGTGTAAGCCTATGAGATTTGTAATATGCTATTTTACATTTAATGGCAGCTTTTACGTGCAGACACAAGGTATGGCTATAGTTAATTCCTGTGCCCCTTCATTTGCAAATTTACTCTTAGGGTTCTGGGAAAACGGGTTGGAAGTCTTAAAATATAGGGGCTTAAATATAGGGGCTATTCAGGTAAAATAATTAAAAATGCCTATCACAGGGCATTACATACAGAGAGATCTAAACTTTTAGCAACTAAAGAAAAAGCACAAGAATCTTGTAACATCATAGCGTTTGTCACTACAAACAATATAGGGGATCCTTAATAAACTAAACAAAATAAAATTGGCAAGTATTACTACATGACACTTTGTGTTCCATACTGCAGGAAAAGGTTTCAATATGTTACAAGAGAAGCCCCAATTTAAAGGAAATGCTTACAAGAAGTCACTTCCAAACCTCTCAATCTAATATGACTAATAACTAAGGATGCATTCCCTGTAGTGAATGTAAATGTGTGATAAAGTCAAGAGGATTTTTTCCTTTGTAGACAGATTTGGAAAAAAACACAGGGTCAATAGTTACATTAATTGTAAACTGTCTGACTTCACTCTCTTTACCAACACTTATAAAATGCCCATGTCATAAAAATATATAGGGATGACCACACAATTGCTCAAACAGAGAATGCAGAGAACACTGCAGGACTGCAGGCAATCAGAAAAAAATATATACAACGATGTCCACAGTCATTTTAAGAGATTTCATATTATGGACCCAGCAAACTTAAATTTTGGGCACTAGAGAAAATTTACTTAGGGGTACATAGAGGCAGTTTGGAACAAACTCTTCTCAAGAGTGAGAGTTATTGGATTTTTAAGTTGGATACTGTTTCCCCCAAGGAATTAATGAAAATAATATTTTTACAGCATTCATTTGATTACTATTTGATATACATTTTATTAATGAATTTTTTGATTTTTTATAAATAAAAATCAATAAATAGACTTTTATAAATAGGAAGTCAATAAATAAATATATACACTCTGTTAAGAATTAATCAAGGGCAATATATATACATATGGTGGCGATCTATATATGCTCACATAGGAACATCTACACTATTAAGAGACAAGTAACAAACATTAAGGTTGGTTTATATCATTGAAGTGTGATTGGTCCGGGATGGTAATTGGGAGTAATCAATCAATATGGACTGGCAATTGAGAACGATGTCCTGCATATTACTATTGGCCCCGCATCTAAAGGGGAGGTGCCTGTCTCCAGGTATTTCATGACGAGTTTACATAGCGCACAGTCAGGAGAGAGGATCCCATGGCAAAATTGCCACTACTGAAATTCCCACGAGACTTATTAGATGCCGGATACACAGTTTTAAACCACGCGTCAGTAAAGTACCAGCCTTGAGAAAGCATATTTCCGAAACGCGCATCAGCGTTTCATTGCTCATGTAATTTTGGTTTTTAACTTAGCTACGAATTATTAGTGATTTTGACAAAATTTTGTCTGGATTTTGTCCTAGAGGATTGCCGTTTAAACAACCCATTGCTCAAGCTCGTACCTTCTCAAATTCTTATCTCTCTGCTCATTGAATTCCATGGGACCGGTGATTTGGGGATTTTAGGACAAGCTAGCCTCTTTTAGTAAGCATAGGATAAGGTAGTTTATGAGAACACAGTCCTGGTTACTTCTTCACTTTGTGTGTCCCAGGGATAGAAAATATTAGGTAGCAAGTTTTGGGACAACTCCACCAATCTTTATTTCATTTTCTCCCTACTTTCTAATGAATATGAGTGGTGTTTTTGTAATATTTTTAATATATTCTAAATTATTGTTGTTCACATAATTTCTTTGCCTATAGATTAATTGGGGGTTTGGAATCTTATCAATATTTATTGCACCACACTTTAATTGAAACACCAATTCATGTCCACAAAGTAAAAAAACTAAAAAGATTTAGCTGTGATGTCTTCTAATTTATAGTTTCACAAATGGGTTCTAGAGTCTCCACTCTACTATACTAAATGGGGCACATGTGCAAATTTTCGATTCAGTCTCCACCATTCAGTGGGTATATAAAGGTCACGTATGTTGTATGTATTTATTAGTGATGTTGGTGAAATTGCTGGAAGTGGCCACTTTTTATTTAAAATGTCCATAGAACAAAAATGAAGATAGAAATCCTCTGTTGTCCTAGGCCATCACAACCCTAAAACAAATGTTAAAACAGTGAAAATAAGATATGTTTAATAGTTACAACTTATAAACATAATCCCACTTAAATATAAAATAAGCCAGAGTTTTGATTTTTGCTTATGACTTTTATGGAATACAGGATATCATGTCACTGACATAATAATGTTGAGGATGTAGCGTCATTGTATTAATTCGCCAGTCAGAAACTGGAGAAATAGATTTTGGTGAAAAGGATA
>CM044431.1:47369562-47387838 GCA_024363595.1 Xenopus borealis | reverse complement strand
TAGTGTTTGGAAGTATGCTAGTGTATGCTATATACTGTACCTTTGAGCTAGGAATGAATAATTTGTATTTTGCCATTATGTTTTAACGGTTTGGATATGATGTCAGCCACTGTCAATGTAAGTTCCTGCCAAATCTTGTACTTAAGGCAGTTTTTTCAAACCATTAGACACTTTGAGAAAAGCCTTGGAGGAGGCTGAAACGTCAGTCATTTTTGCAAATAAACATTTGTTATTTTTTATTATAAGACCTGAGAGTGCGGATCTTTGTGCTGTATATATATATATATAGATATATATATATATATATATATATATATACTCTATAGTACACCACCTAATGTATGTAGTTTTAAGATGTAATTTTGAATACAAACTTTTTAAAATTTTATATGAAATTTTAAGTTACAAAAAAAATGTCACCATCATTTTACCAGGTGACACAATTTGCTCATCCCTAATCCTGCCATAAGAGCTCTCAGATTTCAGGCAACATACAGAAACTGAAATGGAGAGTCACCTATGCTTTAAAAGTAAATATATTGGTTTGTTTTTGCATGGGGTCCTCAATGGAGCTCGAAAGGGGTAAGACCCTTTGTGAATACTTTGTTATAACATAATCCAGGACACTCATTACATTCTCTCGCCTCATCTCAACAGATCTTTGCATTTGTCAAAGTAATATAAAAGAAAAGAAAATTCTGTCTTTTGTGCACATTTGCAAACCTGGATGTTCGTATTGCCAGTTTAATTAAATTGCAAATTGCTTATGACTATCTGCTTACTGACGAGGGGACCACAGCCAGTTGTTTATCTGTACAAATTGTCATTCAAACAAATGGCACTCACTCTTTCAAGAATGATTAGATTCAAAACTAAATGCATAAAACTGCAGCATTATGAATAATTTAGATATGCTGGATGTTTATTTCTTAAAAAAACATCCTCATCATTGTTGAAGGATTTTTAGGCATTCATCTTCTTTTGAAGAGAACGTGTTCATTCTGTATTTTTGGCATATCTCTGCTATCTTTAAATCATTACACTGGCATAAAATTTACAAGCTGTCAGCAAATGAAAAGCTGATCATGGTAAGCTGTTTAGTCATGAAATGTCAAATTTACAAATAACAAGTTACAGCTCTTGACATTAGGAAGTATGCAAGCTGACTATTTACATTGACAGCAGTCACTGTTTTATCATATGATTCTGTTTCTGAATATAGTAGTTAATACTAGAAACAAAAAACAGTTAATACTGCGGTGTTTTTGTACTTCCCATAGCTAGAATATGTTTCTTACCAGATACATTGTGCTTTGTTGAGCTTTTCATAACAAATCAATGTGCTGGTAACTCACTTGGTTGAAAATTTAGCCAAATCAGAAAGTCAAACTAAACAGATGGCTAAATTATTGACATAAGGCAGTTCAAATTTCTAAACCTTTTTCTCTGGCATGATTTATCTTGGAAGTTAAATGTGTGATTCTGTTGTTCAAGAACCAACTAAAAACTAAATCCACAATAATTTACAGACTTTAAAATGTAACTATTGTTGAGTGAATACCATGTTTGTATCATAAGCATCATCTGATGTTAAATACACACCAAGCATGGTTAAACAAAGTTTTAAGATATTCCATGAACTGCTCACTGTTACCCCTAATAAAAAATAAGCACTGCCTAAAAAAATTGCAAATAAAAAAAAAAGTGTCTAATATCAGCAGAAAAGGTTTGGGACCTTTGCATTAAGGGTGGTTTTTTTTTCATCAAGATTTGTCCATTTTCAGATAGTTCCTCATAGTTTAGAACTTTCCATTCTTTTATGGATCCCCTTCCCTCTGCTCTTTCCCAGCTTCTTTGGAAGCTTACCTTCCAAACACCTTTTTTCAGTTCAGTGGTTTTAAGATTGTTCCCCAGAAATAAAGAATTGCTTTCCATTATTTATTTTTTTACTGTTTTTACAAAATCTAAGTTTAAAGTTGAATGTCCATGTCTCTGGTGCAGGGGTCCCCAACCGCCATGCATTAGCCCAGAACTGGCTCGCGGACAGTCCGGCACTGGGCCGCCGAGCCTAGCCCGCAATTAACGAGGCAATTCGGCGTGCCCGGATTGGACCCGGCATTCCAACCCCCTCCCAACCCCTGCCAACTCCCCTCCTGGCCACCTGCAGACTCCCCTAAATTCCCCGAACCCACCCTGAACCCCCACCCTCCTGGTTCGTTATTTCTGGTGATCTATCTGAAAACAGCTGTCCTATGAACAGTAGGGCCATGCCCTTGATATTCCTCGCTACTTAGATGATAATGAAAGAGGTAATTTAGAGAAACACAGGGGTTGAAACATGGTTGTTCATATTAATAGTAAAATATAAGGACTTATTATTCACCTTTGAGTTAACTTTTAGTATGTTGTAGAATGCCTTATTTTAAGCAACTTTTCAATTGTCTATACTTTTTTCTTGTTCATGGTTTTGGATTAATTTCCTTTTCTGAATCTTTCCAGCTTTTATATAAAGGTCACAATGTATTGCTATTGCAACTTTGTATTTCTCATTTTTTTTGTTCAGGCCTCTTCTATTTATATTCTAGTCTCTCATTGAAATCAATGCATGGCTGTTTGGATAATTTTAACCCTAGCAACTAGATTGTTGAAACCGCAGACTGGAGAGCTGCGGAAAAAAAGCTAAATAACTCAAAAATCACAAATAATAAAAAATTAAAACCAATTAAAAATGGTCTCTGAATGTGACTCTATACATCATACTCAAAGTGAATATAATGGCAAAAAACTCCTTAAATTATACCCCCTTTGATTTATGGGGCTAAACACGGGATGGACCTGTAGAAGCAATACAACTTTAGCTATTGTTTTTACAAGCCACAGAAACAAACTACAAGCTATATACTGTACACCCAACATGCAAATGGGCATGTACCCCAACCCTAATACCTCTATAATTATGGCAATGGCAGAGATAACCCTTCAAACTGAGAGATACTGTAAGTTGCATACAGTTAATTTCCAGAGCTGGTCCCAGGTGTTCCAGGCACTTATTGCTAAGAAGGAAAATTCATCATCACTAGAAGATTGAGGTACTGGAGCATGTACTATTGATATATGTGAGTGTGTGCCAAAATGATCCATGATCTGTTTGCCTTTGAAGAATAATCTTCCAGCTTGCAAGATGCTGGTATATTTACTTGTTAATAGTATTAGGGTGTTTGATGTGGTGACATTCCACTGATTGCTAGGTCTGTGACATTGGATGCCATCTATACATATTGTTGTTAATTTGTTTTCTATTCAGAGTGTTTTAAATATTTTAGTTGCTTTAACAGCTATGGTGATAAACATGTGTTTATAAAGTGTCATCATATTCTGCAGCTCTATACAATAGATAGTTGTGCAACTAGCAAATGCAGATGACATCCAAATATCTACTATTTAACAGAAGGTAAAAAGGGTTCTGCTCAGTAAAGCTTACATTCAATCTTAAAGGAGAAGGGATATGAGATATATATATATATATATATATATATATATATATACACTATATATATATATATATATATATATATTTTTTTTTTTTTTTTTAATTAATATTGACCTATATAGGAGATAAGATGAGGTAAACCTATAATTTAATAGAAGAAGGAGGAATGATATCTATCTATCTGTCTATCTATTATCGATATGTGAGTGCATGAAATGCTAGTTTAAAGCAATACCATTAAGCCCAGAGACTCCTCAGAAATCATTTCCCCAAAAACTTTTTGGAAATGCCAAATACCAACAAAAAGTTATCTGCGAATTCTGAAAAAATATACAAGCATTTATTGAGCTAGTTTTATCCCTGCTTGCAGCTTGAATCTGAATGGCAGCGTATCAGAATATTTAATGAAAGCTTTTAAGTTCAGGACATCTTTTAAAATGGAATACGAAATTCTACAAGCATTTCAGTTAAACTTTTATATTAAATGCAGTCAATAAAAATCTATCATTTTATTGTGCTGATGTAGAAGTAAAAAATTGTTTTACCTGAAAGCGTTTTATGGTGTCTGTATAACAGAATGTTAATCTGGTTAAGCTTTGTGTAGCGTTTAAGTAAAATCTTATGCACACCTTAACATGATATTCACAGCCCACTGACTAAATCCATTAATATTCATCCTAACACTGTACATATTTAACCCTCTGGGTAATGCTGGTGTGATTGCATGGTTATATGCAGTACATGGAATAAAAAGAGTTCATAAACAAAATATATTAAAGAATGTTTAAATAATATAGCATCTAGCTGAAATCACAAACCATGAAATTAAGGTTGTACATAATGAGGTATATTACAGTAGAGCTTAGTGCAACAGCTTTCTGAGAAATGTAATCGGAGCCATCTAAGCGGTAGCCATATGTTCTCCTTCCTCGTGTTCCTAAATCAGGGAACTGCTTACCATCCTGATGCCCAGGGGTGAAATATTGTTGGTAAAATAAAAACATTCTACAGTGGCTCCCAGTGCCATTGCATAGCTATATTAACTTCATTGTTGTTTTCAGAAATCCTATCACATAAAACCAGCCCAATGGGAACTGTGTTAGAAAGGGTGGCCAGATCATACTGTTAAAACTGCTCACCTATGAAAAAAGACACATTGCATGACTAAGTAACAATCATTGCAGATGCTTGTGCACCTGCTTCTGCATAACTGACCCCCTGCAACAAATTAGAATTGTACTTTTTAGCACTAAAGCAGAATAGAAAGTAAATAATTTTAAAAACACAAAAGAAAAACATGAAGAAAACACTTACAAAATGGTTAGATCTGCAAATTCCAAAAATGTACTTACAAGGCAAAATGCTGCTGAAATTGCACCATTTTTTTTTAAATCACTGGACTGATAGAGTCATTTGCAATAAGGCAGTCCAACTGAGATAAAATTAAATTTGTCATAAACACAAACTGTGAAAGAAATAAAAAACCGTGGAAGTAAAACCATGTACAAGGAGTGATTGGTCAACATTTTTTTTTTATTTTTTATTAATGTCCTGGTAATAACAGTTCAAGGACAGGGAAAGCATGTTAAAACTAACAAGGAAACACTGTTTGCCATGGATAGTTTCTTTCTATAGTTCCACAGATTGGTGTTCCTTAAAATAAAAAAATTCTCATTTGCATCTTTCTGCAGGTTTTTTTTTGACAAGTAGCGATGAGCCAACTATCCTGTTTAGATTGGCTGAAAAATCTGTAAAATAGCTTAAAAAGTTTTACCAAACATCTTGGAGAAAATTTCCTTTTTTTCTCATGCTAAATGAACTTCAGTCCATTAGTTTAATTTCTTACATTTTCTTCTCAAACCAAATGCATTGAAGTGACTGCATTTTTTCTCTCTTCTTTCACATAATTTTTTTCCATAACAAAACAAATGGCAAAATTCTAGTGCTAATTTGTAGTGGTGGGCAAATTTTTTGGCCAAGTTTCAACGCCCCTTGACATCAATGCATTTCATGAATTTTTGCTGGCTAAAGAAATCTGGTGAAACAAGACAGATTTGACCATCATCATTTTACTGCAAATTTGTGTCAATGGAAAAAAATTGCTTATCCTTATTAACAAGCTAAGTAAGAAAGTATTTTTTTTCTACAGAAATTGGTAGATCTTTGAGTGACCAGATGACTAGTATCATGATATATCAGGTTTTGTGCTAGTTAATCACTAACAAACATACAGGTTTGACAAAATCTGTATTCAATTAAAACGTGTCTGCTTCTATACCAGGAAAATCCTGCCCATTATTAATTGCACAATATACACCTGTGATCATCCTGACAATGTCAATTTTACTTTACACTGGTAATACATTTTGTCTATTGTGTTACAATATAATTTAAAAATATATGTATATCCTTTTTGTTTTACTAAATGCTGTAATTCTATAACATTTTAATTGTTAATTTTATGTTCTTTAAGGATTGAGGAAAAATGAGTAAATTCTGTGAATAATAAAGTTGTGCTGAATCAAAGAAGCATGGGGCTAAGGGTATTAAGAAAACAATTATAAAAAATTAAGAGACTGCGCTTTATTACAAAATAGCCTTTTTTAATGCTTACAGTATGTTGAAAATATGGTTATGTTGTCCCTTTGAGAACTCCATGAGTAGCAGTAACAGTATATTCATGTATTCCACATCTCTGTTCAAGGAACTTTCACATCAATAACCAGCAAGCGCACTGCCTGTGCTATCATTCCACCCCTAAAAAATGTTTACTGATAAAAGTAATTTTATCATTAGACCTTTGCTCATCTAGCTATTGTACTGAATATGATATGTACCATCATCATCATCATCCTGTTAGATATTAAGTCTGTGGCTTTTCAGCAAATATGATTGGTAAATAGTGATGGTTAAGCAAATTTCAGCATTTTGCTTTTTTTAAAAAAAAATGTTAATCTGCTGTAAAAAATCACAAAACTGACATTTGTGGAAACACATTGGAGTCAATGTGAAGGTGATATTGCATTGCTGTTAAGCTGTAGCATATACATTGCACTACCTTGTTAGATAAGTTTCCTTCTTCTATGTTCTTTATAGAAAAAGTTGAAACAATAATCAACAAGAATATATTTTATTGGTTACCACAAATAATATTCCAACCAACAAATAAGTGGTTAAAGAAAAAAATTATGCCACATGTAAGTCAATAGTTTATACTCTAACTATGGCTTTTGGGTTTCACAGGCAAGAAAAGAGAAAACGCTTATGGGCTGATTTACTAAGAGGCAGAAGTGAATCTTCAAATTAAATTTGAATTTAAAAAATTCTAATTTCAAAGTAATTTTGGGCTATTTCAACTATCGAATAGCCCACAATTCGATTTGAATTGAAAAAAATTACTGTCCCTTTATAAAACTTTGAATTCGACCATTCGCCACCTTAAACCTGCCGAATTGCCATTATAGCCCAAGGGGGACCTCCCATAGCCTTTATAGGCAATATGGCAAAGTTTCGCAGATTCAAAGTTTTTTAAAGGGAAATTGTTTGAATTGAACAATGCATTCGAACAATTTTTATTCTATTGAAAATGGACCAATTCAATTGAAATAGGTCAATTTTCGATCGGAAAAGACCTTTAAAAAAACTTTGATGGTCAAAATTTCAAATTTTTTTCACTTTGAAAATTCAGCCATTAGTAAATCTTCCCCTAAGGTTTGAATGGTAAATTTGAATTCGAATTTTCAAAAATAATGTCCTCGGTCAAAATGCACAAATTAGAATTTAAAACCACTAACTGGAATTTGAATTTGACTGTGAGTTTTATCACACCTTGACCCTGGAAACAGTTCTAATTTGACTGTTCATGTAGAAGTTCATGGCAGAAGCCCCTTGAAATTTCTGATTGTTAATCAGGTTGCTAAGTTTTGGCAAGTTTCACTTTGAAAATGACACCCCATAGACTCCAATGTGTGAAAAAAAATGTTGTGCGTCAAAAAAAAAAAGTTTTTTTTTTTAGATGAAAACTCAATTCACTTCGAATTTGATTCGAGTTCAGAACTATCTAATCGCATTTTAGCAAATTTTTTCATAAAGAACAATTCAAATTGTGAATAAAATCTGATTTATTCGAGTTTTAGAAAATTCTCATTACTCTAACATTCTAAAAATATGTGTGCCCTATAGAGGTGCCTGTGGTTATTTGGAGCCTTTAATCATTTAGAGAAAGGCTTCTTGAAACCAAATAATATGAAATCTTGAATTTTGTTCCAAAATGTAAAACTCCTAAGTTGCACTTTTAGGTATTATTACAAAAAGCAGAGATTATTAAGTAGGTAAATCTATTACTAAGTGAAGAATATGAAGTTGCTAGTGGCAGGTTATTGTGTCTCGTTTGGTGTTGTTCTGCGATTAGTCTAGGATGTTATAATCCTTTTTATATTTTCTTTTGTCTGTAAAACCCATTTGCATTTTGTAGTTAAAGAATTCTGTCTGGTGTCTTTGTTTAAGGGAGAACAAAAAAACTTGAACATACTAATCAAAGTGAATACTTTTTATGATATCTCACTTCTGACATTCGAGGATAACTTCATGCAAATGAGCAATGTGTTAGAATTTCTACAGACAGAATATCAAACACATATGATTGGAATACAATTGTCTATTTATATTGACAGAAGTCCTTCATGTGCCTTTTTTCAAGTGCAAATTACTCTTAGATAACTTTAACTTTTGAAGTTCGCTAGGCTTTGTATTGGGATGTGAGTTATGTAATGAATGCTGATAAGGGTATGCTTGTCAGCTAACATTGTGTTGTCATAGTTCTTATGCAATGCGACTTTCTTTTAAAGTTGTAAAATCAAAAGATAAAATCTGCATAATAATAAAACAATATTACTTTGTGTAATGGGAAAATCTTGCCTAAATAGAATTGATTGATGTGTACAACATGGAAGTAAATTAAGAGAAATAAACACCTCAGTATAGGCATTTATTTTAACAGCTTTCCCTTAAACAGACAGAAGAGTTTGAAGGCATATATTTCCTGGCTGAATATCTGCATGCATGCATATAACTGTCCTAATGCTTGGCTTTGGCAGTATGGTCTTTATCATATTGTATAATGCAATAATATATTACAGGGGTGTCCAACCTGCAGCCCAGGATGGATATGAATGCCGCGACGCGCGTCGGAAACGACGCGCGACTCGTTTCACGAATTTTTTCACCAATTCGCGAATTTCTCTGGAAATTCGCCCATCACTATATAGGAATAGGCAGGAGGGGGACCCTTCCCATTGTCCAGTTAGTAGTAATAATAATATAATAAGTCTATTTAATATCCAGGTGTTTCATATTCAAGTGTATACCTCCATCTGGTTATTCAGCTGGTATTGTAGTTATTTTCTGTGCATTTTCTTTACTTTTTCAATTCAAAAGTGTTTGTGTATTTCATGTGTGGCCCCAGACAACTTTTCTTTTTCCAATGTGGCCCAGGGAAGCCAAAAGGTTGGACACCCTTGATATATTATATATGTATAAAGTAACACCTGATTGCATCTTACTTGATAAATATGATTGGCAGGAACCATAGTCCTCAACAAAGCATTGTTTCCTCCTTACTTGTTGTTATAGCGAATTCTAGTGAAAGTATTAAAGGGGTGGTTCACCTTCACTGATCACTTCCCATATTTCAACTAACAATGTTCCCCAAAGCATAATTGAAAAGGTTTCTGTATGAAAATGTATCTATAAAGCTAAATACACCCTTTCAAACATGTCCACATGTGCAATTCGACATCGGCGAATACATTTGCAAAACACCAGCGAAAATTCGCTGGCGTCAAAAAAAACTGAGACGCATACCAAAAATGACGCGACACATGTCAAAAACGTGACGCCACTCGTTTTGCAAATTTTTCACCAATTCGCAAATTTCCTGCGAAATTCACAAATTGGCGAAAAATTTGTGAAACAAGCCGTGTATAATTTTTCGGCAAAACGAGATAGATTCGCCCATCACTACTGGGAGGCATTGCAGGACTTTTGCCAGAGGATGGAGTGTTTTACCCCAAGCATTGCAGGTCACATGGGATTGTGGTGACATCACCAGCTCAGCTTTGCCCATACACTACTCTTATTGGCTACCATAATAACAGCTTTTCAAGTTGCGACCAAGCAGCATGGTAATATAAGAGTTTATTTCTCCTGCTTGCTATTCCCAGCAAGCAGGATTGAAGCCTCTGTGCTCTGACATAATTCCCCAGCATGTACAGCAGAAGAATTTCTTTAGTCTCTGTCTACCAAATAAAAAGTAGCAACTCACTATTAGAGCAGAGACACACAATGTGATTCGGGAAGATTAGTTTCCGGTGACAAATCTCCTCTTCTTTAGGGCGCTGGCTACAGTGAAAAACAAACAAGATATTCCTGATACATTACTGATACATTAGATAGCTTTAAGAAGGGGTTGGATAGCTTTTTAGCAAATGAGGGAATACAGGGTTATGGAAGATAGCTCATTATACAAGTTGATCCAGGGACTGGTCCGATTGCCTTTTTGGAGTCAGGAAGGAATTTTTTCCCCCTCTAAGGCAAATTGGAGAGGTTAAGGATGGGGTTTTTTGCCTTCCTCTGGATCAACTAGCAGTTAGGCAGTTAAAAAAAAAAAGGTTGCTCTTGATGGACGTGATTCTTTTTTCAGCCTAACTTACTATGTTACTATGTTACTATGTATTCCAACATTGCAATCACATCATAGTGATCTTCCTCTGCTTCTAAGCTGACTATTATTTGTTAGGCTGGTTTTAGGAAAAAACGTATAAGAGTGTAAGCAGTGCAACCCTTAAGAACCCTCCCCCTGTGCAAACATGGCACCAAACAGGAATTCAATTAATTACCATAGAAACCCAGATTGGGGGTGAAAAACTAAAGAAAACCAGCCTAACAAAGAATAGTCCAAGTAAAAAAATAGTAAAAGCTTTTAGAAGCTGAAGTTTTATATTCAAGTTTTTTATGATTTTTTAATATAAGTATTAAAAAAAATAGATTTTCTTTAAAACTCTAATTTGAATTAATGATTTTTAGCACCAAAAGTCTTTAATTCTAGTAAAAATTTGAATTCAAACATTGATAGATTGGCCCCTTAGTCAAGCAAACATCTGAAATTAATCTAAAAAGTTATATAATTACTTTTATTTTATTGCATACAAACTCTTTCCTGGATTAGAAACCAAACCAGGTATTGCTATGAAAACTATTTGCAGAAGAAAGAAAATAATTTCTGATAAAGATGGTACTTTCAGATTAAGCACACGTTAACGAATCTCTTCCCTCTATAGATATTTGATTTTTGCACTACAGGAACTGAGCCAAAAAATGAACACTGTGCTGAAGTCCATTAACAAAATGTAAAATCTTTAGGATTTAATCAATACTGTACAAATTGTCTGTTCTACAGAATATCGTTAAACTCTCATAAACTAAGAAGTTTAAATCAGAGCTGTGCATTCCGACTTTCTATTTGGAAGAGCAGAAAAGATGCTTTGACAGAAAACGTGACCAATTGCTGCACTTTATTCATAAAATGTAAAAGTAAATTATTAGTTACATTTTCACATTTAATTGAAATTAATCATTGTTAAAGTCTTCCAGTCAGGATGATCTGATTTCATCATTTTGTCCAAGAACATCTTTAAATTCTAAAATATATAACAAACTATGGGGTAGATTTGGGGCTAAGTGGGCTTTTCTATTGTCTGTTTTTTTTGCCCGAAAAACTGTTTTATTGCCATTACAAAAAGTTTTTTCGCTAAATGCACTGTGCAATACATTTTGAATGATATTTTGGTGACTGTATTACATCTTTAGTGCATTTTTAGCAATTTAATTGCATTTTAGCCATTTTGCCACGTTGTCCACTTGTTTCTGTCCGTAAAACCAATTTGGCCAAGCTTAAACACTGAAACTGTGAATCTGACTGCTGATTCCACTAGGTGAAAAAAAGTGTTGATTTTAGTGTTTTTTTTATTTTAATTATTTTGTATTCCACACTGTGCTTAGTTTTATCTGTCTCTGTACACCACATAGTTTATGGATATCGGGCATCAAACTGTTTAGTAGACCCCTTGCATTCATATTTAGGATGTTTTCTCTTGCTGGCTAATGCTATGTGGTAAATGCTAGAAAGGGGAAGCCTTGAGGTAATTTTCAGGTATTTCATCAAAATCAACAATATTCTGAAAGCATTGCGACTTGGTGAAGAAAGACATGGTAACCATTTTAAATTTTGGCTGAATGTATTTTTATATGTTTTTATCCTGCAATAAATGCAGTAAATTTGTTGATTTTTAAAGTGACCTCCAGGACAATCTGTATGCACTAACTTTATATTGAGGTCTATAAACGACAGATACTGATGCACAACAGGCATCAAACTTTTCAGTGAACCCCTAGCATTCATATTTAGGATGTTTTTCTTGGTACTGTGAGCTTCCGGTAGCAAAACCCAAGGCCCTGGTATAGATTTCAGCACAGAAACGGACACTGACACAGCCTTTTATGGTTAAATTGCAGCTTTGTTGGCATTTATTTGCAACTGAACACAATTCTTCAGCCCAGTGGCTTCACATGGGGAATCACATAAGTGTTTAACAAAAAACAGAACCGATCCTAACATCCTCACTGGTGTTCACTTTACTCACATTTGAGTTTGGCCCTCTCTGGCTTTTACTTGGACCACAAATCCCAGAATCCTCTCTGGACTCAATTGAGACACTCTTATCTCCTGGGAGTAGTTTCTCTGGTCTTCTCCCAGACCTTTGGCTCTCTATCCAAATCAGAGGATCACTCTCTGGTTCCCTGGTGCTCACCAGCACTCCTTCTGTGGCCCTCACTCTCCTCCACTCAAGGAGGTCTCTAGAGGAAAAACAGCAGCAACCACAGCCAGCCATGAGGTGTTGCTCCACACCTCCTTTTAACTATCCTTAATTAACCAATTGCTTAGCTAGCTACCTAGTTTAGGCAGCTGCAAACCCTTACATGAAGCAAGGGATGGAAGCCCACCCTGCTCTCTTCCATTTACTCCAGGGACCCTTAATCCAGATTTTACTGAGCAGTTCACAATTAAGCAGCATTACTTGATTCAGCAACACAGTTGCTTAATACTGGTGAAATATAAATGATATTGTGCCCTTTAGACATCCATATTTTACAGTACCTAATGCAATGTTGGAGATAAGACGGTTCTCCAGAAGAAAATACTGCATAATTTCATAGGTAAAATAAAAATCTGCTCCATCCACAAGAAATGCCTCTAAAATGAGAGAGCACAAAATGTCCAAAAAAGTCTGGAACTGAGTGCAAATGAAATGTGAAGTTCTGCTGGCATTTAAAGGGTTAATAAAGAACCAAAGAATCACACAAAGTACAATCATACAAAATAATTTAAATACAATTCCTAACAATTAACTTTAAAACCTATCCAGCTATTTAGAAAACAGAAATATGAATGTGAGTTATACTGAGTTCATTTTATTCATTAATGGTTTTTATTGAAAAATTGTATAAATTCTTTAATAGATGCCTTTTATTTTTGCTATTTTCCTGACAATGGACTGAGCACATTAGCAAATTTTATAAAAATATATTTGTCTGTGCTGGGTTAATGAAAATTGTCAATGCACTGTCACATGAATACTGAAAGCCAAATGAACTGTTGACGGAGGACTTTACTAGGGTGAGAGAGCGGAATTGAGCGCACTAGTGCACTAGTGTTACTGCCTCCCCTCCCGACAGGTAAACCAGCGAGGGAGGATGGCATTTCAGGCGGCTCCTTCGTCAGAATGGTCGTTGATTGTTAAAACCAAAGAAAACAGTTTGGCTCAGGGCACTTACAGCTTTAGAATTTCAAATTCTGTGTGGTTTAAGAACACTGAGTATGTAAAACTTTTTTGCACACAGTTTTCATGTAGAAAGCTTTCTTCTCCACCTATATCATTACTCCAGATGGACATTTACAACCTACAGTGCTTAACATTTAAACAATTGCATAGTTATGACACCTAAATGAGCTCCTTGCTTTTAAAACAAGATTCAAATGTTTACAGATTCAGTATTTCAGCATGAGTTATAGATGGTAGCCCATTGTGGGCACAGGAGAGGAATGTGTAATTGAACACTTAGAACTTAACAGCTAACAAAATAGCTCAAGACTATCCAGTCAGATTCTGTGATTAATTCAATGTATTAATATGAGTTGCCCCATTTAAATATGTCCTCTAGTATTTTTAGCTAAAGATCATCATAGAAATAGTGAATGTCTGTTTTAAAAAGCACATTTTTACTTTTTTATGAATCAACTCTTTAATGTAAGCTTGGATAAAGTTAGGGCCTGTGTGCATTTATCCAAATATTACAAAGGTTGACTTTCACACCTGGTTCACAAATATTCAATAAAAACTGTCAGTTAAATGGAGGGGCTTTTACTGACAGGCACATGCACTGCTAAGATGGCTTGATCTCTAACAGTTCTCCAGAACTCCACTACTTTATACAGAAATCGAAAAAGCTATTTACTAAACTCTATCTGGGTTACTGTTGGGAGAAGTGGTTCTTAACTAACCTGACATAATACCACTTTTGAAAAAGGGCAGCAAGTTTGACTATTGCAATTAGAGATCTATAATTCACATATCAGTAGTAGGAAAAGACATTGCATTATTTATATTTATGTCTAATGTTGATAATGCGAATTATGAACAGAAGGTTTAGAGATCAAATTGTGCAGCTAGATCTACTGCGTGGTGGGCATCTAATTTGATGGAATGCTTTGACTGGGTAACTAAAGAAGTTAGTCAAGATAAAGCAGAATTGCTTTTATCAAGTTTTTTGGCACTGTCCCTATAATGTACTGTATAGTACCCAGGGGCAATCCTATGGCTGCTTTGTTTTAGCACTCTCTACAGTAGTGGAGGCAAATTTCCGTTTTACAAAACTGAAATCCAGTTCTTAAAGGTACTGGAGGTGGCTTTTTGCTGCCCCTGGCAACAGGGGGGGAAGACTGCATGATGATTGCTGCAAGATCTTGTTCTCCTTTATATAAGCATATGTACTTGAAATTACAAGTGATATGCAAGTTTTTATGCATTTTTTATTATCCATCCTTTTTGTAGCTGACACAAATGTCCCAAAACTGAGATGATATTCCTGGAAGTGTAGGTCAAATGATTTATAGAAATTGAAGAAATGGACAAGGGTCTGCGATATCTAAAATATAAATGCTTGTGCAGAATTCACATAAGCTTCATAAACAGCAGTACTTATATGCCAATGCAACATAGGTACAATTAAAAAAAAAATCAGAACATCAGCATGCACAGTGTAGAATGATAGAAGAATGAGAGTGTAGTTTTATGTGTGTGTTCCTCTGTACAGCAACTGTAAAGTGTTAATTCGTTTTATTTATTTATTTATTTAGGATATTTAAACATACACCAGGGCTTGATAAATTATAATTAAACAAATGTAAAGACAATCTAAATTTCACAGAGAAATAATTATATAATGTAAAAAAATTGGTTAATTTCTATTATAGAGGATCAACATTCCATCCCATTAAATGAAATGAAGCTACATAGCTATAAAAAGATACCCTTCCTAAATATTTCAAGACGACAATAGCGGAGCAGACTATTTAAAACAGTCTTCTATTGTTATCCAGTCTCCAAAATAGACTGGGGCTGCCACCTCAACGGCCTTCCATAGCCATGAAAGTCCCCAACAATGGCACACTCCTCTGAACTCCATCACTGCCCTCCCAATGTGTTCATCCGAGTTGCACCATTAATTTCCTTGTAACTGCCTGTGGTTTCTGCAATCAGATCTCTTTGCAGACCAAGGGGCAGGTTTGGGGTGGCCAGACCCACAAGGTCTTCTGGATCCACTGGATTTTCTCTGGTGCCCCACTGGCCCAGTTCAAAGTTTAATAGATTGGGTTTAGATAAAAAACTAAATGTTTCAAATTTGTGCCAAGTGCCAGGTTCCTTTATCAACTAAACTATTTTAGGTCAAGTGTGGAATAATTATAAGCTCCATAATATCCATAAACAGGTCCAAAGCCAAAGGTCCAATGTATTAAGTAATAATTGTCTTACATTATGTCCTATACCCTGCACCCTTCCTCCCTCTCATTTTTGGAATTTGCTTATCCCAGAGTTACACCACTGGTTCCATATACATTATGGAGCAGATTAATCAAAACTTGAGTTTGAGTTTATTTCATTTCAGAAAAAACACAGTGAAAAAACACAAGCACGAATATTTAGGTGTTGGCTAAAACTAAGTGTGAAAGTGAAAGTGTGATCCAGTCACAATAGCACTGTGATTTTCATTTTACTACCCTCAAGGATTTAAATGCTGGGGAATTCCCTACCAAATCTGGAGAAGCCACTCAAAAGAGTGATGAAATGTTTAAGGGGTTTATTTATTAAAGTCTAAATGCTATTCAAGTTTATTTACTATAAAATCTGAATTTTTAGTGTAAAAAATCCTCAACTTTTTCAATATTTATTATACCCCAAGGATGCAACAAGCCAGAACCTGTCAAGGTCCTGTAGAAGTCAATGGCAGTGGTGCTATTTGCAATCTGAAGATATTATGGCCTGAGCTGGGTTTCATATGATAATCCATTCATTTTCAGGCTTCTCTGCTGATTTTCCGAAAAATTCATGCTTTTCGGGTGTCAAATCCAAAAGATTCCGATTTTTCACCCAACAATCCAAAAAAGTTGCAGTTTTCAAGCGACAATCAAAAAAAGTTTTTCCCAATCCCATTTTTTTCATGATTTCTTTTTTAAATCATAGATAAATGTAAATTGTAGATTCTAGTTTGATCAGACTTTTTTTAAATTTAAAATCAGATTCTGATTAATAACCTCCTTAATGTCCAGTTGCTGACTTAATTCTACTACATACTGGATATCATGACCTGGATAAATGAGAATCTTCATAGACATATTCCTTCATTGTTGTTCACATTTCTCCTCTTTTTTCCCATTTCTTCCATGTTGTGCATGGACCAACCAGATTCTGTGTAACTATGGTTTCAAAAAGAAACTTCATATTTATTTTGAAATAGATAATAGAGCAAATGTCCTTATGTGGAAAAAAGGGCCATTAAAGTTAATACCTCTCTAGCCCCATGGTAGACTGAAGGTAAACTATTAATCACTAGTGATGGGCGAATCTCCCGAGATTCACTTCGCCGAAAAATTTGCGAATTTCCAGAGAAATTCGGGAATTGGCGAAAAATTTGTGAAACAAGTCGCGGCACGCTTTTGACGCGCATTGCGGCAACTTTGGCGCGCTGCGTCGTTTCCGATGTGCGTCGCGTCGTTTCAGACGCACGCCGTGTCAAAAACGACGCGCGACTCGTTTTTCCGGCGAATTTTTGCCAAGTGAAATTTCGCTGGCGATTCGCGAATCGCGGGAATTCACCGCGAATTCGCCCCTGGCGAATAAATTCGCCCATCACTATTAATCACTCATGTGCATGGACTAACCATATTTTCATGTGTAATAATTGTTTCTCATTCTTTTTCATAAGACTATTAGCTAATATTGGAAAGAACAGTGTTATATGATCTTGGTTTGTGCTATGACCATATCCAATGGACTACCCACCAATTCAGATTCATTGAGTTAAGTTTCTTAAAAATAACATGAGAAAATCTTTAAAGTAAAGATATCTTAATTGTCTTCCTTGAAATTAAACAGCTGGTTATAAATTTATAGCATAAAATAATACCTAAACATTCATCTGGGTATTTTATGGCAGAGGAAGAACATATCATTTAATAGTGTAGAACTAATTGTGGAATGCGTTGATTTACCCAGCAGACCTTGTTCTTACTTCTACAAGGGAAAAAAGTGAATAAAGTACTAAAATGCATTAAAATGTGTATGCAATAGCTGGTGGGCAAAGGCTTCCAGCGGAGGCAAAAAGTGAAATATGAACAAATTTAAAATGTGACTTCATGGATTTGCACTTGAGATAAAAGATATTTAGACTGTATCATTCCTGCAGAGAATGAAAGTGTCACCTCCAGGATGATCATACTCCAATGGCCCAGAAACCAAATCAAAGTAGCTTTTGAACAAGAATTCCTGCCTTCCAAATCACCTGGCTAGTTAAAGTCCTGCTGCTTTTAATGAAGATCCTAAATGAATTGTTAATGAATGAATGCAATTAACATTTCTTCTAATTGAATACTTCAGAGCTGGGTGATAAATTGTGTTTTCAAACTTACAAAGTAAAGGAGGAATTGAAGTGTCTTACTGATATCCAAATATACTTCTTAGTCTCTTAGAAAGGGCACAAAATAATTTTAAATTTTTTTTTATTTACGTACAGGTTGCACACTTCAACTGACGTAGCTCAAACTGTTCTACATAGGGTTTTAGGTCACATCATGTCTTGCAGAGAAGAATCAGATGAATCCCTTGTTCACTTAGATGTAAGAATAATGACATAGAAATCAAAGAGAAACCTCATATTTATTTTAAAAATGGCTAATATTGTAATAGGCTTATTTCTTATGCTGGAAGAGGTCTAGTGAGAATAATATCTGTCTAACACCATGTTACACTAAATGTACACTTATCTATAGCTATATCATGTCATTCTAGTTGTTTATGGTAATCTTAATTTCTTCATTTTCTATATACATATAGCATATATAATTGTGTGTGTGTGTGTATATATATATATATATATATATATATATATACAGT
>CM044431.1:47301152-47330998 GCA_024363595.1 Xenopus borealis | reverse complement strand
TTTTTTTTTAACAAGGGGTTGAGTTCTCCTTTAAGAAACAGGGGAAGGAGTTCCCCGTCCCGTAGAGCTTACACTTACACAGTGTGTACAATTATTATACATTAATTATGTTATTACTAAACCTCAGTATAAACGCCGGCACAGATTTCCCAGAGCGCATGTTTGAGGTGTAGTAAATCAGCACTAGAAGGAATTCAGCACCCCGGACAGCAACGTCCCGCAGCTTTAGTCAGGACTAGGACCCTGAAGCTATTCCGGCTCGTGCACAGCGCAAAGCCACGCCCATCAGGCTGCTTGTATAGAATGTGCGAGGAGACAGACTTTGGCAGGGTACCAGAGTAGTGCAGCCGGGCAGCAGCAGCCTAGTGCGTGCCCCTGGGAGGTTCGGGGGTCGGGGAGGCACGGATGGGAGAAGATCAGCAACTGGCAACGGAAAACCCAGAGCTAAATACCTGAGGTCTCTTTGCTTCTTAACAAATGAGTCAGGTCGTGCCGGACTGCAACTTCCACAGTACGTGTTGCATAGGGTCTGCGACTGCGTCTGAAGTTCATCCGAAGTCTGCAGTGATATTCTTCACCTAAACGGAACCAATCTCAGCTGAGCAGCAGGGAGCTGACTCCAGACAACATCTGCAGGCTGCGCACAGGTAAGCTCTACCCATCCATCAGCTGTGAGTGTGTGCGACTCCTGTGCATTGCCCAACTACATCTAGCTCATTTATTTTGATTTTTATAAACCATGTAATCCTTTACTGTCATTATCTTATCATAATGTAACAATGTTGTAATAGTAGTGTCAGAATCAGAATTCCTAGCCCAGGATCTTAGACCTTGCCTGGTATTGCTGGAGTTTGGTGTTACTCTCCACTTGCTGATGCTGGACATCAAACAACTCTTCTGTATCGATCTACTTCAATGTCAATGGCAAACACAGTGGGACCTGAAATATCTTTAGGTTAAAATAAAGGAAAATGATATGCTACCCTCTTCCATTGGCTGATCAAACCATAATTTGAAAGTAAATGTAAACTAATAGTTTGTGGCTTTTAGTGGTGAAATGTGAAGGGAATCAGGTAGGGGATCACTTTTGTATTTATTTGCTTATAGAGAACTATAGGTTTAAATCAGGGCTCCCCAACCTTTTGTTAACCCGTGAGCCAGCCACATTCAATGTAAAAAAAAAGTTGGTGAGCAACACAAGCATGCAAAAAGTCCTTGGGGGAACCAAATATGGACTGTGATTGGCTATTTGGCAGCCTCTATATGGACAGCAGCCTACAGGAGTCTCTTTTTGGCAGTACAGCTGTTTTTTTATGCAACTAAAACTTTCCTTTAGGTCAGCAATTAAATAATAAGCACCTGCTTTGAGCCCACTGAGAGCAACATCCAATGAGTCGGAGAGCAACATGTTACTCACAAGCCACTAACTGGGGATCAGTGGTTTAAAGTCTGAATGGACCCTTAAAATTTTTGACAATTCTGCAGGCAAGTCAGTGGGAGGCAACTTGTTCCCCTTACTTTGGCAGTCACCCTGCACATGTGCACAGTAGGATTGGAGTTGGGTAGGACTAGGACAGTGCTGGAGTTGTTTGTTTATAGGTGAGGGCTTGAAGGACAAGGAAAGTTAAACTTAAAGTTAAAGAAGTAGCTAGAAATGTTGTACATTATATTTTGTGTTTCTGTACCAGCGCAAGGCAACCACAGCCCTTTAGCAGTAAAGATCTGTGTCTCCAAAGATGCCCCAGTAGCTCCCCATCTTCTTTTCTGCTGATTCACTGATTCACATGCTCTGTGCTGCTGTCACTTACTGAACTCACAATATATAGTACACATAGAATAGGAATGTATACTTAATATGTATAATTACTACACGGCAGCACAGACACCAGTGCAACTAGCATCAGCATTTAATTATCAGCCCTGTAGCATCAGCTTATATTACAGGCCAACCTCATTTTCTGACGTATAATTAGTGACGACCCCTAAGCTTAGCTTCTCAACAGCTTCTCAGAGCCCACTGAGCATGTGAGTGTCACAGATACTTTCCAAGATAGTGACCCCCTGTGACAAGTGTGAAGTCCTGGATCATTACTGCTATTGACAAGCTGAAACTTTAGGCTGGTGCAATAAGTTCATTATATCAAACATGGCATTTTTATTCCTTAATTTTTAGGGTTTCTTTGTCCTTTAAAGGGGAACTAAAGTCTAAAATAGAATGCTAGAAATGCTGTATTTTATAACTAAACATAAACATGAACTCACTGCACCAGAAGCCTAATTAAACAAATGCTTTATGCTTTAAAAGTTGGCCTCAGGGGGTATCATCATCTTGTAACTTTGTTAAACATCTTTGCAAGACCATGAGCATACTCAGTGTGGGCTAGGCTTCAGTCGTGAGGCTAAGCTTAGGGATCACCATAAATTATCAAAACTGCACAAGTCATCAATAATATAGAAGATCTATAATATCTGCCATAGAAGCTGATGCAGCAAGACTGATTAATAATCAGAATATACAGACTGCACTTGGTCTGCAAATACGAATAACTACATGTTCTCCGGCTGCTCTACAGAGAAACAAACAAAGCTACTTGAGGTAAGGTAAGTAAGGTGGGGCTCCCCCCTGCCATTTGAAAGTATGATACTTTCCCTGCAGAACAGTTAGGGGCCATCTGAAGTTTCTGAAATTTTTCTGCAGCAGTCAGGACTAGGAGTGATGGGAGTATCTCACTGCATACAGTCAGGTTTCTTATAAAAATAGTGGACTTTTTTAAATTAAAGTATATTAGATATAAGTTTCTTTTTCATTAAAGAACATAAAAAATGGATTTTATTTTTTGTCTTTACATCCCCTTTAAGTGGGTGCATGCATGCTGTTGCTGATAGACAATGGTAAATGCAAAGAAGACCATGATGGTGGTTAGGGAAATGGTTCTCAGGAGTGTATTTTCATAAGGATATGATACTTGGCATTATGCACCAATATTGCAGCCTAATGTGGTGAACTGCACATGTGTTTTACCCAAAACAAAGTTCAGAATGCCTGGGAGTATGCAGCCAGGGGAACAGAGGATCTAAAGTTTGCTACTTATCTAGTAACCCATTTAACTAATAGGAAGGTAGCATTTTGTAACACTGGGCTGGAAGTAAATATCTGAAAGGTTGTTATGAGTTACATGATGTGGGCAAACATAAGACTTTTTATCACATTGCCCCTCTTATCTTTTGTGGACTAGGACTGCTGTACCTGGGTTATGTACTGCATTCCTCCAAAAAGACTGAGGCTTTCACTGTTACAATACTCCTTGTTCTTATAAAATGAATACTGAAGATTGTTTTGTCGAACTCTTGTGACATGATGTTCATCTGTCTTCCACCGTGTAAATTCTGCTTTTGGCAGCATAGCTAAAAGTAACATGCAGTCGGTGTGAATCCAAAGTTACCTGCTGGGTTGGAATTCTTTATCCTAATGAACTCCAGAGAGCAAGAACTGGGTCACCCAATAAATGGAATCAGAAAAGCCTAAGTTTCAAGCTTACAACAGTTGAGAATCTGCAAAGTTTGGTATTTTATAGAAATTTATAGAAAGTAATGTTGCTATTTTTGCATTAAATTTAGAACAGCGAGAGAGAAAGAGTGTTGTACTAGACACATAGACCCTGTATATTGTGAAATATCAGTTGGTACCTTTGTATTAATGTCACTTTACATGACTCCCCCAAACAAAATACATACACCCATTTACAACCTAATTGTTTTCAACACACTTGTCAGACCTTTAATTAAGAGCAACATAATAAGTTAATATTCAGGTCTGTAGCAACTGTTTTTCATTTTAAAGGAGCCGTTGCCAACTCTAAAGTTTAAGAAACTTCTTTAAAAAGGTTTTTATTAACATTGCATCTGCATTAGTCAAATGCATGAATCCATGGCATAGGAAAACAAAACCAATAATAAGAAACCAAACCATCCCTATATATTAGCACTATGTGTATGTGTAATTTGCCCCTCATAAACCCAAAATGTGAACTTTTTTACTCACTAAGTGATCCAGGTACTATCTGTACACAGTCTATTGCTTCCATTTTATAGTTATAATGTTAGCATAATTACAAAGATTGTTCACCAATCATCTCAGTCCTGTCAAGTGGTGTTCACAACTAAATATTCCTACTACATTCAGACAACAAGATACATTTTATCAAGACCCATTAGACCTGTTTGTAAGGCTTTAGTGTGTGGGAGGAAAACCCCCTCTTGCAGCCAGAATCAACCTTTGGCATCAAGGGCTGCAAGACAGCAATGCTGATCACCAAGCCACTGTGCTGTCTAATTATAATGTTACAAATGAAGTTCTTTGGAAGCTGTCTTGGATGTTCTTGGAGTGTATGAGGAGTAAAGTATTTATAGCTGGATGGCCAAATAAACAAACAGTCCTCCTACATTTGCACACTACTTAGGAGTCATCATCTAACTTCATGCCAAGTTCCAGTTCTGTCACTTTTAACTCCTTATCCCTCTACAAACCAAAAATAGGGAAAACATTCTTCAAAATCTCAGGCGTTGATTATTATTATCTTCCCGATAACGTAGTTAGCTCAGTTTGCAATAGGTAACTTAGGAAATATGTATAGGAGTGCTGAAATGTCCAGTGTCCCACATTAGGTATATCTCATAAATCTAATTAGAAATGCATCTGCTCTGGGGCTGCAGAAATATCTGCACATGCCAGCAGAACACATTTGGTTTACAGCCTGCTTGTGTTTAGGAAGGAGAGGAATCACCCAAAATAAAGTAAGGGAGAATCTTAAAATTAATTTATTTATGGGGGGGGGGGATCAAACAAGTTTGCAGAGATCACAGCTGCTGGTTGCACATCTCTAATTGATTTAGCTGGCTCTGGTGGCAAAGATTTATTATTTCTTCCCCACTGATTTTAATTGACTGAACTCTGCATTCGAAGAGCCAGGAAAACACATTTGGACAAGTGCATGTCTAATGATTAGTTCATGTGCAAGGATATGAGTTCTTTTTGAGAGTGCAGAGCGTTATAAAGTACATTTTCCTTCGACAGGCTCTACTCTGCCTCTTGAAGTCTAGTGACGGAGCTTATACTGTATATGCGTGTTATGCTTGACAGGTATCGAGTGGCAGTGCATTAGAAAAGAAAGCAATAAAGAAATCAATGATGTTTTTAAACTAGTTTGTGGTATGAACTTTATTTCCATATAGAAGTGCTTTGTGTTACTGTTGTAATTGGACTTGGCACTTGGCACAGGGTGGCTATTACTTTAACCCAGTGAGAGTTCTCATTGGCTATAGTTTTCTTCTAACCTTGTTTCAAAGTTTGAGATGAAAAAAAAAATGGGATTTTAATAGTTTTGAGCACTGCAGAATCCTGGTATTGGAAGTTTAGTGTAGCATTTGTAACACTTTATTGTCCTCAACTACTTTCATTCAACCGTATGTCCACCATTTTTTGGAATCCCACAGTGTCACTACAAGCCAAACAACATACTATTATCTAAGCATAAGTATATTACCATACATTATAGAAATAATTGCTGGATATATGCAATCAATTTGCCCTACAGGAATACTTACATGGCCTTACACTTGCTCCCTGATGTAAAACATACTTTGTGTAATGAAAATGTTTGGACTTGTGCTAAATGAATTATTTGGTATAAACAAAGAAGGCACAAGTGATATAAATAATAGAAGGTCAAGAGGCGGGTAGAGGATCTCTTATTCGGAAATCCTGTATCCAGAAAGCTTCAAATTATGGGAAGGTCATATTCCATATAGTCCATTTAAAGCAAATAATTAAATTTAAAAAAAAATGTTAGCTTTTTTTCTGTAATATTAAAACAATACCTTGAACTTGACCCTAACTAAAATAGGATATTATTTAGGCAAAACAATCCAATTGGATTTAATTAATTTAATTCATTTTTTTTTAGTAGACTTATGGTACGGAGATCCAAATCATGGAAACAACAGCGCTACGAAATAAGTTGGCGCCATAGAAATACATTTTAATAATAATAATAATAATAATAATAATCCCTTATATAGAAAACCCAGGTCCCAAGCATTCTGGATAACCTGCACTATACCAGAAAAAGAACAAAACTGACACACTGAAACTACATTTCTCTGTCTACTGCTCTGTACCATAAAAATTTACTTTGGTCTTCATATTGATTTTAATACTCCCTTTAAGAGCAGGTTACCAAAAAACAAGATGGACAGTGGCCAGTTATCAGTCTGCTCATCCAGTGTGCCTTTTGAATGCTAGCCTTGAGCAACACAGGAGACACTTTAGCCAGTTGCACCAAAGTGCTAGCAATTGTATTAGATTCATACTACAAATAGTAGGTCTGACAGCATTGGGACTGATGTCTGTAGTGTGTAAACAAGCACTAAATATGACTGGGAATATGTTGCGAATAAGGCAATATCAGCAATCAGATATGGAACATGTTGTCTTCTAATATGGAGAAATCAAAGGCAATTTCAGTCCTGCGAATAATGTAAGAAAAGTCACTGATGTTATTAGTGTAACATGACTCTGTGTACAGGTATGGGATCCACTATATGGAAATCCAATATGCAGAAAGTTCTGAATTACGGAAAGGCCATCTCCCATAGACTCCATTATAATCAAATAATCCAAATTTTTAAAAATGATTTCCTTTTTCTCTGTAATAGTAAAACAGTAGCTTTTACTTGATTCCAACTAAGATATAGTTAATTCTTATTGGAAGCAAAACCAGCCTATTGGGTTTATTTAAGGTTTATATGACGTTCTAGTAGTCTTAAGGTTTGACAATCCAAATTACAGAAGGATCCATTATCCAGAAAGCCCTAGGTCCCAAGCATTCTGGATAATAGGTCCCATACTTGTACTATTACAAATACCTTTGGTCATGGGGTAAATAATTCCTATGCAGTAGATATACTGTATATACAAAATATATGTATATTATATTTAAAGTTTATACTGTATATGTAGTATTGCTTTCCTTGATTGTAGGATTGAAATGGGGGTTGACATTTCAAGTTATAAGGGCAAGAAGCTGGAGTTTCAGCACAATAGACTATACTTCATGATGTTTTGCACTGACAATAAAAAAAACCTACTCCAGTGTTTATTTGAAAGATATGAAAAATAATGTAAATGAATGTGAATAAGACTTCTCCTAAATCAGTTTGTCTGCTGGTGACATACAGGGCAAAGTACTGGAGCTAAAGTTATTTCCCATTCAGGTGAACGGAACACTCTGGGGCATAATTATCATCGTTTTGAGAGAAAATTCTCTATGAAGATCTCTACAAAATGCCCCCAGTACATGTTTAGGCAAATGTTTGTTGTAGCTCTTTTTTTTTTTTCTCTCTATCTTTGATAAATATACCTCATTAAACTAACATATCTGAAGCTTAATGCCAGCTTTTTTTAATGTATACTTTTCCCCGGAATATATACCTGCATTGTTATAACAATGTATGAAAGTGGTATTTAAATTTCCATAAAAAAGAGAGCATCAGTGTAATTATTAATTAGAGTTAAAGTCTGTCTCTGCATTTGCCTATGGTAATGAGCTTGAGATGTGTTAGCGCTTCAGTATAACTCTTAAATGTAGTAAGCTGAATTAGATAAGAAATGGTAACTGTCAGCATGAAATGTAATACCGCTGTATTTTAAAGGCGGCTCGGGGGGATAATAAAATATTAAAGAATAGTTTTTCCTCTGTGGAATCCAACATATATAATTACATTTTTCATAAAGATGGTAATTTTGAGTTATTTTACCAACATTTTTTGGATGCAGGAGCAAGGATTTAAAGGTGAGATTTTTTACTGTTCAATAAGAACTACAGCTTTTAAATTCTATTGCATGTTGACTTGTTGGCCTATCTAATTCTAGACGTCAGTCTCTTTCCTTATCTTACTTTAGGATTATTGCCGAAACAATTGTCAAACTTCGGTATGTCTACTATTCTAGGGACATTTCATTCCTGTCCACACTGTCAGTAAACCTTGTGCAAATAATTATGCAGTGCTCAAATTATTTATTTTAAAAAAGTGAAAGGTGGAAATTTCTGACAGTTCAGTGTTTGTACATTGTACTAATAATGAATTTTTATTTCAAGACCAGAATAACAGCATACTGTATATTTATTACTGGATCTAGACTAATACACTTTAAATTGATGCTTTAAACACAACTGCTTTAAAACAAAAAGAAAAATGCTTTTGCTAGAATGTTTTTGTAGAATAACTTTATACCAGTCTAAAGTTGGTAATAGGATCTGTTAACTGTTGCTAAAACATAAATAGAAATGTAGTGTATACTTAGAGGCTGATATACTAAAGGTCAAATATCGATTCCTGCCGTCAAAGTAAAATTGTTCGATTCAAACGATTTTAGCGTACGATCGAATGATTTAACTTCGATAAAATAAAACTTAGAAAAATGGTCTAGCAGGTCCCCATAGGCTAGCATAGCACTTTGGCAGCTTTTATTTGGTGAAGTAAAAAAAGAGTTTTTTTATAGAGACAGTACTTCGAATTTCGAAGTCAAAGGATTTTACTATTCGACCATTCGAATCAAATGGTCGAATGGTCGAAGTAGCCTATTCGATGGTCAAAGATTTTCAAAAATGTACTTAAAAAAATAGAATTTTTTGCATTTGACTATTCACTTCGACACTTAGTCAATCAGCCCCTTAATAATTCTTTTTGACAAAAACTTCAGCCTAACATTATATGCTTACTGCAAACTGACTCGTGCTGAAATCAGCAGTTGAAATCTATCAGTATGGGTGCCATCTGGCCAAGGCCAGACCCATTATTACAAACTTTCCTGGAATGTATCTGCTGGTAAATTTGAAACTACTTGTTATTTTGCCCTGTTCCACTCCTAACACATCCCAAATCCTTGCTTTTCAGAGGAACTTTGACCATTTGTGGTACGATTCCTCCCCTTATATCATTGCCCCACCCACTTGACATCATCGGTTCCCACCCTTGCCCTACTTAGTACAGGCTGGTATTTTTTTAAGAAAGAGGTGGCAAACCTAAGCATCAGATGGTTGGTTGCAGCTGCAAAAAAATTACTTTTTTATATACATGCCATTTACTTAAAGGGCAAGGAAAGGCAAAGAAATAAAATCCCATTTTTACTTTCTTTAATGAAAAATAAATCTATCTCCAATATACTTTAATTAAAAAATGTGTATTGTTTTTATAAGAAACCTGACTGTATGCAGTGAAATTCTCCCTTCATTTACTGATGTGGATAGGAGTTGTCAGATGGTCCCTAACTTCTGTCAGGGAAACAATCAGGGAACCCCTTCCTTACTTACCAGCCATGCAGAACTCAAGCAGCTTTGTTTTTTGATAATTTATGACAATCCCTAAGAAGCCCAGACCACACTGAGCATGTGTATGTAGTCTAGTCTTGCAAAGTTACAAGATGACAGCCCCCTGTGGCCAACTTTGAAATCATAAATCATTTGTTTGATTAGGCTTGTGGTGCAGTAAGTTCATGTTTATGTTTAGTATACAAAATACAACATTTCTAGCCTTATTCAATTTTAGACTTTCCTTGCCCTTTAAGCACACTGACTGGCTTCACTGGGCCTTCACTGTAGAATCGGTTTTCACTTTGACTTCTCTCAAACTTCAGAGATCTTGCAATAACTAGGGTGTAAATTTTTCTTAAAGAACTGGAACTTAAAGATATTGCATCTGGATCGCTCACAGTACAGTAAATTCATAAAGTTTAATATAGTGCACTTCCTTGATGAAAATGTCTGAGGCATGGTTTTAGTATACATAGCAGCAGTTTCTAAACCACAGACTAAATATCCTGTAAAGTGGTCCTTCCCTTCGAATCTTGCTCAGTTTTTCTGCTTGAATCCCTAGTCAGTGGCTAGTGACCAACATGCTGCTCTCAACCCACTGAATGTGGCTCCCAGTGGTATCAAGTCAGGTACTTATTTTTGAATTCCTGGCTTAAAGTAAGATCTAGTTGCATAAAAACACATTTACTGCCAAAAAGAGCATCTTGTGTGCTGCTAGTCCACATAGTTGCTGCAAATTAGAGTCCTGCAGCGGGTTGGGTACCCGCGGGTTACCCGCAAAATCCTGCGGTACCCTGCGGGTTGTTTATAGAATTTCTGGGTGCGGGTATAGAAGCGGGCCAGTGGTTCTACAGGTTGGTGAGTTGAGGGTCGGGTTGCGGATCCTCGCCATTGCGATTTTTACTCCGTTTTCTGAGCATGGCTATTACTGATGATGTCACTTCCAGTTTACAATGACAGCACTTCCTGTTTTACTCCTCTTATTCTGATCACGGCTACTTCCGATGATGTCACTTCCGATTTACAACGACATCACTTCCTGATTCTTGATGGTCAGCGGGTCGCGGGTCGCAAAAAATGGAACCGCGCAGGACTCTACTGCAAATAGCCAATTACAGATCATGTTTGGCATCCGTTTTGCATGCTTATGATGCTCTCCAGCTTCTTTCACATTTTGAATATGGCTCATGGGATAAAAAAGTTGAGGGACCCTGCTCTAAACGTTTCTGCTGTCCTTGAAGGTCCATCTGGCTGCTCTACTAACTGTCCTTATACCATCTCTCAGTCTTACAATGAACTATTACAGGAACCAGCCCCCACATTTAGCTAGTATTACAAGGTCTTTTTCTTCTCAGGCTCTTCATCAACATTCACCCCTTTCAGAATGTGTAGTCCAAAGAATCTGAACCTTGGGATCCATTTTCTTTTATGATCCATTAAGAAATTCCCAGCTTCCCCCTGGGCAAGCCTAATCTGGAAACTTTCTAGACCCAGCCTCTAACCGAGGTTAAACCTTATGGGGAATTTACCTATGTAAATAATAACCTGTACTTGGACTTAACGATTAAATAAACAAATGTAGAAAATAATAATAAATGCTACTTGCATAACAAATTTATTAAACATGTACTACATTTTAGTGGATTGTTCTGGAAAAATGACTGTTCCCATTTGATCTATCTAAGCTATAATAATCTGATTTAATATTTTCGTTTATTAGATTTGAATGAAAATGGCTAATCTAAATGCATACTCATTACACAATATGTTTAGCTTTGAGAATACTAGATGGACTGGAAAACAAATTCTGAGTCCTAATATTATTCAAAAAAAAACCCTTTCCAATTGCTTCTATTCAGTGTGTGTTTTATAGTTTAAACAAATGTGGAAGAGGTTGTGTTTCAGAATTGATTAAGTGCCATTTCTGAATGAAATTATTTTTACATGGGTTTAACAGGAATAAAATAAATATGACTTGTGCTGAAAATGTATTTTGCCTTTTCTTTTTATTAAAAAATCAGCACAGCTCATAGCTCTAATGGATAATTGTTTTTATTCCTACTGCCTCGCCATATTTCTTTCTGCAATCAGGGTAATCTGTTAAGATTGAGATAATGAATGAATATATAAAATAATCCCTTCCTCTCCCCCTACTAATCTGTGGGTTGGGCATACAGATAAGGAGGAGTTTGACTAAATATCTTCTCCTCCTCCCAGAAGTGCTCCAAAAAACAAGAATAGAAATGATAAAACAATGAGTAATGAGTAATATGTGAAAAGAGATTGTTTTACATTTTTATTTTTCCGTAACTTGTAACTTGTAACTTGTCATTTAATTGTAGTAAATTGTTGATTTGTAGCAAATTATCATTCTGATGAAAATATTTAAAAAAATCAACATTTGTAAGTTAGTAAATATGCCCCAAAATGTCTCCTTTAAATGGGTAATATGCATCTTATTTCAGCATGAGTTCAATAAATACATCTTGTCCTGAACATATTTTTTGCCTGTGTGTATTACTTGAGCTAAACAGGGTATACAGGAAGGTTGAAGCTATTCCATATGTTGTCCAGTGAACAGATAATCATGGCAAAGGGTAAAATTAGCAGGATGTTATACAGAGGTCAGTATCTTCAGTTAAGCTATGTAATGGTAAGATGGAAGTACAAAAGAAAATACAGGTATGGGAACCATTATCTGGAAACCTGTTATTCAGAAAGCTCCAAATTATGGGAAGGTCATGTCCCATAGACACAGTTTTAATCAAAAATTCACATGTAAAAAAAAAAAAGTTAACTTTTTCTCTGTAATGAGTATATTATACTTGATTCAAACTAATATAAAACTCATTCATACTCAAGGCAAAGCAATCCTACATGGTTTATTTATTTTTCAAATGATGTATGGTAGTTTAAAGTATGAGTATTCAAATTATATAAATATATCTTATCTGGTGTTGTGTAGTCCTTGCTCAATGGGATTAAATGTGTTTTACAGATATTAGGCCCACTAATAATAAATATTTTTTTTCACCTGCCATCCAGCCACATGTAAAGTTCAGGGTTTCTCTTTTCTGCTTTGCCCATGTGCCATTTTTTGTACCAACTAGATGACTTATATGGTAGGTATGTAGGATAACACTTATGCCCCTCCTACACAAAGTCAGGCTCGGCTTTGTGGAGAGGCCACCTACACCCAGGCCTAAGGGCTGCAGGATTTTAGGGGGCGGCATGCTGCCCAAACACACCGACATTGGTTCAGAAATTTTAATTTCCCATTTGTCAATTCCAATTGCCCCGGGTGATGATGAAAATTTGAGCAAATAAAAGAGAGGGGACAGTGGCAACAAATGTCAGTGGGCCTTGGGGCGCCTGCTATGTAAATCCGGCCCTGCACAAAGTCAATAATGACACTTCTGCAAAACACACAAAATTAACAAAAATGTTTCTGCTACTGTATTATTGTATTGCTCGTGTCTAGCAGCAGCTGTTATAAATCTGGGAAAAATTCTACTTGGCAGATTCCAGTGATATTTGTGCTTTGCCCAGTCTTGGTAAATTAGGATCATTTCCATATACTTTGTAATTTGTCTGGATTCATAATTTGCAAGGGCAGCCGCATACCATGTAACCATCTAAACCATATTTATACCACATTGTACAAAAAATATCTCAGAGAGGTCATTGTTTTGTGAATTGCATGTATGAGTGAGAAATTAATTCCTTTGTTTCCAAAAGGAACTTCTACTGCGTTGTCAGCATAGCTCAGGGATATTAGGGATTCTACAGAATAATTCCAGCCTGTTCGTTAGAGAAGTGTCTGTAACCGTATTACTCTGTTCAAGGACAAGAAGATGTTAGGAAATAAAAACTGTTTACAATGCATAAATTATAAGCTCTAGATTTTTTTGGAAGCTGTGGCATTCAACTTTGTCTATAATATGATGCCTTTTTTGGTTGCTGGTTGTAAAATAACCTCCAGTAATGAGGACACCAATACATTTTAATTAGGTATTATTTTTTACTTGATAAAGAGGTGAAGAAAGTTAGCTTGAGGTGTCTATAAAGATGCATAAGTTGCATGCTTTATGGCTATACCTCTTTCAACATTAGTACTTAGTTATAACATACCAGACTTAGTACCTGTTATAACATACCAGACTCTTTATATTGATCTGATTTTTTGCAGCATTGGGGATGTATGATAAGTGTGATCCTTGCTCATTTGGCATAATAAGTAACTGTAGCTACACACCAATTATACACTGTGGGAATCTAACAGTGGCAACTGTCAGGCTCAAAGTAGAACTAGACACCTATAAGACTGGGTAAAATTTGCAACTGCCCCTCCCCATCCCTTATCTCATCTACCATGATTTCTATTTATTAATTTTAAGTCATGTTACAGGTATAGGACCTGTTTTCCAGAATGCTCAGGACATTGGGTTTTCCTGACAAGGAAGCTTTCCGAAATTTGGATCTCCTCACTTTTTGATTTTCGAATATTTTTTGGGCTACTTTTTTCGAGAAATTGGATGATCGCTTTTTGATCGTTCAATAGATCAAATATCAATAAAATCCTACGAATTCCATATTCGATTTAGTCGGATTTTACCTTGTTAAAATTTCGAGGGTCGAATTTGAGGGTTTTTACCCTTGATAAAGGGTTTACACCTTTTTGGGTGCCTGTGTCATTTTGTAATTATTTTGATAACTTGGAAATCAAATTTGAGTTAATGAAGACATTCATACTTTAGATGCTAGTAAATCAAATGGTTAAGAGTCCTTGCTTTTTTGTTGGAAGCCTCTGCTTCCAAGCAAATTTGAAAAAAAAAGCTTCCTTACAAAGTCCATATGTGCACAGAATATTAAGCAATATCGATTAAGCTGAATACATTGATATGTAGCTTAATAATTCATCACCCCTAAATGCTTAGGTGAAGAAAAAGACAACACCAGCTGCAAGCATTTAAGCCAGCTATTATGCAGAAAGTGAAAAAGTAACATAAAGTTCATTCCATTGATTATACGTCCATGACAAAATGTCCTTTTACGTATTTATTTATTTAAAGTTTGTTTACTTGACTCTTTGAATTAATGCATTCTCTTAATTTGCTTATTTACTTATAAGTACTGTTTTAAGATTACACTGAAATTTAAAGTACACTATACAGTACTAAAAGTTCAACCAAGGGCATTTTTACTAAACGTAGGACTGAGGAATTCAAAAAGGAAAATTTTAATGAAGGTCAGGAAAGGGTTAAATGACTTTATGAAAACATTCAAAGCAGGCTTCGTTTTGTGCTATGATTTGTTAGAGCAAAGATGTGGCACACCCCATTGAAATGTTAAACCTCAAAATATGTAAATTTATGCAAGTTAATAGGGTCTTAATGCTTAATGCTTATACTATGAAGTGGTTAGTAACACTCAAAGACATCAGCACATCAGAGCAACCAACAAAAAACTAACAAGAGATACCTCCATTTACTGCCCACCTACCACTTTGCACCTTGCCCCATACTTTGTAAATGAAGCACATCGTGTGTATACCTGTGACTAGACTGTGATATGCCAAGGCATAGATTCATAACTGCTGGAACTGTAAAACTTGTACATTTAGTCCAGGTTAAACATGTATCTGCAGAACTGCAATATACTGTAGTAGGTCCAACCCATAGGGTTAAGAGATATAATGCATGGGGTACCTGGTTACAAGATGTTGCCACTAGTGATGGGTGAATCTATCCCGTTTCGCTTTGGCGAAAAATTTGTGAATTTCCAGCGAAATTCACAAATTGGCAAAAAATTCACGAAAGGAGTTGAGTCATGTTTTCGACGTGTGTTGCGTCATTTCGGTGTGTGCGCATTTTCACTGGCATTTCGCCCATCACTGGTGCACAACTGCCGGGGGGCCTGAGGGGTTGCAGACCCTTGCCAAATCACACCCCCTGCTCCCCTGGTAGTTCTGCCACTAGATGGAAATGAGACAATTGATCCCTCCTTGTTCACAAAGAAAATATGTCTCTTCTACAGGTAGTAAGAGAGTATTTTTGGCATCATAGCATCAAAAACAAGCAAAGAGACATCCTCCGCCTCCCTACTACTTAGTTATCCCCAATGAGTGTGTCATTTGTATGAGAAAGTTAGGGAGCACTGGTGTATGTAGACTGCAAAATAGCCTTGTCCTTAGTCAGGCCTTGAAGGCCACAAAGGTCTGTGCCTAGTACATGTGTACATGAATGGTGTGTGTGTTAGAGGAGCGGTCACAGGATCTGAACCTGTCCTTCCCTATAACAAGTGATCCTTACCTAAGACAAATGGTAAGATAACCGCTAATCTGCACCAACCAGATTTCCGATCAGGCGTTGGTACAGAGTGCAGCCAGACCCTTGTGCCCTAGACCAGTACTGGCAGTTGCAAGACAATCCTATTCCTACTCCAATCCATGTGGCAAGTGGTGGGTACAGGGCTTTGTTGCAGCCTGCACCGTCTGGTGCTCCCTATTTTGCATATCTAAATAACATGCAAATTATGAGATAGGTAGGGGGATGCCTAGGTGTTTACCTTTGCACCTCAATAATAAAGCACTTGCTGTAGGTAACCCTGCCCTGCACTAAAGTAAATGAACTATACATTTCTTAAATTATAGTAGTGATATAGGATTCATCCCCTAGTGGAACCTAAACAATAAATGAGGGGCCAAGGTCATGGCAAGTTTAGGTGAATGATTTAATCCACATGTGATAGTTTAGAAATACAACTATAGGGAGTCACTACTAAGAAACTTCAACTATGTTTTAATGAATCTCTGTTCTCTTTTTATGAGCCAAGGAAAACCTTGACAAATGTTTTGCCTCAGAACAACCTTGTCTGTACCCCAAAATTCTAAAGACCTAGCATGCAACCACCCCCATTGGAGTAGTAAATAAAGAATAATATTTCCTTTTAAGTAAAACCAGTTTGAAAGTTTTTATCAGATATCACCCTTCAAAGAAAGACTAATGCTTTCCATATGCTCTCTGGCAAATTGCGCCTGGGTCTATGAGGATACTTTAATGGAAGTAAGTGATTGCTCTCTAGGTTGTTAAAAAATTACTTTTTCTTATAGTCATTTTTCTCTTTGTCTAGATATTTAATATTGTGTCTTTGGGTCACTTTAGGCGTCAGTACCCAAACTATTGTTTTTATGTGCTATCCATCTCATTAAAAAACAAATTTAAAATAATAAAGTACCATATCTAAAAACAGAAAAATACAACAAATATTGTTTAATGTATTTGCCAATGGTGTAAAATTGATGATGTTTTTTAGTTAGGTGCAGTAACCAAGCGATAACATTTGGGCTAAGCATCACACACAGAAGTTCCATTGCATATGTTATAATAAAAAGGAAGGGAAACACACGCTCATGCTTTGTGAGACAAATAAATTGTAAGCTCTTTTGGGCAGGGGACTTATCTCAATTGTGTAATGAAACGCCTAGCGCTTAAGTATTTATTCTTTATTTGTAATTTATAATAGATATGCCCTGTATTCATTTACACATTTTAAAGCACTGTGTATAATCCTGGCAGAAAAAGGTTCCATAAGACGAACAAAATGAATCAGTATTCATTTAGCTTTTGATGAGTCCAAGATATGCTACTGTGAATAAAAGAAAAGTTGGTTCAGCAACAAGTCTTCCATTTGCCTTTTCCAATTTTGTAAACCTCTAGTCAATAGCAGGTATGCAATGAACACCCCACCCGCGTAGTGCCCACTTGCAGAGCACTTGCACCCCAGGGTTAGCCCTGCCTTCCCAAAGGCAGTAATGACAGGACCCTGATGCAGGCTGCAACTTCTAATGCTCTCTAACAAGCAAGACTGGGGGCAGGAAGAGATGGGCAGGGCAAGCATTAATATATATATATATATATATATATATATATACATGGCCATATTTTCAACAGGAAAATGCTTAGCAGAGGCATAACTAGCTGGATGCAGACCCCACACCTCCTTGCATCTAATGATAGTGTGGCTGGCAGTGGGGGAACCACCAGGATGTTTATTTTGGGAGTGCTTATGGGTCACTAGTTTGCCACTGGTGCCTAGACTGACAGCTTCAAGGGAGATGTGTCTATATAGAAATATAACAAATTTAAAATATATCTCCAGTTCTGAGCCAAGCTGGTGGTAGAGCTGCCTTTTTGTAACTTTGTAACCATACATTTCAATGAACTTTATAAGAGTGTTGTAAAATAATTGTGTAATTCTGGTGTAACTCTACAAAGGCTGCTGGCTTTGCTAAATAATGGATAATATCGGATAGACTGGCTATAAGAGCCTATACAGCATGTTAAGTGATATGCATTAATTGTGCTAGAAAGCAAAGCATTTTCTCCTTGGACTTGACTACTTGACTTCTGTATCCCTAAATCTAAATATAAATTCACTGTACTCTGTATGTTGGGGTGCATTACTGTTGTTCTTGGAGGGCTCCAATAAATGTTTAAATGAGTACTGTTTGTTGAGCATGATGGGATGCAACAGGGTGCTGTGATCAGGGCCTGTAGGTATATGAATCCATAGACAGTCAGTTAATGTACAGTACATTATAATCTACAGCTAAAATGCAGGGAGTTAGTAGAGCTAGCAAAAAAAAAAGCTCACAGTATGAACTACTCTATTGTTTTCCTCCTTCATGTTTGCCTGAATCCTTTTATGTTTGTTTTTGTGACTGCCTCTGGCACCCTACTAAACATATTATAGTCTTTAACAAACAGTCCTACAACATTTCAGGTTGTACTTTATTTTAGAGTTAAAAGACAGAAAGAAGCCGATGCGTTGTTGTTTCATCTCATGTAAACATAAGTGTTTTGATACCACGATTATCTTTTTTTATATTCTCCTAATATCCTCATTACAGGTGCAAGGTAATAAATACTCTGACTTGTTTTGCATCATTTTTCAATCCCAAATATTAAAATCAACACATGTTCTCAGTTAATTTTAACTTGAAAGAAAAAATCCCTGTACCATATGGTATTCTACAGTAGGTATGCTCTGCCTAAGGGACATATTTATAATATGATGGAAAATAAGCAAAACAGAATAACACTTTCTGTTGCATCATTTTACACCACAGTAAGTAGTGTCATTTTGTGTGTTGTGACTGTTATGGTAGAAGGTGTGGGGGTCAAAAGATTTCTCTGCAAAACCCCAGTTGCTAAACTAAAGTGTCAGTAAATTGTGACCCTCTCTCTTAGCTCAGCCATCACTGAGTCTACTCTAGAGGAAAGGTGTTATTGCTGAGTTATAACTTTAGCTGTGACAGTGTGGAAGACAAAAAGAAAGAAATTGGGACCACTAAAACAAAAGGTTTCTTGGACAGAAAGGTATGCACTAGGTATGCACTAGGTACAACCAGGCCCAGAGCTACAGCAAGGCCACAAAAATTAAGGGACAGCATGTCGCTCAGCCGCAGATACTTCCAGAGCACTAGGGACTAGGCACGCAGGTGGATTCCGGCCAATATCTGGCAGTGTAAAGTGTGTGAGTAACATGGTTCAGCACCGGATTTAGAGGGCCGTTGCACCGAGGCTGCACCCTAGCGCCTGCCCGCATACCCCTCTCTGGTGCGAGTATCCCTGCACCGGAGCTCCCCAGTGCTCCCCGGGAAGCCGCTGGGTGGCATGCCACCCCTAATATTCTGGCCTCGCCACAAATACGGGCCTGCAAGATTTTCAACATTGCGCTTATCATGAAAATTCCACCATAATTCAAGCTACTTAGAATTTTGCAAACCAGGTGCAAGTTTAAAATGTTCTTAGCACAAGTCTGCTGCTTCAAACAGTAAGTATATGCTCAGTATTCTTCCACTATGCCACTTAATCAATTAAGCTTATTCTCAATCCGAACAGGAGGTGCTCAATGTTAGGCTCCGCTGCATCTAGGAGCTATTCTTTCCATGCAAACAAATATTAACAATGGCAAACTCACTTCATAAATTCACCGGAATGGTTTCAAAGGTGCATCTCTTTATTCATGGTAAGATCTCAGCAAGTCTGCTGCGCCTACTGAAGCAAACTGCTGTGGCTCCAGGGTTCCCCGGTCTGAGTAGGCACTCTTGCACTAATGCTCGGTGCAACTGCACAGTGGGGATTATTTATCAATACTGGGCAAATTTGCACCTGGGGAGCAACCTATAGCAACCAATCACTGATTAGCATTTTTCAGCAAGCTGCAAGGAGAACAGTGGAAGCAAAAATCTGATTGGTTGCCATGGAATATTGGCCAAGGGAAAATTTACCCAGTGTTGATAGAAGGGTCCAATGTGTTTAGAAACAAATACCTTTAACAAATAGCACCAGTACACACAACAGATGCTTCCATTTAAGCATGATTGTGCTTGCACTTGCAATCACTATTTTAACATGCAGAGGCAGATTTATCAATGGTCAAGTTGATAACTCAAGGGTAGTTTTCAATCAAAAACTCGAATTTTCCGGTTGAAAAGTAAAATAAAAGAACTAAAATATTTGAGGATTAAAAAAAACTTCTCAAATTTCTCGGTTTTTGTAAATAATTTATTATTCTGCAAAGTTGGAAATAGCTCAAATACTAAAATACTCCAGCTAAAACCTCTCAAGGTCAATGGGGCTCATTAATCAACACTGGGCAAATTTGCCCATGGGCAGTTACCTATAGCAACCAATCAGTGATTAGCTTTTTGAAGCCAGCTGCAAGTAGAACAATGAATGCGGCAATCTGATTGGTTGCTATGGGTAACTGCCCATGGGCAAATTTGCCCAGTGTTGATAAATGACCCCCAATGGCAGCAGTCCGTTGAATCATTTGAAGATATTAATAGCCTTCATGATGTTCTGGGGTTTTTCAGTAGGTTTCTCTTGAAAACTCAAATAATTCAAGCATTTCACTTTTTTCCTGTGTAAAACATGATTGATTCAAGTTTTTGGGTTTTTAACCCTGAAATCTAGTTTTTTTCCATTCAAGTTTTTTCTTAAATTATAAATATTCAAGTTGTGAATTTATTAGACGTATAAAAAAAACTCACATCTAAAACTCGACCTTTGATAAATAACCCTTTAAAGTACAGTCAGATTACTAGAATATACACAAATGCTTGTTAAAATGGGGTTTCAAAGAACAAAGACGTGTGTCCGAAGCAGGAAAATGCTTTTTTTGATAATAAAATGTAGGTATTACAGCAACACTGGAAAGGTGCAAATGAAATACTGTAAATGAAGCACGGCTTGCAAATCAGAAAATACAGTCACTAGCGTGATACACTTCCAGGGGCAAATAGTATCTTGTCATTTTTGTAGACTGAATCATAATGTACTGCTAGAAGTGTTTGGAGACCTTTGGTAATAAATATCAAATAATTATAGCTACAATGTATTCTAGACTCCAGGTTATTTATGGGTCTAGCTCTGTGTCTGTAATTAGTTTGTACAAGTAATTGATTGCTTTGAAGTCTTAAACGTAGATCCATATTTTGGTTCTTGAGACATAATTTAAGGATAGCAAGGAGTGACATTGCACTTACATAGCTTTATACATTTTTCTGTATTCTGAAATTTGTACTTTATAATATATTTTGGCATGAAAATCATAAGCCTGTCGTTGGCAATAAAGGTGATTTAAATCCTTCCTGCTTCCCTTAGCAAACCATTTATGTAAACTGAGTTATCTTTGAATTAAAAGGGAACCATCACAAAAATGGAAATTTAACTTGAAGTTTTGCTTATGAAAATACGGAAAATAATCAATTTTGAAAAATTCTGAAATAAACTAAATATTCTTTATCTCACCTCTCAGCAATTTATCATTCTTCATGCAGGAGACAAACTTACATTTTGATAGTTTAACAGTTTGTCAATTACACTGCTGTGTGCTCACTTTGCTGTGGCAATGTATTAGTGCTAACTGGCTTTCAAAATAACTGACTCTGACACAAAGCTGCATATACAGTAGAGGGTCAGGTTGTTGAGATGGGCATAATGAATATTAACTTGATTATTTCAGAAATTATACATAATTTTGACCACAGGGTCATGCTAAAATTACAAATTATAAAAGGAAACCATGATATCAACTTAAATGGTCATTATTGCCCTTGTCTAACTTGAGTGCAATGAATAGGGCTAGTGCTGACCATACTTTTTGCCTATTGTTTTCATCAAAATTAATCTGTGTAATTTCTTGATCTAAACAGTGCCAACAGGGAAAAGGAAGCTTCTCCATATTTTCTCCTTGTGAGATAACAGTAATGTACAACAACATGAAAAACTCAACTTTATTATTAAACGCACCACACATGGTTAGAATCAAACCCTTACCCATAAAAACCATGGCAGTAAGTCACAACAATATAAAACATCTCATTGTTACTAGTGATGGGTGAATCTACCCAGTTTCGCTTTGCCGAAAAATTTGCGAATTTCCAGCGAAATTCGCAAATTGGCAAAAATATTTGCGAAATGAGTCGCGGCAAGTTTTTTGACGTGTCGCGTCATTTTCAATGCGTGTCGCATTGTTTTCGTCGCGTGTCGTCAAAAACGTGAATTTTCGCCAGGCGAATTTTCGCTGGCATTTCGCAAATTTCGCCCATCACTAATTGTTACATGCTGTCTCACCCAAGTGGTAAAGCTATTCCTCCTTTTGTTATAGTGCTTTTGGTATGATAGAACCACATGTACTTAGTGGCCCAGTAAACTCTCATCATCAACAAGGTATTTTTAAAATAAATGACATACGCCATTATGCAACATTTAGGGGAGAGCCATTCAGGTTTGTGTTTTAGGGGGTTATTTACTAAAACTCAAATTAAAGTGGACCTGTCACCCAGACACAAAAATCTGTATAATAAAATACCTTTTCAAATTAAACATGAAATCCAATTTCAATTTTTTATTAAAGCATTCATATCTGGTTTAAGCTAATTAAAAAATCTTAGCTGTCAATCAAATATTGTCTGCCACTCCTCTATGTCTAGGCACAGAGGTGGGGCAAATTACTTTCACTTTCCATTCAGCACTTCCTAGATGTCACTGCTCTCCCCACATTCCTCCCATTCTCTTAACCATTTAATTGTGTAGCCAGGGCACGGGGATGGACATTGGGTCCCCCATTCTGGTGCTCAAACAAGATTTTTAAATGATGCAAGGCTTGCCTTAATAACAGTGTCCACAAAATGGCTCCTGCCTGTTTGCTATAATTATGAATTCCCAGACTGAAGAAAACAATATCCAAATAATTTATATAGTGTAATTAAAGTTCATTTGGCTTGAATAATGTGATAAAATATGATTTTGAATATTTGTTTGGGGTGACGGCCTGACGGGTCCCCTTTAATCAAATTTTTTTAAGAAAACAGATTTGACCAAACTCCCATGATTTAAACTAATTTATCAATAATTTTTCTTCATAAAAATCACAGCAACAAAACATTACAACAAATCAAATGTCAATTATTGTATGATTGACACACTTAAAGGACAAGGAAACTGTACCAGTTCAAGGCAACCATAGCCCTTTAGCAGTAAAGATCTGTGTCTCCAAAGATGCCCCAGTAGCTCCCCATCTTCTTTTCTACTGATTCACTGATTCACATGCTCTGTACTTCTGTCAGTTACCGAGCTTAGGGACTGACTAAAAATATACAATACACATAAAGTAGAAATGTCACAGTATAAGGCTGATTAGTAATTTATATGGATAATTACTACATGGCAGCACAGAAACCAGTGCAATTGGCATCAGAATTTAATAATCAGCCCTGTAGCATCAGCTTATATTACAGGCAAACCTCATTTTCTGCTTTATAATTTGCGACAACCTCTAAGCTTAGCTTCTCAACAGCTGCTCAGAGCCCACTGAGCACTTGAGTGTCGCAAACACTTTCCAAGATGGTGACGCCCTGTGACAAGTTTGAAGTCCTGGATCATTGCTACTATTGACAAGCTGAATCTTTAGGTTGGTGCAATAAGTTCAGTATATTAAACATGACATCGAACTTTCAAACTTTTGCTGTGAAAACTCAACTTTTTCAGATTTTTGAATGCAGATCATGATGTCAGATGTCAGAGCAGATCATGATGTCAAGAAATAACTTAATTGACTTTTACATGATCTTGATAGGTTTGAGATGGTATATTTTCACCAGCTTTGGGGTATGATAACTCTCTAAAATTTTTTGTTGTTTTTCGACCAGAAAAAATCAAGGTTTAATAAATATATGGGCCCCTAAGTGGGCAAATTGCATTAATTAACCAGAACTGTTTGTATGTTTAATCATAGAGTGAAGCACCTTTGCTTAATAATTCCATGCTCCCTGAAATTGCTTGAAGTTGTAAGCACAGAAATCAGCAGGTAGTGAGGCAGGAAACTTATTGCATACCCAACACTTTCACAGAAATAGAAATAGTCCTATAGGCATTATGGGGCAAATTCACTAAAGCGCCAATCGTCTAACGCTAGAGCTAATTCGTCAGCGTGACATCATTTCGTAACTTCGGAAATTCACTAACACCGACTCTGGCGAATTTTCACTAGCGAAGTAGATAGACTTGTGCAACTTCGCACCCTTACGCCAGGGCGAAGTTGCAAACTGACGAAGGATCGTAATTATGCAAAATTTTCCTGAATGTTACCACTTACATTAGACTTTAATTCGCCTGGTTAGACCAGGCGAAGTTCAATACGATAGGATTTTGAAAAAAAAAATTGGAAAATTTTTATGTCCCAAAAAAATGCTGGCGTGTTTTTGTAAGGTTATAGTCTGAAAAAGATCGATTTTTTGGGGGGGGTTACCCTCCTTCCCCCCTACATTTCCTAACATATGGCAACTCAAATATACAGGGGGCACATGTAGGGCAATATGACAACTTTATTTTATTTATTAAAGCTTTCTTTGGTCTTGTGTAGTGTAATGTAGTGGCTGTAACATATAATTCTATTTTACGCTTAAGTTCCAACCATATGCAAATTAGGCATCGCTAGCATAACTGTGCTTTGCCTGGCGAACGAACGGTAGCTCTACTTCGCTAATGTTTGCTGCCCTAAGTGCAAATTCACAACTTAGTGAATTTGCGTAGTGCTGGCAAAAATTTGCCTGGCGAAGTGTGGCGAATGCTAGCGAAGCCAACGCTAGCGAATCTGCGCATCTTAGTAAATTTGCCCCTATGTCTTAGATGTGTGTAAGTATCCGTACCTATTGCATAGTTCTATAAGATTATGTGCCCATATGCCTCTGCTTTCATTTTTCCAATTTATAGAAGATTAATTTTCTGAATTAGGACCCTTTTCTGTGTTATCACTGTGAGGAAAATACATTTTTAGATCACTTTACTGTTATACATCACAATTTTTGAAACTCAAATATATAACTTTTCCATAGACACCTGTTTTGGATAGTTATTTAAATAGAATGCTGGTGGTTATACTTACGCCACCTTAAAAAAGAAGAATGCTTTAAAGGGACTTTTAAAAATTAACAAAATAATGGGTCTAACACAGGAGTTTTTCTATTCCTTTAACGTGTGCTTGAGACGCAGGTTTGAGAGCACCTACTGTAAATGCATCAGCTAATTGATTCCATTATATTCTGTTTGGTTGTATTTACAAGCATTCAGAGGTGCATTTTATTCTATTCACATTTCATCACATATTTTTAACACAACATGCTGCATTTTCTTGTACTAGTAGAATAGAGTCATGTGTTTGGAACTCATAAAAACATTTGAATTTTTATGCATTTAGCATGCTCTTATAAGCACATAAATACACCTGTGTCCCTTTAAATCATTTTTTGTAAGGTGGGGTGAGTAAATTAATTTTCATATTCTTTTTAAAAAAAATCTATATTTTTCCTTTTTTTGACCATTATAAATCACAAATTGAAAATTGGATAACAGGTTCCATAGCTGTACCCTGTAGTGAATACCTTTACACGTAATGCAGTGTCAACTGTAAGTGGTCAAATGAGTTTTCTTTGCTTTAATTGTTGGTATCTGAAAGGCTGCCATGGTCAAGGTCCTGTAGGGATAGGAAACCCCTAGACAGCCATGTCAGTTATTGCATAATACTTATGTCAGCTTAATAGGGATCAGCACAGATTTTTGCTTGATTTTTGCAAATGCTGAAAACTTTCTGAAATCTGCTCTAGAATTTTGCCTAGAATTTTGTTTAGTCAGAAAAAAATGTAAGTTGTTTTAGCGCTATAAAGTGAGTAAAAATGCATGCTGAATCCAATCTTTTTGAGGAAGAAAAATAATGCTTATTGATAGTGATGGGCGAGTCTCCCAAGATTCACTTCGCCGAAAAATTTGCGAATTTCCAGAGAAATTTGAGAATTGGCGAAAAATTCGCGAAACGAGTCGCGGGACGCTTTTGCCGTCAAAAACTACGTTTTTGCCTCGTTTTTCTGGCGAATTTTCGCAAAGCGAAATTTCGCTGACGATTCGCGAATTTATTCGCCAGTGGCGAATCGCGGGAATTCGCCGCGAATTTGCCCCATGCGAATAAATTCGCCCATCACTACTTATTGACACCAATGCATTTGGAGCAAGAAAAAAAAAAGTTTGGCATGAGAAAGTACAAAGTAGAAATGGTCATTGACTTTGCATTTTGGGAAATGTTGCTATTTAGCAAACTTTTTTGCACATTTTCTAGCAGTTTTTTCTGCTCACTATACCTAACATTATACTTTAAGGTTGTTATACCCAGATGCTGCAAAAAGCCTGAATCCGAAAATACAATATCTCCCTGTTGAGGTCCTGTATACAGTCAATGGGAGAGGCACCTATATTAATTTGAAGTTATCATGGTTTGTGCTGAGTTTAGCCTTAAAATTTTAAAAATTTGGGGTTTTCAGGCAAAAACCTTAAAAAATTTAGCAATTCTGGAAAAAAGTCTGATACTCAGACGATTAGGAGTTTTGCTTGATTTTATAGGGTTTTTCCCGCTCTGATTAATTTGAGATTTTAAATGAATAAATAATGAATAATTTTGAGATCATTTTGGATTTTAATAAATAAATCCCTAAATATACAGGTCAAGTGTATGGATTTGTAAAAATCCAAGAACAAATTCATACAAAAATTAAAGCATACTGGTTGTCTTTTGTTTTCTTTGCATTAGGTGTACATTGTTTGAGTATCTGATGCCTTTGAGGTTAATTTTTTTAACTTACTGACTGCCTCTGACACCTTAATAAACATCTTGTAGTCTTTCTCATCTCTTATACAATACAAGAAGAATTATTAATTCAAGCTAGATAGTCCTAGAGCATTTCAGGTTGTTGTTCCAAAATATTTCAGACTAAGGCTGAAAAAAAAAAAGATTTTGTGTTGTTGTCTCATGAGTAAACATAAGAGTTTTTAGTGCCACAATGATTGCTTTTATATAGTTTTTCTATACTAAATCATGGTGCAAGGTAATAAATACTTTGGCTTTTTCTGCTTAATTTTTCAGAACAAAATATTTAAATCAACACATTCATAGTATCCTGACAGAGATGTTAAATATTGTTGTAGTAAACTGCTTACATCCTGAAAAAAGGGGCGACTTGAGTATAAGATTTATATTTATATGTTGATGTAGATGTTAAATGCAAACCTTTCAAAAGAAAACACTTAATGGCTGCGTTTTATAAAAAAAAATCATGATGCAGCAAAAGATAAATTGTATATTACACCCTTTAAACAAACACAGTTGGGAGTATTGAGAGTGCTAGTAATTTATATCCTATATAAAAGACCTGTAGAAAGTAAGCAATGAACAATAGACAAATCATTGTATGAATTGAAAGAAAGGACCTACAGTACAATATTTACATTTCTCATAATTATATGAGAATATATATTAAAAGGTTGTACTTTATATACTCTGGGTTCATTTGTCTAAACTTGACTTGTTTCTTAAAAATCTTTTATTATCTCCAATGGTTTAGCTTATTTCTCTTGCACACATTAATAAAGATGCAGAAAGCATGGAACAGCCCCATGTTGCCTCCTATAAATTAACCTTGAATGAAATTGCTGATACCATCACTCGCCTACCGATTACTGCTTGAAGCCAACTAGGATGTTTTCAGGTGGCTATTTGTAGTACAAATGTTGTGGTGAGTAAGTGTTTTTTCTGTAGACAATAGGACTCATTTAATAAAAGTTGTGGCATACAGTCCTGCAGTGGGTCAGGTACTGCATGTATCTGTGGAATACCATCCAGGATTAGGATGGAAAAATCATAGTCAATGCAAGTGTGTGGGTCCAGATCAGATTGTAGACACATGCGTCCAGACACAGCTGGACTCCTTTCTGAACACTTTTTCCATTTCTTCTGAAAATTCCAGTTTAATTGTGTTTCCTAGATTTTGTACCATATACTGAATTTGCATCTGCAGGTGAGCTCCTATAGGTGCAACACAAAAAAGGAGCTCTGTACAAGCCACCTAGTCGTGTTTAGTACAGAATTTCTTTGGTACATCACATCAACCTTTAAAGTATATATAACCTGCCTAACTGCTAGTTGATCCATAGTTGATATCAATGCACACATGATTAGTATAGATTGTTTGCTCTCACATTTTGATTTTACATGAGCCTTAAACTCCTCAACCATGTTCTCCAGAACTACAAGGGGAGCAGGAGTTCGCACCCCGTTAGGGCCCCCTGGCAGCTCACGCGACCCTGATTCAAGGCGGGAAATCATGTACAGAAATCGCGTCCCGCACCAGGTCTGCCCCCCTCTAGTTAAGTTACTAAGGGGCCGATTTACGAAATTCACATGAATATTTCGAAGTTCGATTGAATGATGATCGTACGAATTTGGCCTCTTCGATCATCGAATATCGAATAATGAATAGAACGAATAGATCGAATGATCAAAGGAATAAAAATTTCAAAGTTATTCGACTGCCTACTTCGGCAGATTGAACCTACTGAATTGCAATAGAAGCCTATGGGAAGCTTCCCATAGGCTTCAGAGACTAAGTCCTGCTTGAATACCATTCGTATGATCGAAGTGTTCGATCGCTCGAATCCTACGAATTTTTCGGACACTCGAATTAAATTTTACGATGTGTTTGTGAAATCGAACGATCGGTATCCGATTGTACGAATTTATCGAGAAATCAAATATCGAGCGAAATGATAGCCTAAAAGTATTCGATAAGCATTCGATGGTCGAATGCTTATCGAATTTCGAATTTAGTCGAGCAAATTTTCGGGAATAATAGTAAATTTGCCCCAGGTGTGTTGATCTTTTCTATGTAAAATAGATTCCCCACTATCTGTCTACAATGTCCTCTACTGTACTTGTAAAGAGTAATCATTTCCCCTTGCAAGCACTGTTTCTCCAAAGGTGCCAGTTGGTAACCCTTACTACAAACCATAATTTATAAAACAAAAATGTAACAGGTAACATGTAAATATAACTTTTTCTAGAAGCTATAACGTAAATACATTCTATCTCATGTATTCTATGCATGTGTTTAAGCCATATCTCTGCTCTTAGTCAACTATGAACTTTAATTATATTTCACTAAACATTATACCAAGAGAATCATACACATGTCACACAAATTAAGCTTTCATTTGCATGATCTGCTGTTGTTTAAATCTATCGGCCTTGGATAACATGGTGATTAATGATATTAGAAGAAATGCTCACATTTGTTCCAGTAACACTGAAATGTGAGAAAATGGCAGGATAATGCATTATGAGAGAAAATACCCCAAGGTAAAAACCCCAATTAAACTCACCATATGGCACTATAAGAGCTAAAGAGTAAAGGAAAGCAGGGCTTATTTCTTCAGATGATTAAGAGGTACTATAAGCAAGTAATTAGATGCGACAGTGGGACACTAAGCTGTACTAAGCAAGTTTAAGTTCTGGAGAAAAAAAGCAAAAATGCCATTTTATAAATCATTGATTAAATCTTGCATATAGTATGTTGGTAGATCTGGAGAACAAAAATAGACACTGTTTAAAGGCACAAAATAGTATTTCTTAATTTCTACTCTGAAATTCTAAACAGTACTGCTTGTAAAACTTGAGGGATGCTGATATTGATATATGCTAATATTGATATGTCAGTATGTTTAAGACTTTTCAACATTAAGCTTCAAGGTGTACTTTGTCACTAGGGCATGGAATGAAGTTATAAAACAAACAAAAAACAGAAAGTTTTATAGCAGAGTTCTTATTAAGTGATCTTTTGCGCGAACAACTAATGTTTCATATATATTACTTTCTTTTAGAAGTTTTGAATTGTCACATTTGGTTTCCCAAAACCCAGTACAGATGCCAAGGAACACTTCCGCTTATAACTTTCTTGAAAGAGGTCCTAATGAGGACCGAAACGTTGGATATTGATACTATGCACCAATAAATATTGAGTTTTCATACCAGGGAGTGCTGGTCTGAGGATAATTGGTATATATATATATATATATATATATATAT
>CM044431.1:47245016-47273937 GCA_024363595.1 Xenopus borealis | reverse complement strand
CAGGTCCTGGAAGCTGGAGTATTCTGGAAAGAACAGGCAAACCAGATACTCCAATCCAGAAGTCCAGCTCACAGATTAGAGCTCACCTTCCACAGGCTGTCTTTTGGAAAGGTACTTAGTTCTAGTGAGGCTGTTAAAAAGCTCTTTCAGAGCAGGACACAGAGCAGGAAGGACACCTGCCTGTCGGAGGAACTTCCAGAGGGGCTGGAAGTGCTACTTGCTACTGCAAGGTGCAGAGTGAGATCAAGTGACAGAGGGTCTGTCTGATTAAGAGAAAAGCCAGGCTGAGCAATCCCCACAAGAATTGTGAGTAGAGGGGTGACCCCAACTTGTATTTTTTTCTTACTGGTAGTCCACAAGGGGCCCAGTTTAGTAAGGGAACTCTTCATGTGAAGTTAGCGCCCAGTGGGCAGGATTTATTTTTATGATTTGTTTTGTATCCTGAAATGGTCACCCAGTGTGTAAATAAACTGCCTTAATGTGAAGAAAGTGTCTGTCATGGATCTCGAAGCTTACAATGTGTATACAGTATGTATGCATACAGTATGCCATACTTAAAGCATAGTACAGGTATAGGATCTATTAACACAATTAGGAACACTTTCTATTGGCTATTGGTAAGATTTACAGAAGGTACTGGGGACACAGCTAGTATTGCATAAGGGGAGACAGAGACTGAGAGGAAAGATAGAGAGAGTGAACCGTAAATTCAAATTGGCCTACAACAGAGCAGGAGGCTCTAACACATGATCTGCAGCACTACAGTATGACACACAGCTAGCAAGAAGAAGTTTTTTGGGTCAGATAGGAACTGAAACTGATGCATACCAGTAAAAACCAGAGAAGTTTGAGATCCAATAAAGCTCTATGTTTGTCTCAGGGTTGAATGTACCATGGCTTTGATAATGAAAAGATTAGTTGTCAAGATTTTGGAACAGGTTGCCAGATCCTTTTTTTTTAATGAGAAGAATGAGCATGCCAGATAATGGATTACTGCATAATACCAATACCTGTATGTGTTTAAAGTGAGGGTACACCTCAACTTTGCAATAATTAAAAAACTTGTAATGACTTCCTTCTAAAAAAGATTTGCATGCATATTTGATATAAGGTTATTAGAGGCTATATAGAACATGGCTACATGGTAAAACCTAATGTATTAGGTTTGCAATAATGATCATTCAATAGCTCAAACTGGTCACAAATCTTGTTACTTGGATGAAATGCAGTGAGCCTCAAGACATTGCCATGGAAATATATATTTATATGTGATATCCATAAACAATAAACTTGACATGTCTTCCTTCACTGAAACACATTATAAAATGTACTGCTAACATTATAGCTCTTTTGGCCTGGCCAAGTAAAGAACTCAAAAAACCCCAGAACACATTAATGGAGGAAATTTTAGCTATAGCAAGAATCAACTTAGCGAATAATTGGCTTCAAAGGACCATTAACACTCAGGAATTGTAGAAAGAATCAACCAGACACAGAATCTGTTATATTTAACAGCTTTATTAGAAGACACAGCAGAGAAACATATACAAATTTGGGCTCCATGGAATGAATTTATAAAAATTTTAAAACATAACAACTGAGGTAATAAATATAACATTAAAGGTAATAGATATTGGTACTGGCTATAACAATTCAATGTTGTAAGTTGATGTACAGTAATCCCATACTAACAAAACCTTTCCGATAAAGATATTTATATGGAAAATAATGAAAAATCTGCAACTTGTTAATGCATATGTTATTGAAAAATAAAAGAGATTTAAAAAAACAAAATGTACTGCTAAACATAGAAAACTGTGCTCTGTCTGAGTGTGCTAAATATATACAGTATTTCAAAACTGTATAGGCATGTAGTGAATTATTAATATTCAAACTCGTATATTAAAAATTCCTGTTTACAGCACCAAATGTCAGGAAAAACTATTGTCCTCGGAAGAGGCATGTAGTGAATTATTTGAGCAAATTCGGCCAAAGGGAGGAGATCAGCCTAGCCGTCCTGACTCAATTATATATGGCACCTTAAAAATTGTTCCAATGCTTGATTGACTTGTTCCGCTGCTCAGGTAGTTTGAGGATGACAGGCTGAAGAACATTGAAGCAAGATATTGAGGGATTTGCATAAGGATTTCCAAAATTTCAAAATTACATGAGAGCCTCTGTCCAAAACATGTAGGCAGAAAATATGTTGGATAACCGAGAGTTCAACCGATGAAGGTAATTTACAGAGGGGGATAAAATGAGCCAATCTGTCAATTACTACCAAATGACTGTGTAGCCCGTGAAGAAGGGAGATCTACAATAAAGTCCATGGCCAGATGAGTCCAGGGTCATGAGGGAATGGGTAGAGACAAAAGCAGTCCCTGGCGAGAGGAGTGACAAATGGCACAAATAGAGCAAGAAGATACAAAGTCTTTGACATCTTTCCATATTGAAAGCTACCAAACAAGATGAGACACCAATCAGTAGTGATGGGCGAATTTATTCGCCTAGGTCGAATTCGCGGCGAATTCCCGCGATTCGCCGCTGGCGAATAAATTCGCGAATCACCAGCGAAATTTCGCTTGGCGAAAATTAGCCGAAAACGAGTCGCGCGTCAGTCGCGCGTCGTTTTTGACGCGACGCGCGCCAAAAACGACGCGACGCGTCAAAGTTGACACGGCGCGCGACAAAGTTGACGCGACGCGCAACAAAATCGGCCCGCGACTCGTTTCGCGAATTTTTCGCCGATTCGCGAATTTCTCGGCGAAGCGAATCGCGGGAGATTCGCCCATCACTACCAATCAGTAGTTTTCTTGATGCCAGGATGGCCTGCTTGTTTGGAATTGTCTGACTGGACTGGCATAGAACAGTGTGACAAAGGTCAGGCAAAGGCCACTCTAAACGGGGTAATAGGTGGTGCAGAAGATTGTTTTTCGAACCAATCAATGGTTGGATTATAGAGATGAAGCCAACTGTTCAGGTAGATAACATGAGACCAATTCATCTTTTAGTTGGATAGAAAGTCCTTGGTAAAATGCAGAGGGGTAAGCCTCATTATTCCAATTTGCTGCTGCTGCAAGGGTACAGAAGTCTATGGCATATTCACTGGCACTCTGACCCCATTGATGAATCTGCAACAGACATGACCGACCAGGGTCATCAAAGACTGAAGAAAAGCTTTGGCATCTTGAATAAGTGGGGAATTCTTCTCCTACAAGGGTGATGCCCATTTTAATACTTTACCTTCAAGTAGAGTAATCACCTACCCCACTTTGGCTAACTCGGACATACAGTATTGAGCGGGCTGTAACTCAAATTGTATGAGACATTGGTTCACAAATCCCTGAAAGGACTGGGGGTCTCCATTGTAGTGAGGAGGAGCTGGAATTCTTGGTTCCTGGCTAGAAGATAAAATGGCAGGCAGTGTAGACGCTGGAGCTGGTACTGAGGTTGCTGGTGGGGTAGCCGAAAGCTTCGCTAAAATGGCTTCCAATGTTTGACCAAAATGGGTTTGCTGTGCCTCATAGCCCTAATAGTCTGGTTGAGTTCCTCAGAAGGGTCCATGGCCCAATAATACTTTCAGGGTCCGAAGGCTCTGGTTAGAGTTATGGACCAAGGATGAAACAGCTGGCACCAAACACAGTTCGCAGTATCAAAGGGTTAAAGAGAATAATGAAGTCAAGTCCAGGCAAAAGGGTCAGTTCAGGTAGCAAGGATTCAATAGACGATATCACGGGCTAAGGTCAGAATCAATATAATTCAATATAATGCACCCAGGAACACACAAAGTAGAACTTATTATCGGGCAATGTCTGTAGCGTCTTTTTAAAAGCAAATTTTCACACCAAAACATGCAAGATGATGTCACACGTCACTCCTTGAAATTGCGCATTGACATGTTTTGATGCCGGCGTCATGATGCCGCACCCATTTTGACACCAGCTTCCAATGTCCCACTTCACTCACCTGGGCATCGACATCTTGTGAACAAAGTCAGAGTAAGGAGTGCTGGCGAATGCTGTGATTATTCTAAATAATAAACCTTTTGGTTTCATAAATTTGTATTATTATTATCTGTTCTTTATATAGCACAACACAGTTTACACAGCACATTTTTCCAAATTTTAGTTGGGAATAATCCAAAATTTTATTCAAATTTGAATTTGAGATTTATCATACCTTGACCCTGGGAACAACTACAATTTAATAGTACACTACCTAAAACCTGCCAAGTTCATGTAGAAGTCAATGGCAAAAGTCCAGTGACCCATTTGAAGATGTTACTAGCCTTCCTGACATTCAAGTTTTTTTGGAGAAAAAAACTCGATTTGAGTTCAGTCGAATTTCAATTTGAATTCGATTTAAGTTTTCTGGTCACTAATATTCATCTCAGTTTAAGACTTTCGAGTGTTTTCTTAAATAAGATACTATTTGAGATTCAATGTCATTCTTGTTGACTTTCAGTAAAGAAACTCTATAACTCGACCTTTCATAAATTTTCCCCTAGTATCAGGATATATCAGAAAAACATATTTGTTTCCACAATTAAGGGTTCTAGCAGGGTCACATTTGTATGTATGTAAATTTTGTGTATGTATACTATGTATGCTACTTGTGTGAAACACTGTACATTAAACCAATACAATAAAATAATAGACAGGGATAAATAAAATAATATTAAATGAGTTCTCAAATTGAAGATTAGAGGGAAACCAAGGAAACCAAATGTGTGACAATCGCAACCCAAAAGTGTGGTCTAGATGTACCAACTCCAGTCCCTACACATAAGGTGCAGCAATATACCCTATGTGTTTCATTCCCTAGGGACACCTAATCTTAGGCAGGATCTGTGTCACAGGAAGTAGGTATTTAAAGGAAAAGGAAGACTGTATACAACAGCCCAGAATCAAAGCCTCAACTGGCCTGTATATATTCAGAAATAAGAATTATTATAAGTCTGTGAAAAAATTAATAGCCTAATGGCCTCAGTTATTTTGATACACACTGTTTAATAATTAAAACTTCTTGAAAGATGCTTAAACCTTCGTATGATTTTGCTATTTTAAATGCCTTTCATGTAATTAAACACACTCATCCATTTAATAGTTATCTCTTAAATTAATGATTATGCATTCAAACCTAACAAGCTTTATAGCTTTGACAAGGGTGAAGGGAACAAACAGTAGTAATTTAATTCAGAAAATTAAGCTACTTCTCACTTCATTTTCTAATAGCATCTGTCTTATTTTCTATTTTCTTTTTAAAGAACTCTATTTCATTTGCATTTATTTGGGAAAAAAGTAATAATTTTCAGCTAGGAAATATTCATATATTAGAAAAGCTTTGCAACAACTCTTATTAAATAAAATGATGAATTTTTCACTTTCTACACAAAGCTTATATCCATAACGTTTAGGAAGCTAAAAACCAAAACCATATCAAACCCAGCCCAGTCAATTAATAAATATAGTTAAATACTTTTTGACAGCGTACCACACTCCTTATAGTACAGCGGTAATACTGCATAGCTTCGATCTAGAATATTTAATGAAACAAGGGAGGAGGCTATTTATTTGCATAATAGGACATCATTTGCAGTGGAAGGGATTTAATTATTTATAGTCTATTTCAAATATTTAAAAAGGCATCACTAAGAAGCATTAAGTGCTATATAATGCCTTCATTTTGGCTTTCCTACCATTTTCTTTATGGGTCAAATGATTTATTTCTTATTAACACACAGGGACAGTGACTTTAAAAACATAAGGCAAACAAATTGGATGCAATTCATTTTTCAGCTTGAGTGGTTTCTTATTGTCATAGGTGAAACAGACATAAAGAGAACAGCTAAATAGTCCAAAGGGGAAATTAAGTTCTATAATGTGTATCATAAATATGTAAACATAAAAAATTACCCTTTATAACTGTATATTTTAGTTGTTTACCTTACCTGAGCAGCTTTTATTAACAGACTTATTTACAGCAGTTAAAAGAAATGACACTAGGAGGAAAGAATATTTTTTACCAAAAGAATTGCATTGCACAAATAGCTGTATTGAGGTTCTTTTGTATATTCACCTACACCAAGGGACACAGGCACCATGTGAATGAAGATCCTGCAACTGGAGAATGGACACAGGAAAAAGTGACTCTTCTTCCTGCTTAGGACTTCATTCACTGCCTACCTCCTTCAATTTCCATTTTGAAAAGGTGAACGTCTTTTCCTGAGGATGCTTAGGTTCCAGACAAAAAGTGAGTACAACTATGCCATGGTTCATGTGGATCTCTGAGACTATCATGGGTAGAAATTCCAGGACAGGTCTTAAGTCTGCTTTGCACCCCTGAAAACTAATGAATTGAGGATTGTGTGATAATTTCACATATTCTAAAATTTGTTTTGCCAAAACAGTGGCATGTACAAATATCACCTTATGTGAGGGTGGGAAGCTACATTGAAAAAAAAACTAGTCTGCAAAAAGTTCATGTTGGGTGCAGAGCTAGCTGTTTTTGGGAAAGAAAATCCTCTAGCTGAAACCTGTTGAGGTCATGTAGAAGTCAATGGCAGATGTTACTTTTACAATTCCAAGGTATCAAGATCTGTACTGGGTTTTGTATGAAAAATTTGGGGGTTTCAGGCAACACCTATTCAGCGATTCAGGAGTCAAATACAAAAAAGTTTCAAATTTTTGTTCAATTTTATCTTTTAGTCTTTTCCAACGGTGTCTTTTTTAGATGATTATTTGATAAATTTGTAAAATTCATGGATGGTAGATTTTGTTTTCATAAAAAAATTAGATCCAATGAATTTTAGTAAATACATCCTTAGAATTTTAGGGGGTTAACTTCCATCCACAAATTTAACTAACTTCTCAATAAATCTTCTTGAAAAAGTTGAAACAAAAAAAATGTTGCAACAAATTCATTCGCAACAACTTCATGGATATCTGCCATTGATTTCGACAGGTTTGAGATACAGAATTTTCGGATTTTGATTTTTCACAGTTTTGGGGTATAATAAATCTCTAAGAATTTTAATTATTTTCCTTCTAAAAGTTTTAGTTTTCACCTTTAAAAGTGGCAAAAAGAAAACTTTGAGGTTTAATAAATGGGCCTCTAAGAATTGATTCTCCATCTGCAAGATGTTCATCCCTGTGATGCATATGTTCTTCATTCTAGTGAAGAATATTTATTGAGCTAGATGTTGTGATGTTAGCAGTTACCTGCCAATCTTATGAAATGTAAACTGTGTGCCCCTGTAGTTTAGCAAGGGTGGCAAGAGCTCCAAATACTTAATAAAGGAAGCAACTATTTATAACTATCTCATCATTGTGTCAAGAGTGATATACCTGATTAAATAAGTGTCAAAAGGTGATTCATGTTATATTTGATAGCATTAGCAATATACAGATGCAGTCACTTGGATTTGTAAGTTAAATGCGTCGTGACTCAGGGCTAATTGAAGAAACTGTGTTATCTAAAGTTATCTTAACTCATTTAATGCATTTAACCTTTTCATTAGCATACCAAAGCACCATTGTTTTCAATGGTGAAAAAAATATGTAAAAAAATATGTAAATTGCAAAAGTGATAAAAGCTCTCTGGGCAATTTTACATTAATTTATATTTTGGTTATACAATCTCTTTAAACAGATTGCTAGTGAAAGCTTTGGAACATGTCTGCATTACAGCAATCAGTAAAAACCAGGACAAGGGTCAATAAACACCATGTACTGTGCATTAAAAAGCATTAGGCATTAAACCTGGTCCTGGTAGTCCTTTTCTGTTGAATTTAATTCTTAAAGAGCTGCAATGTATTGATGACATTACGGGGTTTCATCAAAATTACGTTGTAGTCCACCAACTTAAGGTGGTTTGACCCTACAGGAACATACCAAAGACATACAGTTAAAGGACCAGTAACATAAAAAAACTAAATTGTTTTAAAGTAATGAAAATATAATGCAGTGTTGCCCTGCACTGGTAAAACTGCTGTGTTTGCTTCAGAAGCACTACTATTGTTTATATAAATAAGATGTGTAGCCATAGGGGCAGCCATTCAAAGGAGAAAAGGTTCAAGATACACAGCAGAACCTAATGTTATCTGTTATCCATTACTTATCCTGTGCCATATAGCCATTTTTCAATTCCCACCATTGCTACTTAGCAGCTTGTTTATATGAACTATAGTAGTGTTTCTGAAGCAGTTTTAACAGCGCAGGCAACACTACATGATATATTCTTTACTTTAAAACACTTAAATTTTTTGGTGTTACTGTCCCTTTAAGCAAGTAGAGGAGGACGCCCTTTTACATTTAACTTTAGAGCAACTGGTATCAATTATGTATATCTGAATATATTCATTTATTTTTAAACAAATGAGGTTGTTTGAAAGATTCCAACAGATTAAAAAGAGTTTCTTTATAACAGCAGTGTGGAATTTAACAGAGCATACTAGGCTTCCCTGTGTATTTTTGTATTAAAAACCATAGGTTAGAAAAAGAAAGATGTGTTAAATCTGATTAGATCCAGAATATTATACATATAAAACAGATGGTGTTACTGCAGGTGATCATTAGGGTCTTTTTTTCTGTATTCAATTTGTACTTGAGACTATATGTGACCTTATACTGTGGAATGAAATGCTGTTTAATATTCATTTCCCATTTTTGTATCTTACTTATCTTTTTGTTTGTTTGATGTGCTCTGTTTTAGGAAAACAACAGAGGTTGTGATGAGTTTTGCATTTTCCAGCAGAGAATACTACATTTGCAAAATGACTTTGAGACACATGGTTTTCTAATTGAAATTTGCATTTATATAGAGCAACTCAAGAAAACTATATCCCAGTGCTCGTATAGACAGAAGTTCCATCTACCTTGTGATTGTTTTACAGCTGTCCAATAATTATAAAAACACTTCCTTCTGTTGCCATTTTGCAATTTATCTATTTTTCCAATATTTTAATTCAATGTTGGTTTTGGAGTCTAAATATATATATATATATATATATATGTATATATATATATAAGAAATGCACAAGCGACAGCATTTCTTCCAACACAAAACACACAAAACAGCCCCATAATAACAGGATTAGTTCCCTGTTTTCTAGCCCTAGTAGCCTATATGCACAGATTTGTGAGCATGAATATATACCCACAGTTGGGTTCTGTATGTGGGTTGTGGAGCAAGGTGTGGTGGTAAAATGAGACCCTTACTACTTCTGTGTGAGCAGTGGTATGCCTTGCCTGATGTAGATAGTATCGCAATAGCGCGATGTGTGGGTCTGGTTTACCCCCCAACCCTACGCTCTAGCTACAATGTTGGCGTTTTTCTTTGAATAACACTGCGGAGTGTTGCTTAGTACACCTCTACATGGCAACAAGTAGTCGTGCCTGATGGGCGTTGCAGTTTTTTCCACAGCACTGTCTCTCCCAGCCCTTGTGGCAATCCCCACCTCTACAGAATCATGGGGGGGTGGTTGGACACGCCCCTCAGACGTCCAACATTTCTGTTGTGGTAAGTCTCGCATGCTACCTTGTGAATCTGGCCGGGGCTGGAGTGTGCTTCTGAGTAGGTCAATTCATGGGAGGCACTGGGTGCTTTAAGTCTGTCATACACCCCGTTTTTCACTTGTATGTACCCACAACACCTTCATGCCGGTTGCCTAGCAACCAGAACTGGCGCCAAAAACTTTGGTTTAAACGTTCACTCTTGCACTGTTCTGTTTCCCTGATGAAAGTTCCTTATTGGAACTGAAACGTTGGAGTAAATAAACCCTTTTTTGTTTCACATTTGACATGTTGGAAGTCCTTCGAGTGCTGTCGCTTGTGCATTTCTTATTTTATTACTTAGACTAGCACCCAGACTATCTTTATGACTCAAGGGGGGTCATTTATAAAGTTCGTGCAACGCATAATTGTTTGCAAATGGTAGTTTTGCCCATGCTTTTTCCTGAATGCTAAAATATTGCACTACTGTGCCTGTCTTTCCAGTTTTTGCGAATTCGCATTGTGAATGAATTTTCGCAAACAACTCGCAAACAAGACGGGTCTTTGTGTGAGTACAGGCATTTTGCGAGGTTGTTTTGCACGAAAATAGCGTTAAAAGCAACTTAAATTCGCGATTTGCGAAACAGTTTTGCGAATATTTTCTCCGCCACCAAAGTTGTGGCGCAGAGTGTTCGCAATTTGTGATTCTTGCCATATTTAAAAAGCTCCTATAGACATTCGCAATGTGAAAAACAAATTCGCAAATCTGTTTGCACACTCTTATTCAGCTTTATAAATATAAGCAGGCTCAGGGCAAATTTATTCACTATGCGAATCAATCTGCCCTGCGCAGACCCCCAAGGAGTGCGTTCCACTTGCAGTTTTATATATATATATATATATTTATATATATACAGTTCAAGCTGTGGTGCACTCCACAAGTTTTACTGCCTGGGCGGTGTCATATATTGTGTGAATATTCGTAATCCAAGGAATGATGCACTCCAGGACTTCAAAATTAGATAAAAAATGTAAGTTTATTTGTCAATGTTTCGGTCCAGTCTGGACCTTTCTCTTAGAGGAAAAAATGTGATAAAAACCCTGGTGGTCCAGTGGTGCGGCAGGGACGCCCGCCGCTCCTCTTGCTGGTCTGCATGCACCGTGCTCACTTCCACTTTTCAAAGGTGCATGCGCACTGACGTTATGAGCGAGCTATGGCGCCAAAATTCAAATATATAAAGGGGTGCCCATGATAGGTTTTTACCTGGCGATTCTTGCCTGTTTTGATCCTGCCTGATTCTTATCTGATTCCCTGTGTTTGACCCTGCCTGGCTTATGATTATCCTGATTTCCATATCCTGACCTCGGCTTGTTATTTGACTCTGATTCTGTCTCATCCAATCTGATTTATTACCCGGTTTGACCAGTTGCCTGCCTGACGATCATAGCTGTCTGCCTGCCTCGACCCAGCCTGTCTGACTATGTATCTGCTTTCTCTTGCTTGTACTGTGAACTTTGGCCTCAAAGACTCTTACTACAGTCGTGCCCCTCTGCCTATCCAGAACCCATACCTAGCACCTCTCGTATAAGTCCAGGTGGCATCCAAGTAAGCCGAGGGCTGCTCCCGAGGCCCAAAGGCTTTCACACTACTGGTGAAGCTCGAGCCGAGACCAGGGTTCTTGGTGTTTGTTCTGGTGTTGGGTGCTGACCGTGACAGCAGTACTCTATAAACGGGAAAGTCTCTAACAACTTTATTTATTTTCTCAGTTATTTAGAACATAAAATTCTAGTGTTTAAGCTTCATTAAAATAAATAGAACAATAGGATTCTTGCTGCCATGTGAATAAGCTTGGAGAAAATAAATTTGTTGTTTTGTTACTTTTTTTTTGCTCTTTTTTTTTTAAAATAGGCCCCTTCAAGCATTTGAATTTTTACCACAATTTTTTTTGCTAAAACTCACAAATTTCAATTACAATTTCAACAATTTAAATTACAGAGATTTATTAAGCAAAAAAATCCTAAAAAAACCCAAACCCCCTAATGGGCCCACAAATGGAAAAAACTGGTCTGTTGTTTGGATATCATGGGTGCCTCTGAGAACCTTCTGGATAATATTCTGCCTACTGGTTATTCTACAAACTTGGACTTTATTCTAAAAAATAAATGTAGTTTTTTTATACTGATGATTTGTTACCTGACTACTCTTAGGTGCCTATTTGCAAAATGTGGTATTTGTGCAAGGTGCCTGTAGGTGTCACTGTGCACCAGAGTATACTATACATACACTGTATGTTCTATACTACTTAAAAGGGTTAGAGTTCAAGGTAATGTTAAAGTGTAATGGCTGCATAATAAAGCACTGTTTTACTGTAAACATAACAAATTGGTGACAAGATGTCTCTTCTACCTCTGCAGCAGCCTGCAGCTTTTCTCCCAACCCCTGGTGAGCCTACCATGCCTTTTACTGCTTGGATCCATATGTTTGAAAAATTACATTATTGCTGCTGACCAAGGGGATATTTCTGCTGCTAGAAAGTGTGCTTTACTTATTCACTGCCTGGGAGCAGAGGGACAGTGTATATTCTATACATTACCATTACCTGATTATACTTATGAAACTGCTCTTACTGCCATAAAGAACTTTTTCGTGACAAGCGTAAATGTGGTTGCTGAAAGATATAAATTCAGCCAATATGGATAACGGTGAATAATGGTGAATCCACAGAACAACTTGGAGCAGGTTTGAGTGTGCTGGATGTTACCTGTGAGTTTGGGAATCTAACAGATGAAATGCAAAGAGACCAAATAATGGAAAAAACTAACTCACATCTCATTGGAGAGAGACTATTCTTAGAGCAGGATTTAACCCTTGCAAAGGCTATTACAGTTGCTAATCAAATTGAAACTGCAGTGGCAGAGGCTAACACTCTCAGTCAGGGAACTGCTGGTAATTTACAGTTTGTGATCCAGCACTGTGGACAAATAATGCACAGTGACAGGCACAATACAGTGCAAAGAAAAGGGATTCACCTATTCTGCAAAACCATGCAGCAAATACAAATAAAAAATACTGCTTCCGCTGTGGCTCAACACAACATACTGCAAATTATGCTACATGTCCTGCAAAAGCTGTACAGTACTTCAAATGCAGACATTTTGCTAAAATCTGCCATAGTTCTGCTAATGATGTTCATGAAGTCACTGCTCCACATGTTACTATATTAAGTGTGGATAAAGTGTTTATATGCACTATCAATGTATACTGCTTCTGCTGACACAGGTAAAGCTGTTTTTATACTACCAAAGGATATTTTCTTGAAATACTTTGCAAAAAATCAGCTTGTTGCACCTGCCCTGAGACTGGTTGGTTGCTTAAAGGATCTAATCCCTGTTCTTGGTTGCTTGCCAGTGACTGTACAATTTGAATCAAATACTGCAAAATGTGAATTTTACATTGTGATTAAGGGTACTGCTGTACTTGAAAGTGATCCAATTAGTTGTTTCATTACTACAGCACCAGTGCCTGCCACACAACCAATGTCTAAAATTTCACCACAATGCAACACGTCAATGGGTTGTGCAAAACATTTGTACACAAAGTTAAGTTGAGACCAGATGTAAAGCCAGTACACCAGATATTGAGGAGATTACCTACTCTATAAGGGAGGCTGTCTCACAGGAACTAAATAAAGTAAGTTGTGATTGAAAAATAGAATCCTCCGAATGGGTTTCATCAATTGTTGTAACAAGAAAGAAAACTGGAGGTATTTGATTGTGTGTTGATCTCGGTGAACCTAATAAAGCAGTTGTTATGGATAATCATTCCTTGCCACACATAGAGGAAATATTTTTTCCACCCTGGATCTTCAGAATGCTTATCATCAAGTATTACTGCATGAGGAAAGCAGAGACCTCACCGCATTTATCACCCATGATGATTTGTTTCAGTTCAAGTGTGTACCTTATGGATTGGCTTCAGCACCGAGTTGTTTTCAAAGACTGATTGATGTCTTCTATACTCTATGAAATACCTTGTGTTCAATGCTACTTGGCTGATATAATTGTCTATGCTCCAAATATGGATCTTTATGACAAGTACCTAAAATTTTTCTGAAATACATTGATTCTGCAGGACTGAAACTGAACCTTTCCAAATGCCACTTCAGACAAACTAGGCTGTCATTTCTGGGTCATATAATTTCACAAGATGGATTACTGACTGACCCTGACCATGTCAATGCTGTTACACAAGAAATTTCAGTCAGGGGTGAGCTCTGCGCAGCTTTTTGACCTTGATAGCAGCACCGTATAATTAGATGAACTAACTTGTGCACACAAATATGTAAATGAAATCGTGAAAGCACTGAATTAACTGTTAAACCATGTAGTTTCCAATTTCCTGAAATAATAAATATGTATATATAGTGCAGTATGGCATTTATTGTTCTTTATATTATTATAATCAGAACTACTCACATGTAAGTATCTTTTGTGATTGCTTCTCAGTAGTGATGGGTGAATTTATTCACCAGGCACGAATTCGCGGATACCCGCGATTCCCCGCCAGCGAATAAAGTCGCGAAAGGCCAGCGAAAATTTGCTGGCGTCAAAAAATAGAGTAGTGACGCGAGTCGAAAATGAGCCACGACTCATTTCGTGAATTTTTCTTTGGGAATTCGCAAATTTTTCGTTGGAAATTCGCAAATTTTTAATTGAAACGGGTTTGGAGCTCAAACAGTGACTTGCCAGGTCTGTTCTTCAGCGGAAATTTGTTTGCTTACCGAATGAACCAGTGGCGTGTGCCTCTGACGGTTCTTATAAATAGAAAGCAGTAATGGAGGCGTTCCCCGGGAAGGGTGGCGTGCCTTGCTCAGTATTCGTGGCTCGTCTGTCAGTCTTCGCAGTCAGGCAATCTGATGTTGGTGGCAGGAAGCTTCACAACTTTGGATTTGTGCTAAAAATAAACATTTATTTGTAAAACAGCCCAACGTGTTTCGTAGGTTTTCGTAGGCATTACAGATTGTTACACACATATGGTTTAAATAGGGTCACAAATTGATTCATTTCCCTAACTGACAATGATTTTGAATTAATTATTTAAAATAGCATCAAATCCTTTACTGAACAATGATTTTTTGAAAAAAATTTATTGGAGCAATTAAATTTTATAAGTATGTAAAGTCCTTTATTATAGACGAAGACAATCACGGTGTTCTTACATATTACAACAACTACTGATAAGCAATCACAAAAGATACTTACATGTGAGCAGTTCTGATAATAATAATATAAAGAACGATAAAGGGCATACTGCACTATATATTGATTTATTATTTCAGAAGATTGGAAACAACACGATTTAACAGATAATTCAGCGCACCAGTTCTGTTACACAAGTTACTCCATCTGATTTTCAGACAGATTTTCTAAGTTTATTCCCAACTATGCTTCAGTTGTAGAGCACTACTAGGTGGAACTTCGAGTCTGATTTTGTTGGACACTGCTCAACATAGCTTTTAAATAGTGAAACAGTTAATTGTAAACAGTACTACCCATGATTACTACAGATGCTTCAGACTATGGAGTTGGTGCAGTTCTCACACAGATCCATGCTGAGCATGCAAAGCAAACTGTTGCATTTGTATCCAGAACACTTACTTCAGTATTCTACTGTTGAAAAAGAAACTCTTGCATGTGTTTGGGCAACAGAAAAATGAAGAACGTACCTGTGGGGTACAGAATTTACCTTATGCATGGATCATAGCACTTTAACTACACTGCTTACAACAAAGGGACTAGGAAGAGCTGGAATGTGTATAGCTAGATGGTCATCATGGCTACTGAATTTCAAATACAAAATGCAATACAAACCAGGTTACTGCTGATTGTTTGTCAAGTTTACCTTTACCTGCAGCTTCTGATACACTGGATGAGAACATAGAAGGTGTAGCATTGACTGTAGCATTGACTGATATATTATCATGTACAGTTACAACTGCTGATTTTAATCAAGCTTGTCTCACATGACCAATTCAAGTAAAACTACAGGACATCTTACAATGCAAATGGCCAAATACTGAGAAGAGTCCTGATCTTCCCCTTACTACAGGATTAGACACAAACTGTCTTTAGTAGATGGCTATGTTGTACTTGTATCTCACTGCTTACTAGTACCAGAGACATTGCATAAAAAACTAATACAACTTGCAGATGAGAGTCATCAAGGAATTCTGAGTACAAAACCAAGACAACGAGAACTATACAGGGTGCCAGCAATGGATGCCAATGTGGTAACTGCAATTTATTCTTGTGTTACTTGTCAGAATCATGACAAAACAGCTATTATACATACACCACCACTTAAGCCAGTAGCATTTCCTGATTTAGAATGGGAAAAACTTGTTATTGATATTATGGGTCCTTTTGCAGATGCTCCTATAGACTGCAGATTGGCTATAACCTTTATATACTATTATAGTAAAAGGTCAGAAATTGCATTTTTTTCTCATATAACATCAGCTACAGTAATAACATTTCTGTCTACAGTCTTAAGCAGAGAAGGCAATCCAAAGGAGTTAATATCAGACAACAGACCACAGCTTGTCTCATCTGAGTTTGAATTCTTTCCGAGAGAGAGGAATATTGTGCATAGGAAATCTTCAGTGTATTAGCCACAAGCAAATGGAGAAACTGAGTGATTCAACAGAAGTCTGAAAGAAACACTACAGACATCAAATCTAACTGGGAAATCCTGGAAAGTTCCTAAATAACTACAGAGCAATGTGCCATGCAACAACCCAAGCATCTCCATCTGAATTATTATATGGCAGACAGATGCACACTAAGTTACATGTTGCAGACATCAAACTTAAACAAAATAATGTGCCTACAAAATCATCTACTGCTGATATTTTCAAACATCAACAAGCCAAATTCAAGGCTTATACTGTCAGAAAAAAGGTGTAAGGTATGTGCACTTTCAGTCTGAATTAAGAAATCAGGACTACTGAAACAAGTACAATCTAAATTTACTACACCACTTAAATTGAGACACCAGCGAGGATCATACGCATATGAACTATCCGATGGATGCATATGGAATGCAGGTCGTCTTGCTCCAGCTAGATATGAGTTTGGAGAAGTTCCATTTGACGAAGAACATTTTCCTACTCCTGATACCAACTGCAATAGGCCTGAAGAAAGTGAACCTATGAGGAGTACTGAGAGAATCAGAAAGCTACCTGCATGGACCAAGGACAGTATGTGTTTTGAAGAATGCATAATATTGCTTTAAGATGAAAACAGTTTTATGGCTTCTGCTTATTACATTTACCCAAATGCTTTTCTACTATAGGGGGAATATGCTGTGTTTGTGCAAGGTGCCTGTAGGTCTCACTATGCACAAGAGTATACTGTGCATACACTGTACTTTCTATACTGCTTAAAAGGGTTAGAGTTCAAGTTACTGTTAAAGTGTAATGGCTGCATAGTTGCATAGTTAAATTGTGTTGTAAAAAGACAAAGTCCATCAAGTTCAACTCCTCCAAATTAAAACCCAGCATACACACACACTCCCCTACACTCTTTCAAACAAACCATGTGTGCCCATAGCTATACTAACTGTAGAGTTTAGTATAAAAATAGCCTTTGATATTATGTCTGTCCAAAAAATCATCCAAGCCCCTTTTAAAAGCATCAATAGAATCAGCCATCACAGTATCACCCAGCAGCGCATTCCACAACCTCACTCTCCTCACTGTGAAGAACTACATAAGCTGCTTCAAAAGTCCTTTTCTTCTAGTCTGAAGGAGTGGCCTCTGGTGCGGTGATCCTCTTTATAGGTAAAAAGGTCCCCTGATATTTGTCTATAATGTCCTCTAATGTATTTGTAAAGTTTAATCATGTCCCCTCACAAGCTCCTTTTTTCTAGAGAAAACAACCCCAACCTCAACAGTCTTCCCTCATAATTTAAGTCTTCCATTCCTCTAACCAGTTTAGTTGCACGTCTCTGCACTCTCTCCAGCTCATTTACATCCCTCCTAAGGACTGGAGTCCAAAACTGCACTGCATATTCCAGATGAGGTCTTACTAGGGATCTATAAATAGGCATAATTATGTTGAACCTACTAAAAATGCACTGTTTTACTCGCTACCAAAACATAACATTAAAATTCAAATTAATGAAATATTTTTTTAAACAAAGTCGACCAAACTCCCTTACACAAATTGACCTCATTTATCAATATTTTTACTCAAAAAAGTCAGAGTGAAAAAACACTGTGACAAAATCCAGCATCAATTAGTACAGGTATGGGACCTGTTATCCATAATGCTTGGGACCTGGGATTTTCTGGAAAAGGGATCTTCTGTAATTTGGATCTTCATAACTTAAATCTACTAGAAAATTATGTAAACATTAAATAAACCGAATCGGCTGATTATGGTTCCATTAATGATTGATTATATCTTAGTTTGATCAGGGACATGGTAATATTTTATTATTATAGAAAAAAAGGAAATAATTTTAAAAAATTTGGATTATTTGGATAAAATGGAGTGTAAGGGAGATGGCCTTTCTGTAATTTGGATCTTCCTGCATAATCGTTTCCTGGATAACAGGTACCATACCTGTACTGATTGATTCTCCAAAAACTAAATTTTTTGAACTCTCACTGCAAAAACTCAACTTTATCAGATTATCGGACAAAAACTCTGACTTTATCGGATTATCCAGCGCAGATCACATTGTCAAGAAACATTTTCAGGGACATTTGCCATTGTCTAATACGATCTGGACAGGTTTGAAATGGAGTATTTTCGGATTCAGATTTTTAGCAGCTTTGGGGTATACTAATTCTCTAAAAATTCGAGCTTTGATTTTTCTTCAACAGAAAAAAATTGAGGTTTAATAAATGGGCCACTTAAAGATAGGTAGTACTGACACTCAGGGGCAGATTTACTATTGTTCAAATTTTGAATTAAAAAAATTTGAAATTCGACCATGGGAATAGTATCTGAAGTAAAATCCTTCAAATTCGAATATCGAATTCGAAGGATTTTACCGCGATTCGATTGGTCGAACGATCGAATAGGAAAAATTTGATCAATCGATTAGTCATTAGAATCGGTCAAAAATAATGATACCCAATTCAGTAGCTTTGATCTGGTGAACTAGGTGGTCGAATAAAAATTTAAAGGGGAAGTACTTCGACTATCGAATAGTCGAATATTCGAATAAAATTAAATTTGAATTTACGAATGATTCGAATTCGAATATTCGATGGTCGAATTTGCCTAATTTGCATATTCGAAGATTCAAATTCAAATCTTTTTGAAATTCGATCGAACTTTGAATTCTTCATATGAATTTAGTAAATCTGCCCCATAGCATTGCAATCAGGCCTGAACTGACAATTTGTCCATTCGGGCTAATGCCCCACTTACTGGTGAAATGGGCTACTTAAAACTCTAGTTTTTCGCTGACTGTGGCACCATCTTCCTAATCCCCTAAGCACTCAGCCCCCAGACCCTATTTTAAGTGACCCAGCCTCACATCGGAATGGGAGGGGGGACCTGTCCTTTCCACATGCAGCTGCCGTAACTAAAAACATCCACTGGCCACAGAATGTAAATTACATTTAAAACTCATTAAATATTGTCTTCTAATTTAGAGCTCCTCTTACACAGTGCTGTGAGAGTGGACATTTTGCAGAGTACTAAACTTTGAAGCTCTGCACTCACTGTCCAACTGCACGGCACACAAAGCACAGTTTTAGGAAGAGGGGTTCTCCTTAGAAGATATGATTAACCAGCTTTAAAACCAGCATTTTATTTACTGAGTTAGCAGACAGAATGACAGCATGAGGTAAATAGGACATAAGTGGGCGAGAAGAAAATTGTATATTTTGGGGCTAAACAAGGCATATGATTAATGAGGGAACATAAAGAGAAATAAAGAAAAGAAAAGATAAGCACACAATGAACAGAAAGGAGAGAACCAATTAAAGGATACAGGTGACCAGCATCTAAAAAATGTTATAGAATGCCCATTAACAGCTTTGATTATTGCTTTTTTCTGTTATCTGTTTCATGGTTTTGTAAAACATTTTTCTATTTCTAGCAACTTTGCAACTGGTCTTCATAATTATTTTGTAATTTATTAAATCATTTGCTTACTCCAGCAGCCAAGTTTTTAGGCTTTCTTTAATGAATTTATCCGTATGATGCATGGATTTATTGGCTAACCTTATTACTGAAATTGCCTCTAGCAACTTTGCTTTTAATAAATACACTGGGGCTGATTTACTAACAGATGCTAAATTGCACTAGAGTGGTTCCCCATAACAGCAATTTGGACCTTTACTTTAATTTTCAAGCCATTGATTTATATAGGCAACTGCACTGATGAATTTTAGCATCTCTATGCCAGTATATCACAGTTATTTTAAAGATTATTTTTATTTGCATACATTAAGGGTGAATAAACTCATGAAGGGGACACCAATATATATGTTTTAACCAAATATATGTGTGACTGAGTACAAGAGCATTGTGTGTTTACATGTGAGCTGCTTTGGATTTTTTCCCCCAGGCTGCTTTTTACTCCCAGTTTGGTTCTGATTGCAATGTTATTTATCAGATGGAATTTGATGTTAAACTGAGCACTGAGTTTGTGCAGACATTGTGTCATATAGATACAGTATTTCCATCAGGTCATCACTGCCCTTGATTTCTGTTATTAAATTTATTGTTGTGGCTTGCTCTTTTTAAATTTTTAAATGTATATGTTTTAACTAAACATAAAAGTCATGTCTTCTGTTGTTATTCTTCAGAAATGCAGACAGTTCCAGTATAAATAAAGCATTGTGGCTAACTGCTTAGTATATTTTTACATATTTTAATACATGAAAAAGGAAAATATATTCCTGGATGCAACATTACTGAATGTTTAATGTTCACCACAAATGAATAGTTAGTATTTTACATTAATGCTTATCTCCAAAATAATTCTTCATGCATAGTTTTCCAGTATGCAGTATAATAGTAACAGTAATAATAACTGCTTATTAGCATGTCATGCATAAAACTCTGAAGAAGGAAAAAGGTATTTACCTGGAATATGCCTATAGTTTGATCATTAACTTGTACGTAGTTTAGCTATTTCAGTTCTTTTATCATATTGTAGAATAAAAGGCTATTTGAAGATCTGTAATATCTATAGAAATTATATCCCAAACCTTATGTTGGGCCCTGTGTTAAACTCCTTAATACTGAGATTCTGGGTTTATCATTAACTTATTTATTAAAATACAGTGCATGAAAGAAGCATGGATCTCTGATTGTACAGTTCAGCATCTGCTTGTAGAGCTGGCCCCACCTATGTGCTTCTTTTTCATTGACAAACTTTATTAACATGAACAATTATCAACACATCTTTCCATTTTTAACATTTTAACATCACTGGCACTAATAACAACAAACCATTAATAATTGTAACTTAGTACAGGTGACTTGCTATAATTATATTACTGACACTTGCCATGTCCTTTTAACACTGTACAACTAGTCTTGATGATTTTTTGATAATGTGGCCATAACGTGATTGCACACCATGAGTATGTGTTTGCACCTGGTTATTGTCAGTTGTATTTTGTGTATTAACTGTGGCATGATCTGAGTTTCTTGCCTATTTCCAGTGACATATTTTCCTTAATGTGTCCATCTGGTTGACAACTGCCTATTTCCAGTGACATCTTTTACTTGATTGCACTCTGGCCAGTAAGCATCCACTGGTAGTCCTGTGATTGATTACAACGCTTTCCATCAGAATGAGTCACACTTGGAATTTTCGTGATTTTATATAAATGCCTTCAATTTCACCTAAAAATTTTCTGTTTTAACCTCCTAAGGATGAGTTGAGACTAGGCATACCACTTGTGCTGGACTATCAAGTAGATCCATTCATAATTCTGACATCTCCAATGTGTAAATGTTTGTGTTTTTGTACTTTTGTCATAATTTTTCTTTTGTCTGTCACGCATGTTTTGTTTCTGTTGTCTGAACCATTTATGTAGGGTCTTATCATTGTGGTAACACTTCAGCTCCAATGCAGGTATTTGTCTTGCAAGGAATAACTCTGCTGAAGATTTGACTCCTTGCATAGCTGTTGCTCTGTAGTTTCAAGTTCTGGGACTTGACTTGAATGAACAGATTTTTTCAACAACTGTAACAATTATTACAACTATTATAATCTTTACGCCACACTATGCAAGTCCGTTACTCTGCAGGAATCTTGGGCTTGAAGTGACTTGCTTGAATCCAATTTCTTCTGTGAATCTTACAAAGTCTTTTCCTATAAACTTAAAATTATTATCTGTTCTTACTTTTAGTATTCCATTTCTGCAGAAGTGTGTTGTTTTAAGTATTTTGCATACCTTAAATGATGTGCTATTTTTTCATTTTCAAAATTTTGGATTTATGGTTAACATGTCCTTTTGTAGAGATGAAGGCACAATGAGCAATACACGATTCAAAGTTCATCCCAATATTGCCGATATGACTTTGGAAGATATTTTTTTTGGGATTGTTTGAATGTAATGCAGTTATCACTTCTTATAGATAATCATCAGAGGCTTGTTTTAAATGTATTCCACATTTTTTCTGATACTGCTTTCCTAGCCATAATACTAGTAATATGTATTTCCACACTTGATTCCTTTTCACTGTCTGATGCAACAGTGTCCTTATATTCACTTATCAGTATATCTATGTTGTTTTGTGGCAATTCTTCCACAAAAAATAACAAGTTTACCAGTTCCAACTTCTCAGATGTTTGTGCACCTAATAGGGGACAGTAATTACCAAAGACTACTGCAAAATCATGTTTGCTTAACTTGCCCTTGTAAGTAAGAGCAGTGTGCATTTCAGACTCATTGTATACAGTACTTTAAAGGGCACCTATCGTCAAAAACAGTTACCCCCAACCAAATGTGCGGGCTGATAGAGCCTGCATTCCGGTTGGGGGTACTGGTGTTTTTTTAAAAATGCACCTCGCCAGCTCTAGCTCACTCTCACCAGGAGGGATCTCCCGGTGCAAGCCGCCATGACAGTCTCGGCACATGCGCATTTGCGTGCGTGTGACGTCAGGTGCATGCGCATTTAGAAAAGCGGCCTCAACACCAGTGCCCCCAACCGGAATGCAGGCTCTATATGTTTTTGATGATAGGTGCCCTTTAAACACTGATGTTTTACTTTTTAGATTTGCTTTCATTTGTAGGTTTCTCCATATTTTTTCTGGGACAATGTTTATTTCTGTCCCTGTCTCCATACTTAATCTGGGAACCATTAGTATCAATGTCTATAGTCCATCTTTTTTTACTTCTATTCCTTTTACTGACAGCACTCACATAGATCTCCTGACTCTCCTCACTGCTGCTGTCCTCACTGCATTTAGTTTGCTTTTACGATAACACTGCTTAGAACACTTCACGCATCCATTCATGCAAATCTCATAAGTAACACCTGTTTCTAGGAGTTGCATGACACATTGGTAAGCCTATCTCAGTAACTACACAGGATCAACACCTCTGTGAATTTCAGATGTCACCTCTCTGAAGAGTTACCATGTGCCATTGCGATTGGATTGTTGGAAAAGTCTATATGCCAAGAACTCCCCACACCAGTCAGTTAAACTGAAGAAGCTGCTCGGATGGGCAGTGAAACATCTTCATTAACATTTTTTCAGCAAGTCCAATTGCTTTTTGAATTACTTATATTAGATATACCATGACCTGGATGAATGAAAGTCTGCATAGACATATTGCTTTACAAACAATATAAAATAAATCAAATAAACATCCAATACATAATTACTCTTCATTTCATCCCCATAAATCAATAACAGCGACACTATATTACATCAGATTTCACGCACACTACTTTAAAGGTAAAATATACAAATGAGTCTTTAATCGCCTTTTAAAAATATCAACAGAACTGGCTTGTCTAATATGCAATGGCAAGTTATTCCAGAGTCTTGGAGTATATGCAGCAAAAGCACAATCACCTTTCCCCCTCAACCTTGTTCCTGGAGTCTTTAACAGTCCTTGACTGGAGGACCTTAGTAACACAGTACCATGAATAGCATCCAGCACTGGACTAATATGATCAAATTGTCTTGATTTTGTTAGCAGCCGACCAATTTTGAACTAACTGAAGCCAAGACAACAATCTTTGACTCAGGCATGTAAATAACGAATTACAGTAATCCAGATGGGAAAAACAAAAGCATGAATAATTATTTCTGTATGCTGAGAAGAAAGGGCATTACTAATTTTTGCAGTATTTCTCAGCTGAAAGAAACATGACTGAACTAACTTATTTGTATGTAAAGAAAAATTGAACTGAGAAACAAAAATAATACCCAACTCACATGCTCAGTTTAGATGCCAATGGACCAAGGTCCACCAGCAAAGCATTGGAAAGCTTTTCAGGACCAATGATCATAACCTCAGTTTTGTTTTCATTTAAACTTAAAAAGTTGCAGGCCAACCAAGTTTTAATAGCGACTAAACATTCCGATAAATTATTTAAAGTGTTCTGATCATTTCACTTAAAAGAAAAATAAAGCTGTGTATCATCTGAATAAAAATTAATAGCAATATTAAAACATCAAATTAAAACAAACCAAGGGGAACCATATATAAATAACATAAAAGTGGACCGAGAATAGACCTTTGAGGCACCCCACAGGAAAGATCACAAATTGAAGATTGAATGTCATTAACTGCCACTAAAAATTTCTGATTCGATAAACAAGAGTCAAACTATCCTAGAGCTGACCCAGATAACCCTGGGTTATCTTGGTAAATCTTGCATCAATTTTCCCTTTGCCTTTCTTAAAATCAGATTTACTTGTGTGAGCCCTTGGGGTGACTGAGGATGTGGCCACTCTGCTGACTTGAGAAACCTTTCCTTTACTTCTTATTCCTGTTAGCACTTTGAGCTGCTGTTTTGTGAGTTGAACTGCTTGACAAATTCTTACAGCTTTTTCTAATGTAAGACCATGTTCCCTTAACAATGTTTCTTGTACTTTTTTTATCATTACACCCAATTACAACTCTGTCTTTGATTAATGGGTCTCTCAGCTGACCAAAGTTACATGTTCTGCTTTTCAACTTGAGGTATGTTATGTATTCCTCTATGCTTTCAATTGGAGATGGCACTCTGGAGTTAAAGATAACTCTCTCATGTGTCTCATTCATCTTAGGGGTGCAGTAATCTTAAAATTTTCCAATAACCACTGCAAAATTATCACTGTTATGTTCATCAACTTGAAATTAATTAAATATCTGCAAAGCTTCTTCCCCTGCTATTGTTAGCAAAAGGTCCACTTTCTGTACACTGGGCAGTGTTATGGTTTTAGTAGCTTTCATGTATTGAAACAGTCTCTGCTTAAAGATTTTCAATGCTTCCCCAACATTTACCACACACTTAACTGGAGCAGGTGGATGTAGACTGTCTTTTCTTATCTGTGCAGGGACCGCTACAGTCATAGGATGAGATGGGCCTGTTGTATCCTCTGTACCTCTTGCAGGTTCTGATGTAGTTCAGGCTCTGTCTGCTGAGTGGATCCACGTCTGGTACAATTGGCCTAAACTTAAAAAACAGAGAGTTAATGAAACAAAAAAGAGAACATCAATAAGTAGAGCAAGTAATATCTCTTAATACCAGCATTGGTTCTAACTAGTGATGGGCGAATTTATTCGCCAGGGGCGAATTCCCGACGAATAAATCCGCCAAAAATTCGCTGCCAAAACGACGCGGCGCACGTCAAAAACGATGCGCAACTCGTTTCGCGATTTTTTTCGCCAATTCGCGAATTTTTACTGACGTTTCGCGAATTTATTTGCCGGTGGCGAATCGCGGGAATTTTCACTGAACTGCATGCACTGTGGGTTTTATTAATTTCTTTGAGAATTGCTGGCTTCTGTTTTTTATAGATGAGCTCCTGCTCGATCCGCCACTTTGTGACATCATTGGTGGGGCAGGATAGTTACTTATGTAGTTACACAGTTAAAGTGGGTTGAAAAAAGACAAAGAGGCAAATTTACAAAATTCACGTGAATGGATCGAAGTTCGATCGAATATGATCGAATTACGATCGTACAATTTTTTCAGAAATTCGAATATACTAAATTTGGCCTCTAATACCAAATTTTATCATCGAATAGATCAAATGATCGGATATTCAATCATTCGATGATCGAAGGATTTAAAATTTTAAAATCCTTTGAATTATTTTTTAAAAAGTGCATAACCTTGCATTTATCAACACTCGGATGGTGTGTATTGAGGGAGGTTGGCTTCTGGTCAGGTGGGGGTCATGAGAAAACTCGACTCTCCCATCCCTATTGAAGACCTATATTTGTGCCCTGTTTACTAACATTATTATCAGTATTATCAGCATTAGACTCTGCTAAAAAAAATTATTATGACTTGTGCATGATATGATCAGGATATAATAAATAATGAAAAATGCAAGGTTTTAAAAAAAATATATTATTTTATAGTAAAAAACCTCATATTTTAAAAGTTTTATTTATTCAGACTTTAATATATAACCCCCTTAAGAACAGGTACCTATGTCTTTTTTTTTCTTTGTTGCATGTTACACAACTTATTGTATTAATATATGGTCACTGAAAACAAAGTTCTGTTGGAAGCAGTTGTATTGTAATTAACTAATATAAGCCTTGCAGCTAGAAAATTGTTAGAGCTCATTAGATTTTGACTACAGATATTCCAGCATTTATACTAAACATAATTCAGTAGCACAGATGGAAAAAATCAGCTTTTTTTGATTTTGCTTCTTTTTTGTACACATTTAACATAGCCTGTAATTCAGTTCAGAGACGCTTATAATTTGCTTGACAATTCTTTCGTATTTAAAATAACATCTTTGTGAACTGTGAAGGTGGCATGTTCTTATGTCTTTTTTTATATACTACAGATATAGTACGGTAAATATGATATAGGTATGTTATTATTACATAGGTGTTAATTCATAGCATGCCTGTGATAAATTTAGCATATAGAGAGAGGCTTTAGGTCATTTAAAGTATAGACAAATCATATTCAGGATTCAGTAACATACTCAGCTGAATGTCAGTACTTGGATTTAAACAAATCCTTATTGTTTAGTTCAGTGCTGTCCAACTGGTGACCTCCACCTTTTGTGACTCCGACATGAAAGTCTGGCTGCTGTAACTGAAGATGCCCACATTGTTTACATGTTTTACAGTGTCCACACCTTATACAAGCTGCTGGAGGGGCACCAGCATTCTGTCCCTAGATGTAGCACATTATAAACTGTTCATCTTAGTGTGGTCCTGATAAGTTTCTCTTTCTTTATTCTGCCTTCCCTATGCTCCTTGTGTATGCCATATGCTTCCTGCCCTAATACTACCTCTGTGTATTTTGCTGCTCTATGCTGCCTATGCTCTGTGTATGTGCTATACTCTGTCTGCCCTATACTCCCTGTGTGTCCTACTCTGCCTACACTACTCTGCCTGTGTATGCCATACTCTGCCTGTCCTATGCTCTGTGTGCAGACCCGGATTTGTGGAGAGGCCACCTAGGCCCGAGTCTAGGGTGGCAGGATTTTTTTGGGAGGCATGCTGTCTAGCCACACCCACATTGGTTCAGAAATTGACATTTCTTGTGTGCCAATTCCAATCGCTCCGTCCTGATGATGAAAATTTGAGCAAATAAAAGGGAGGGGCAGGGGGCGACAAATGACAGCGGGCCTAGGGGCGCCCGATAAGTAAATCCGGCCCTGTCTGTGTGTGCCATACTCTGCCTGTGTGTGCCATACTCTGCCTGTCCTATGCTACTTGGGGACATGAGCCTGATAGTTAGCACTTGGAAATTGTTGTTTTACCATGTGGTGGGGTTGTGTGTGCTATATTATCCACAGGGGTGAAGGAGGCATATGGCTATAAGCGTATGTTTTAATATGATTTACATTTTTCACATATGAGTGATAAGTGATGCTTCTGTAGTGAGCACCAACCAATTTGTTTTTTGATGTGATGTCACCATTAATGTAGACATGGGGGCAAATAAATTTACTAACGTGTGAAAATTCGCTAGTGATGGCTTTGCACGCATCACAACACTTTGCCAGGCGAAATTTAGTTGAGACAACGCTAATTCACTAAAGTGCAACGTTTCATCCAGGGAGCTGAATGCTGGCAAAGTTGCGCTAGTGTTACTGCGGCAAGCAAAGCAAAGCTGCCTAATTTGCATAAGGCGTTAAGTTAAAGTTCAATGGACGTATATGTTGCTGCAAATGCATTACATTACACAGCGCTACAAAATAAGTTGGCGCTATAGAAATACATGTTAATAATTACACAAGCCCAGGAAACCTTAATAAAATAAAATAGAGTTATTATATTGCCCAACACATTAGTGTATTGTTTATGTTCCATATGTAAGGAAATGTAGGGGGGAAAGCGGGCACCCCAAAAACAATTTACAATCTTTTGCAGCCTATCACCCTGTAAAAAGGAAAAGATACTAGCGTTTTTTTGGGACTATTTTTTTGGACAAACTCCCATCTACTCTATTGCACTTTGCCTGGTCTGAGGTGGCGAAGGCAAGTCTGGCGCAAGAGTTAACATTCAGTAAAATCCGCATCTTAGTGAATTGGCGAAGTTACATTCATTCGCCAGAGCGAACATTCGCCTTAGAAAAAATGTGAAGATAAGCTACGCTAGCGTACCTCTGCTTCACTAGGAAAGAGGTGCCTGCATCCGTTAGTAAATCTGTAAAGTAACGAAATGACATCGCAATGGAGAATTTTCGCTAGCGTTAGTCACTTCGCCCTTTAGTGAATCTGCCCCTAGATTTTGGGATAACATGGGTGTGGTTTAAAATGGGTGTGGTTTAAAAACAGGAAGTGGTCAATGTTTAAATGTATGAGAAAAAACAAGTTTTATAAATGTGCCTCAGTGTCTCGCTGAAGAGATAAGCTATATTTTTTCAACTGAGCCTACTACTTTGAATTTGTGAAACAAAAGATAAAAAGTGCCAGTTGGATCCTAAATGAAATTGTGAATAACATATCTTCAGAGAGGTTAATGAAATGACACTTTATGTATTTATACAAGGTAGTGAAGTCACCTTTTAGACACCTCTATCTTAAGCACAATTACATCCATTTTGGCTTTTCTCCTAAATGAGATTCTACAAAATATCATATTAATTTTGCTGGATTTCTCTGGAAGTATAATTATATTATAACAATATTATAACTATTTTTTCTTTTGGTGAATTGAGCTCAGTGTATTTAGGACTGAGAGAGGTAATATATATATATATATAATATATATATATATATATATATAGAGAGAGAGAGAGCGAGA
>CM044431.1:47223849-47237038 GCA_024363595.1 Xenopus borealis | reverse complement strand
GTGTGTGTGTGTGTGTGTGTGTGTTAACATCACTACAGAGTCATAGACAATAAACTATCATCAAATCAATGTAAAGATAGAAATATAAACATGAAGAATTAAGGATATACTGTAGGTAAATGTATACAGCAGACACGTGGACTGTTGCAATGCATTTGAATTAAGGCTGTAAACAGGAAGTACCACAAATAAATGACAAATAAAATGACAGTCACAGATAAAACAATTATTCAAGTCTTCCACTGAGTGGAGTACGTTTTAGAAACCTGGCTATTGCTTCAGATGAATTTCATCTGATAAATTAAATAAAAGTATGTTGTACTTCCCCTCCTCCTTTTTTCAGACATTGTTTTAAATATAAATTTAAATTATAACGGGGTTATTTATCAAACCCCGGAATGATCTCAGTATTTTATTTTAAAAACTCCAAGCAAATCCTCACAGGTTTTTTAGGCTAATTTATTATCACATTTTCCCAAAAAAAAAATTTTTTGCGTGAAAAACTTAGATTGCTACAAATGTTTCAAATTTCCCCCCCAAAAGCTTCAATGATATTGTGGAATTGCACAAAGCACAGCGCACATCAAAAAATCATGGGATTTCTCCCATTGACTTATACGCAGGTTTGAGATGCCGGATTATAATATTCAGAGTTTTTCATCCTCGGGGTTTAATAAATCCCGAAAAATTCATGATTTTTGAAAACGGCCTATTTTAAAAACAAAAAAACACAAATTATTTTGATTTTCGGAATTCGGAACTTAATAAATAACCCCCTAAAACTGTTGTACACTAGCTTGGATGTCTAATCAACATTGAAATTGACAGTCTTCCTTCTCCTGATGTCTTCTACAGAGATAGGGATAAATAATTTAAAAGGTATCATTCAGGGCCAATGAAACCCCTTCTTTCATCGTACATCCTTCATGATGAAACAGAGTCTTACAATTAATGCAATCATTTACTCTTTTAGACTCCCCCCTCTTAGACTATCCAAAAATGATATTAAATTACACCTCATATTGCAAAGACATAGTCAATACACTTAGCACCAATGCCCCAAGACATGCCCACTTTTGGAAAGTACAAATTAAATTTCAGCTTGGAGTATTTCTGGATTCTCACTCTCAGCAGCCTCGGGGTATAATAAATCACAAAAAAACTATTTTTTTTCCATAAAAATTTGGATTTTATAGTGAATAAACTTGAATTATTCAAAATTTTGGCATTTGGACTTTAATAAAATAACCCCCTTATAGTTATGTGCAAACATGACAAAGGAATAAGAGACATAATTGAATTCAGTTTCTGACTCCATAGTCATTGTCTCCTCCCTGCATGTGGTAACCAACTGCATGCACTTCACAAAATTCCTTGGTGACTTATAAATTACTTTAGGGAGTATATTATCCACTCTATATTTGAGAAAGGTCTAAACTCTGAAATGATGCTGTGGACACGGTTAATGAAAATACAGATCACAGTAATATGTGCATTTATGTCAGGTCCCAATTAGTGGAAATAGTAAAAATGTGAAGTTGATTTTGGAAAAATTCATTATTCCATTTCTAATTCTCAAAAGTATGAGGATTTGTTCAAGTCAGGCGTTTTAATTAACTTTATGATTCTTTTGTATTTTATCACGCACCTGTGATATTATTAGCAAATACACTGTAACAAAAGTTCTCATTTTAACAAAATAAGTATTTCTAAGTTGATAACACCAAGCAGATCCCTAATGAGTTAATTAAAATGACAGTAGCGCATATTTTAATGAACAAGAAATGAGAACTTTTTTTGCAAAACATCTTATTGCTAAGCCCAAATGACTGAAAAATAGTTTCTTAGCTAATAAGCCATTGTTATTAAAATGAATCATTGGATTAAATGCATCACCTTTACTTTTAGGAACTAAACCCAGTGTGCCAATATGATAATTTAAGACTTAAGGGGTAATGAAAAAATGCACAAAGCAATCCATTGCAACTATTCCTCAGATAGTTTTGAATAACAAATACTTTAATACCCCACAACACAGTTTTTCTCTATGATGCTTAAATTCTTATTAGTTAATCATCTAATGTTGATTATATTAGATTGTAAGCTCTTATGGGCAGGGGCCACTTTACCTCTCAGTTATTGGTTGTATTTTTGTATGTAACCTGTATATTCCATTTTATTTTACAGCACTGTGGAATATGTTGGCGCTCTAAACCTACATGTAAAAATTATTGGTAATGAAGGAAAAATGTAAAATCTAAATATACTGTGGTGTAAATCTGAACTGAACCAGTTTTGATCATTGCTCTTGAGTCAGCTAGGCCTATTCTCAGTGTGTACAGTGTTTTATGCCATTTATATTTTTTTGATCTTTTGTCATAAAGCTAGGTCATCTCCCCAGAAAACCCAGAATCCACAACATTTCCAGCATTGTCATTCCAGACATATTTCCATTTGTGTAATTTAAGCCACTCTTCCATACAGTCCAGTGTTATACAGACCTCTTATTACAGTTAACCCATAACTACATTTGGTGGTTGTAGCCTACAAGATGAGAGCATTTGAGTTTTCTTTAGCTGAAACTCACAATCTCAAATTAGTATTAATTATGTTGCTCTAAATGCTTGTGAAGTCATACAGAAGTCAATGGGAGCTGTCCAAAATGTATTCATTCAAGTTTTTCTACATTTGTAAGTGTCAGGATCGCGCCGCCCGGAGGCTTACCTTTAGCTCCGGGCGGCGCGTCCTCTCCTTCCGGCGCCCTATCCACAATGGCGGCACCCATAGCCGCCACGTGGATATGCGGCGCCGGGAAGTGACGTCATTGCGTCACGCTTGACGCGATGACGTCACGGCGCTCGTTTTGGCGCCAAATTTGAATATTTAAAGGGCTATTGGACGCCATTATGGCGCCCAATTATAGGACCTGATTGCTATAGTTCCTGGGTGTTGTTATTGATCCTGATATTGCTTTTGATCCTGTTTCCTGTACTTTTGTTCCTGTATTTTGCCTTGCCTGGACTTTTGTTATTTTGTTCCTGTGAATACACTTTTGCCTGGACCTGTTTGTCTCCTGCTTGATCCTTGCTGTGCTACGTTATTGAACCCCTAAAGCTTCCTCCTTGGTCCACTAATTCCCCCCTGGGTGCCTAACGAAGGCCAACCCGTGACAGTAAGCTTGTAGACAATTGTATTCAATCATGAATGTTGATATGTCTCCTTGTCTGATAAAAAAAAAAAAACATGCTAAATGTTATCTATAAACAGGTCAGTCATTTCACAAATTAAAAGTAACATTAGGGTGAATCCAGAAAAAAACATAATGTTAAAAACATTTGGGGGTAGACTTAACATTATTGATCTGATGAATTCCAAAAGATTTATGATATTTAACATGATTTTGAACAGAAAGTGTGTAGGACATTTCACACGTAGAACGACATTAAATAGAAGTGTTAGTATTTTTAAGCAACTAAAGCTTTGTCTTGAAGCACCTGCATTAAAATGTGTTGTACAAATAACTCATACACACTTACTTGTCTCAGTTCATTTTCCATTGAATTTTTCACTTGGCATATTTACTGTTCATATGCAAAGATAGGGGTCTTGATTAGATCACAATAATGATTGATTTGATTTGCAGATGACTATCTGTCATAATATTGTACATGATTCTCATTGTACTATTTGGTCTGAATTATGTAGCTGCCACCCTGTTTGTGAGTATGGAAGAATGTGTCAATAATTTCAGGGATGTGAAATGTGTCTTCATAAAGCAACGCAACATTTTTATAGTACCAAAAAATATATATATTTAATATGTCTTGTCCTTTATTTATATACTGTAACCAAACATGTTCCTGAACTGTAAGGACACAAAAAAAACAGAATAACTTGGTTTGCTATGCAAATTATTCTTGCAGAAAGCTGAAGAATTGACAGACTGTTATATTGTATTGAATGCAAAATATATTTTGGTTAAAAATAAAATCTGTCATTTTATTGACTGGAGAAAACGTTCAAATATATTTGCATCATTGCATGCTTTCATAGAAGAAGAAAATGTTGACCCAAAAAATGTTTTTTTTAATTGAAAATAAGATAGAATATGAAAGAAAATATACATTAATTAAAATGTGCACATATAGGGGCACATTTACTAAAGGTCGAAGTGAATATTCGAATTAAATTTGAATTAAAAAAATTTGAATTTCAAAGTACTTATTACAAATTACTTTGACTATTAAATAGCCCAAAATTCGATTTGAATAGCAAAAAATTGAATATTGGACAAGTTGAATTTACAAACCTACTAGCTTTATCTATCTTGGCAACCCCATTACCCCAGTCAATGTCCAAATAATTGAAGTCACCCATAATAATAACTTGACCTAGTTGTGAAGCCGCTTTTATTTGTAAAAGTAGCTGGGCTTCATACTTCACTTATACAAGGTGGTTTATAGCATACACCAATGAAAATTTTCTTTGTAACCATGCTCAGTAGAAATCTCTACCCAGAGGGATTCCAAACCCTCATGAGTGCCCGTAATGGTTATTTCTTTAGTGCATGGCTTTAATTCAGGCTTTACATACAAACACACTCCTCCCCCTTTTTAATCCCTCTCTCCCTCCTAAAAAGGGTGGAACCGTTTAAATTCACAGTCCAGTCACATGTTTCATCCCATCAGGTCTCAGTGATACCAACTATATCATAATTTTTAGATCATGCAATTCATTCTAGGTCTCCCATTTTACCTGACAAAATTTGTGCATTTGCCAGCATACAACAGAGGTTACTACTTTTTAAATGTACATTACTTTGAGGGGAATTACATGTTAAGTTAGTATTAGTCTGTTTTCCTTGTAACAGTGAAACTCCTTAGATGGTAAACTGTAAGCCCCCTTCATTCCTCCCCCATGACCCCTTACTAATCCCACTACCCCATCTCCCCTAGCTTGCCCATAATTCTTTTTCTCACCCACCCCCACTTGCCTAGTTTAAACACTCCTCCAAACTCTTGGCCATTCTTTCCCCTAGCACAGTGGACCCCCTTCCATTGAGCTGCAATCCATCTCAACTGTAAACGTTGTACCCCAAAGAAAAATCAGCCCAGTGCTCTAGGAACCCCAAACTTTCCTTCCTACACCAAGACTTGAGTCATGCATTTAACTCCCTAAGCTCCCGCTGTCTCCCTAAACCTGCACGTGGCACAGGCAAGATTTCAGAAAAAATTACATTGGAAGACCTTCCCTTAATTTTAGAGCCTAGATCCCTGAACTCACTCTTTAAGGTCTTCCATCTACCATTCAACTTGTCATAAGTACTGATATGTACCTGTCCAGCCCCACCCAATAATTTGTCTACCCGATCAAACACATGCTGAACCCTGGCACCAGGTAGACAGCAAACTTTTTGGTTGTAGCAATCCGGCTGACAGATTACCCTATCCACTTTCCTAATAATTGAATCCCCTACAACCACAATCTGCTTATGCCTGACTCTGCTCTCCTCCCCACCACTACTAGAGAAACTGATCTCCTGGCTGGTCACCCCCATCTAGAATTGCCAATCCAGAGTTCACACTCCAATCATCTTCACACAATCTGTCAAAACTGTTGGGATGTATAAACCCAGGATCAGTCTCCCTTTTCCTTTTGCCCACATTAGATTTTCTAACTGTCTAGCTATCTGCTGCTGTTCTGTTCCCCCCCAAACTAGGTCCTGCTCAGTGAGCAATCGACCGCAGTGTTGCAATTTGTTCCTAACTCGAGCCTCCAGGAACAGTATACACTTTTGTGGTGCTGAACATGAGTGCAATAAATAGGGCTTGTGTCAAGCATACCTTTTGCTATTTGTTGTTTGCTATTTCTTAGACCAACAAGGAAATATAAAATACTCCATGATCTCTCCTATAGATTACTAGTACACAACTTCCTTCCCCCTTTGCTGTGACTAGTTTTTAGCAGGATTTATTATGCTCAGGGATTATCTGTGCTCTGGTAATTTTCTGAGATAGAGTAATTCCTATCTCCCTGATTGCTCTCAAGGGTAGTAGTTAAAAAAATAACAACATTCATAATTGTTTTTTTGATTAATACAAAATGAAAAAAGTATGTTCAGCACCAACCCTATTCATTGAATTCATGTTGAACAAGAGGGTATACTATTCCTTTAAAACACATGTGATTACTTTAAACTATATGTGATTTTGTGAAGGAATACTATTCAAATGGTCACAACCAAATTTTTAAAACATTTTTTAATTAGAAATATTAGATGGATGGATTATGCCATTGTTTTTCTGTTTCATGTAGCAAAAAAAGACAAACATTTTGTATAAATATTCAGAATATTATTTGTACCAGGTCTGACATTTAAATACATGAAACTTATTTTTAAGAAATAGGAATGAGATCATACAAAGTCAAATAATATTCAGCTGTGTACAGAGTTTCTAGAAAAAATAAAATTGGCTTCTTTGTGGCACCATATGACTGTTATCTACCAGTGGCACATGTGTATGTTTCCATTAGGAAAAAGAGTTTTACTTTAGGCTTCCAAACTTCCTTCTTTTTCACTTACAAATGAAAATAACAAAGTGTAGCCAGTTATTGTAGAGTACAGGAAAGTAACATTCTGGTAAAGAAAAAACAGGAACAAACAATAGCTCCATATTTGGGTAGTAAAATTGTGACAGATTTGGGATTATAAAATGCATAGAAAAAACCCTAAATGCTAATTTGGCTTCAGTAGCAAGGCATTAATGTATATTAAATTTCTATAGTAGGCAATAGAAAAGGCAAGAAAGCCCTTGAACATATGTTTGAGCAAGAGCTATGCCAAATACTGCACAAGGTGCAGTTACATGAAGTTGATGAAGACTAATTAATTATATATATAATTATATATATATACCGGTTATAGATAAAACCGGTGGTTCATAAATAAAGCTTTCTAGATATCAGGTTTCTGCAGCGGAAACAAAACAGAGACTTAATGGTACATATAACTTTTCCACATTTAAATCGAATAAACTATTTATAGTAGCACCACACTCTTATAAATAAATACTACCAAATTGATGACCTTGAAAACAGTGCCCGACATGAACCTGAACCATATATCCATATTTCCAAGTCCTCATTTTTTATGCACTAAATCCAGGATTCCTTTGGTCTTTTTAATTTGGTCAAATCCTCGTGCGTGGACGAAAAGAAAGTGAAGAAAGAAAAAAAAGAACTTTAACCACACACAATGCACACAATATGTTTTTTTACACTTCCCATCTCTGATTTGCATATGCATATTAGGATTCAGTTCAATATGTGGCCAAATCTTTCACAAAAGATTCAGGGATCCAGCTGCATTCCCAATGAATGAATGAATTCAGTGCATGCTTACTAAAAAGGAGTGTCCTCTTTTGTCCCATTTGGAGCAAATCAAATTCTGGGGGGTTATTTTGTCTTCACCTGGAAATCCCTCTTTTAATAATCCAGGCGTGTTCGCTAATGGAGAGGTGTTATGTCCTGTATAGTCCTGCTTCTGATTCCTGTATCAGAATATATAGTCACTGGGAGTCATTTATCAAACTCAATACACATTTGCACCTTGGCAGTAACCCATGGTGAACAATCAGATTAATGCTTTCAGTGTTCCACCTGCAGCTGGCTGAAAAAAGCTAGTAACTGATTGGTTGCTTTGGGTTAATGCCCAGGCCCAAACTTGTCCAGTGTTTATAAATGAGGTCCACTGATTCTGAGGGTATTTTCCTGTATCAGTGCATACAGTACTTTTCTGAGATTCTTCCCTGTATCCTCACATATCAGGTGTCATTTGCAAATAAATCTGGTGCCAGTGATTGTTATTTGCTTGGGGAGCATCCAAACATGGTTCTGAATCCCTTCATGATTGTTGTCCTGTCTCTTCTGATGAATGGCACACAACAGCTTGCTGGGGAACCCTAGAGCTACTGCCACCCTGAACTTGGCAGGTAATTCAAGACATCCCACAGGAGGTTGCTTCAATAAGCACTCTATTTTCAACCAGTGAAATGTTTGCTTCTGAAGTGATACAACCCCCACTATGAAAATACTAGATGTACACAATTTATAATTGTCAAAACACAAGCCTAGTTAAAACTATTTTGAAGCATCTGGCATAAATAAAGTGGATGGGTGCTTTGTGTCTGAAATTGCACACTGCACTTGTGTCTCTTAATCATCTCTACAGTACTTTTACTGCCATTCCTTCAGTTATCCATACATGTAGTCCTTTTCTGATGTTCTTTCCTGTATCCTTATGTAATGATTTTTGGGCTAGGCAAGCACAATAAGTGTTCAGCTAATGATATGAGCATGGGTTACACTGCAACCTACAAACCAGGGCAGGGCCTTTGCAAAGTTGAAGCTTCCCCTTTAAGAGGTAGTGGAACTACAATACACAGGCAATGTACATAAAAATAGATTGATTGGACACCAGGAGTTTCTTTAATGAAAAACAGAACAGGTGTTTTTTAGCTTAAAGCAATGACCATCACGTACGAGGAGCATTAGCATATCACAGCAGGTGAGTAGATAGATGAAGCAGATACAGCAAAATGAAGACTGTTATTCCCATAAGGCATAGTAGTCAAGTGTACATCAATTCTCAAAGCAATACACCTTTAAGTGGTCCGGATTCTGTCCAGTGGAGTGATTAGGGAGACAAAGCTAAGCCTAACACCCTAACTAAGCCTAACTAACGTTGTGGTCCCTTCACTAAAAGTATATGGGAAGCCTTGTGGGAAGCTACTCCCTGCTACTCATGCTATATAAAGCTGACTATCTTCCATTTATAGAGAGTCTATTAAAGTACTGCCTCATTCACAGGGTTTCCTGGTCCACGATTCAATCACTGAAGGTTCAGGACCCTTCATGGCATGGTTTTACTTGGGCCTTGGTGATCCCAGGCTCAATAGAACAACCAGCTTCAGGGACACCAGCAGCCAAAGAGGAAGAGGCCACTCCCTGTCCATCACTATAAAGATGTGTGGTAGGAAGTTGTAATTACACCCTTTGGCCAATAACTAGTGGTGCAACATGCTACAGGGGCTTAGACCCAATAGCAAAAGGGATAAAGAAAGGTAGGGGATTTAACTCTATAGGAATTTGTAAAACTATAAGTCCCTACACTTACATAAAATCAAGGTTCTTATACTCTTTCCTGCAGAACTCCCCCCAGATACTTTCAGAGAATCGGAATTTGCCATAATACATTGTTCTGGTTTCAAGGTACTTTCTAACACATAGGGGGAATGTAATTAAAAATTGCAAGGGATATTTAAAATGGGGCCTGTGCTCTCTGGCAAATATTACAGTTTTCGTTAAACAAAGGTTTCAACAAATATGGTTGGTAACATTTGCGCAGGTTTTTTTGCGCTAGAGAAACATATTAAATTCTCCCCATATTCTATTGGTTCTTAATGAGACCTAAAATTTATTACTGATCATAAAGCTCTTTCCTGTATCCTTTTAATATAGTCCTAGATTTTCTGTATTCTAACATATGATTGGCTTGAGGCATCAGTAACACTGGCTATGTAAGATTAAACTGTCACAAGTAGGAGCACTGGTAAAACATGCAACGGCAACCCTGGAATTGCTGGGTGTAAAGTTTGAAGGTAGTAAGTTAAAGGGGCTGTTCACCTTTGTAACAAATGGACGAATCTAACAGTTCACATTTAATAGAACAAACTTTACCATAGAAATAGTTAACAGTAAAAATACAGTTGACAAGCTATTCACCTCAGAAGTGTCCCTGTACTAATCCTTCAGTTCCACATGTACCCTGTGCTGGGAGAGGGTCACTGACCCCCAAAAACACAACAATCCCTACTACACTTCTTTATATGACATCACACATAGTTCTGGAAGCTAACTTAACTCCTATTGGCTGTGTGTGCTTTCAATCTGCCACTGCTTCCTGTGCTGGGGAGCAGCATTCAGGCACTGACGAGAAACTATTACAAGTTTGTGAGAGGAAGGGGGAGTGTGGGCTATGTGCTTCAGCGACTTCAGTTCAGGCGGGGGAGGGGTGCTTGCCATGTGCTGGGGAAACTTTTACTATGTAGGGACAGACTCACAGAGGATCAAAATAGGCCACTCCCATCCCTTCAGAAAACTGGTCAGAATGCCAGGAGAAGGACTCAGTTAACAGGTATAAAAATGTGCTTTTTATTATGGAAAATAGTTTTTATAACACATTGAGAGCATTGTTAGTGGCTTCATAAGATTTGTACATTGAAGGTGAACAACACCTTTAAAGTTTTCACTGCTGTAGAATCTTGACCCACACACACACAGAAGTTTTGGTTGTATGCTTCATTCAACAGATTGTAGAACTGCCTAGCTGGCTCCACATGGAAAGTGTCCAGATCATAGACTCCTAGGATACTCTAAACTCATAAACAAACATGAGTTGAGGAGCTCCACGCCTTCCGTCCTTTGCAGGTTACCCGACACTCCCACTCGGCAACGTGGTTAACGTATAAACACTTGAATTGTGTCTGGAATTCACACAAAATCGCTTAAAACATCCTGCTTTATTTAGCCTTCATAAAAGCACACATTACTTGGCTACATTTACAGTGAAAAATCTGCCAACGCGTTTCGGGACCTCTTTGGTCACTTCCTCAGGGCATTCCTAGGATACTCTAGGATACTCTCTTGACTACTGTAGAGGGTGCCCTCTAGCGTCAGCAGTACTGCATAGCAATAAACAGAAACAAGGCATTATAAACAGAACCTTAAAAGGACTGTTACTAAACACTACATCCCTCCCTTATTTCAAATTAGAAACAACATAAACAATATAAAAATTGGTAGCTAAACATATAATAACAGTAACTTTCATTTATTAGTATCATATATTTAGGTCACACAATCTTTCAGATATGCAGGAGGTTTTCTACCAGTTCTGACTGGATATCTGTTGGTGAGCACATGGTGAGCTGTGATGTGCTATCATCTCCAGAGCCCCTCCCTGTAGAGCAGTCATTGCTGGTTTCAGCATTCTCTTGAAATAGCCTTTGCAAAGTCAAACCATCATCTTCATCAGGGCTGGACTGAGAATTAAAATAGGCCCTGGCATTTCAGGTACACAAGAGGCCCATCAGCCCAAATAGAGGCCCAAACAGCCCCCACCAGCCCACTAAACTTTCTATGGGACCTTATAGCAGCCCCTCTGGCATTTGCACTAGCCCACAAATGGCCAGTCCGGGCCTGATCTTCATCCTGAATGTCAGATTGTTCTCGATTTTGTTCAGGAATGCTTTTGAAATAGGAGGCATTTCGAGTGATACTATACTGATCATTTTCTGTAGTCACCATAGAGCCCTTGATACCTGTAATGGTACAGTATATTATTGTGTATCATACAAAGGATCCAGTTTGTGCCTTCTCTGTTACAGAGAACTCTGTCTCCCACTGCCAAACCAGAAGGTCTGGCATGATGATGGTTGTCAGAATGTGCTTTTCTTTTGGATTTAGTACTGAGATCCTTTTGCAGCAGGTCTCTATCCAGAGTCTCAGTTTTGCTGTCACCAATGTCTGGGATTTTAATCCTGAGTTTGTGGTTGAACAGCAGCTCTACAGGTGTTCTGTCAGTTGTTTTAAGGAAGATGCTGTGTCTCCATCAAGATGGCGGCACCCTCGAGGTCTCACCAGGGCGCAGCACAATGACGCCTGCACCAAATTATTCGCCAGCGCAAACACGCCAGTACATGAACGCCTGCGTCACAAAGAGGCGCCAGATTATATGCGGGTACAGAAATATTCACAGCTCCACACTATTGCCAAAGCTTCATGCTCTGTTTGAGTATCGCTTTTCAATATCACTAAGTGAACAGCTGCCATATGCAATGACATATTTTTTACTTTTGTGTTTTTGTGTTAGGAAGTCACCAAGGCCAACTGGACTGGCATCTACTATCAGTTCAGTTTCTCTGTAAGTACTGAAGGATGGCATAATGCTCTTGCTAGTTTGGCTTTGTTTCAGTGTCTGGAAGGCATTTCCCTCAGTTTTTCACATGCCATGGTTCACCTTTCTTTGTAAGCTCTCTTAGTGGACCTGCAAGGGTAGAAAAATGTGGAATGAGGCGAGAGCAATAGTTAGCCATGCCAAGGTAACTGTGTATTTTGCTGGCATCTTTGGGAGCACTTGCCTCATGAATGGCTGCGACCTTTCTGGGGTCTGTAGATATTACTTCACTGAGAAAATAAAGCCATAAAATTCAAACTGAGTTTTGTTAAACTCACATTTGTTGAGGTTCAATGTTAAACCGTTAGCATGGAGTCTTTTAAACACTGCAGTTTGATTATCATCATGTTCCTTTGGGGTTGCACCATATACTTAGATGTCATCATTGAAATTTATAACACGTGAAAGTTCAGACAGAGATTTCTGTATTGTATTCTGGAATACCTCAGCAGCAGAAGATACACCAAAACTCAGATGTTTGGATCGCCACAGCCCAGTTTGTGTGTAGAAAATGTTGTAAATATATCTGTAATAGTGATGGGCGAATCTCACCCGTTTCGCTTCGGCGAAAAATTCGCGAATTTCCAGCGAAATTCGCAAATTGGCTAAAAAATTAGCAAAACGAGTCGCGCGTCTGCATCATTTTCGGCACGCGTTGCGTCGTCTCCGACGCATTGCGTAGTTTTCGACGCGTGCCGCGTCAAAAACTTTGCGCGACTCGTTTTTTTGGCGAATTTTTGCTGGCGTTTCGTGAATTTATTCGCCAGCGGCGAATCGCAGGAATTCGCCCCTGGCGAATAAATTCGCCCATCACTAATCTGTAATATATCTGCTATCTGGATGCAGTTCGAGTTGATGGTAGCCTGCTTTTAGTGTCCAATTTTCAAAATATTTAGCCTGGTTTAGGTCATTAATAATTTCATCTATGGTTGGAGTGATGTGACTGTCATAATTGCAGTGCTTGTCACCTATCTACTCAGATTCAGACATGATACAAGGCATTATAGTTATAAACAGATCCTTAAAAGGACTGTTACTAGTAGTGATGGGCGAATCTCCCGAGATTCGCTTCGCCGAATTTTTCGCGAATTTCTAGAGAACTGGAAAAACAGGGAAAAATTCGCGAAACGAGTCGCGGGACGTTTTTGTCGCGCGTCGCGTCAATTTTGTCGC
>CM044431.1:47134355-47210398 GCA_024363595.1 Xenopus borealis | reverse complement strand
AGCATGTTGATTGTGCACTGGTGTTATTACTCTAAGTGACATAATATAGTTAAATGCATGTGTTGTGTATTTATTTTCAGAACTGCATTTTCTATAGGCACAGCACAACCTAGTGGCATTTCTCATGAAAGACTTAGCTCTGCTGGCATCCAGAAACCGTGGGAGGATGCTTAACATTACAGCATGTCTTGCATTGTATTAAACAGTATATCTTATGAGAATGCAATGCAGTGGCAAATATTGATTAAAAAATAAAGCTCATCTATAGGAAATGCAAATGTAATGGTATGAAGTTATTTAAATTGTTGTATTGTGCTAGGGTCTGACTCACTTAGTTAGAACTTATTGCCTGACTTTATTTATTATATTTGTTGATAAAGTAAAGCAGAGTGGTGTGGCATATGGCTTTTTAATGCTAAGCATATCTGATTAAATAATTAATCACCCTAAATGAGAGATGGGGTAGAAACTAACACACAAATTAACTAATAAGACAAGCTCATTACAGTCAAGTGGAATAATAATCCACACAATCACACTTGTAGAAGTTAAAGGTTCATCATTATCTTGGCCCACAAATGGATCTTCTTGAGAAAATCTAAGTTGCTCTAACAACTGTACCTCCCTTATGTATTCTATGCATGTGCAGTTGGCAACAAGTTTTCTTGGGTAAGATGAGGCAATACATCTAATAAATATGCAACCATGCTGTGCATATTAGGTACCAGATTTTAGAACATACTGTACACAAGATTTTGAGAGCTTCCCTCAATTACAGTGTCCACAAAATGGTACATTCCTTGTTGCTGTGATTGTGAATTCCAACAATGAATGACACAAGTTGAAAATAATCTATATAGTTTAAGGAATGTTTATTTTGCTTGTAAAACACACTGGAGAAGGATTTGATTTGAAATCAATCTGAGTAAATAACCTTAATTAACTTTGATGGTGTAACATAAACAAAAACCAGGTGGGATGATGAATCAGGAAAGTTTGTGAACCATTTCAAATTTTCTATACTTTTATATGAATGTGACCTAAAACATCATCTGATTTTCAAACAAGTCAAGTGCTGTGATGAAGAAAACCTAGATACACAAATGAAACAAAAATTATTATATATTGTCATGTATTTATTGAAACAAATAGAATAGACATTTTGTAGGTTGTATGGCGCTGGACAGTGAAAAAGACCACCTGTCATACTATAGGTCAAACAACATCCAAATAATAGCTAATAACAGAATAATGGCCTGTAGTATTTTGGCCATGCAATCTATAATATGGTTATTCATGGTAGAGCACTTATACCACATTATTCCCATTATGTTTAGTGATGGGCGAATCTGTGGCGTTTCAATTCGCCGAAAAATTTGCGAATTTTCAGTGAAATTCGATAAACGGTGAAAAAATTTGCGAAACGAGTCGCACTGATGTTTTGTCGTTGATGCACACTTATTTTGTCGCGCGTCAGAATAGTTTTGACGCACAGTGCAATGTAATAAAACTGCCAGGTGAAATGCATACCCCCAACGGTACCTTTTTTTGGAGGGACATTCCCTCTTTTGACAGCGCAACCTGCAGTCCCTCATTTCATTTGTATTGGAAAGTCCCTCTTTTATCTGCACGGAATAGCCAGAAAAAGAAAGAAGTTTCTAACTTAATTGGCTTTTGGCAGACAGCCTAGAAGAACAGCTAACAGGTGCAAAAAAGATGCTTTTTAACAATTCTGATATAATAAAATAAGCAATTGATTGTAATTGTAACAGTTTAGATAAGGAGAAATATTTTCAAACTTTCATAACCTGCCAAATTTGGTAAAACCAACATGTTAATTAGTGGGTGTGGCCACAAAAATGGGTGTGGACAAAATGTTGCAGCGCTACGTATGGAAAAAGAGGTTGCGCTGTCAAAAGAGGGAATGTCCCTCCAAAAAAAGGTACCGTTGGGGGTATGCATTTCACCTGGCAGTTTTATTACATTGCACTGTGCGTCAAAACTATTCTGACGCGCGACAAAATAAGTGTGCATCAACGACAAAACATCAGTGCGACTCGTTTCACAAATTTTTTCACCGTTTATCGAATTTCGCTGAAAATTCGCAAATTTTTCGGCGAATTGAAACGCCACAGATTCGCCCATCACTAAACATAATGGGAATAATGTGATATAAGTGCTCTACCATAAATGAGATATTGCAAGGACATGAATGTAGACTCTTGGGTGAGTAAGGGTCGAATGCATGTGATGTTGCTAAGGTGAAAGCAGCAATTTTTTGTGAGCATTTTATGGTGCTGGGTTATATATTGTTGTTTTGACAGTGATGTCAGGCAGGAAAATAAATTTGGATGGTGGGAAGCTGACAAGTTCAGTTTTGCCCATTTTGATTTTTTGACAATGAGGGCACAATAATGCAGAAATTGCTGTTAGATAATCAGTGGCATGAGATAAAAGTGAGGGCAGATCTGGAATAGAGAGGTAGTTTTGAGTTTTATCTGCATATAGCTGATACTGAAACCCAAATGAGTTGATTAGCCAACAAAATTAGTAGTATAGATTGAAAATAAGAGGGGTCCAAGAATGGAGCATTGAGGTACCCAACTAAAAGAGGGCAAGGAGAGGTGATAGAATATGGAGCAAGAGAGAATGATCAACAGTGTCAAAAGCTGCAGATAAGTTAAGCAAAAATATAAGAGAGTAGAGGTCCTTTGATTTAGCAGCAAGTAATTTGCTACTTCAGTAAGGACTGTTTCTGTGCAGTGATGGGGCAAAAGGCAAATTACTGTAGTCCATTGTTTACACACTGTTATAGTAGTTTTGAGAAGAAATTAATTATTTTTTTTAAGCAGAAGGATCAATAGGATATATGCTTAATGGTACCTGATTTTTGCAGGTGATTAAACCTGTAGAAAACTTTGCATCTTTACAATCCTCTATAACTATTGTTCAATTAACTGCTCATAGCTAATCTTCAACAAAAGTCCCTGTACTGGAAATAATTCTAGTGCCACCACCATAATTTACCTAAACATATTTTATGTATTTTATAAAGTGGCCCACATAACATTTTAACTTTCAGAGTCAGACTAAGCAGAATACAATGCATAATAATAATAATAATAATTACATATATATTGAATCCCAGTTTTGAATTCATGCTATTTCAAATATTTTATATTTAAAATAGGTTTACAGTTTCTTTGCGAGTGATGTGTAACAAATATCCCACTGCTTTATAAACTTCAAATCAAATTGAAAAAAAATTACATTTCGGTAACAAAAAAGAAAAAAGTCTCATAGTTTCAGTTGACTGTAACACTAATGAGTTTTTGCTGAGCAAGGGGAATAAATATTTGACCAGGGTAACCACAAGGCTTCAGAAGAAGTTAAATATTCATTGGATGCCCATTCTTCCCCCTGAAATATTCTGAGGTTAGGAGCAAATGCACAAAGAAAGCTCATCAGTTATTAATTTGATATGCCACTTTGCATAAGAATGGCAATTAATATTGCTTAAGGTGCATTATCTGAAGCTGCTCCCTGTGAAAGATTCAATCTCTTTCACTTTCAAGGCATGATGAAGTGGTCATTTATTGTAATGTTTAGTATTTCATGTATGCATTAAAAGCTTTGCAATCAGATTGAAGGACACATCAAAAAGTTTATAGACCCAATTTATCGAAGGCTGCTCAAGGTCAACATACAAGCTTTCCTACTTAATAAAGTATGAAGCAGGCATTACATGTTTCTACTCATTTGCTACAGCCTAGCTTATATACATCTTTTTAGAAGTTCACATGCTAAAAAGTATATTGAATACTTCACAGCCAAAGAATAACACAGCTGACAGCTTGTTTATAAAATTTACAAGGACCCATTCCTCTTGTAACATTTAGTTAACAAACACACAATAGCAATGCAATATATATTGTGTTAATTCGTATATATACATATTGTACGTATAGAATTTATACATAGGTATAGACAAGTTATAACATTGGAGCAGATTTACTAAGGGTCAAAGTGAAAATTCGAATTTAAAAAATTTTAATTTCAGAGTAATTTTTGGGTACTTCGACTGTCGAATAGGCCAAAATTTGATTCAAATTGAAAAAAATATGAATCGAATTTTAAAATTCAACCATCGAAGTACTGTCTCTTTAAAAATTTAGAATTTGACACTTTGCCACCTTAAACCTGCCAAATTGCTATTTTAGCCTATAGGGGACCTCCTGGAATCTTTAAGAAGTAATTTTTTGAAAACTGATTTTTTTTTGGCCAAAATGGTTCAAATCTGACCTGACATATTTGAAAGAGAAAGGTCCATTTTCGATGAAAAAAGCACTTTAAAAAATTCGAATTTTGAATTTTTTCCCATAATGTGTAAAATAAATTACATTTACAAAGGTCCATTATTGCACTAATATATGAATTAATGCCAAGATCAATCCATTACAAGGCACCATGAATCTTATCTTTATTATAAATTGAAACATATTGTGTAAATATAAAATGTTATATACAGTTTAAAAAAGCTTTCCTCTTAATACTTGTTTTTACTCTGCGTACTCTCACTTTATGGTACTGTCTTTATACAGTATTTGGCCACAGATTTGCATAAATCATCACACAGCTCTATAAGTTGCTGTGATTTTACTTGGGATACACTGAATCCTGGATTGGTTTTGGATAGTGATGGGCGAATTTATTCGCCAGGGCCGAATTCGCGGCGAATTCCCACGATTCACCGCTGGCAAATAAATTTGCGAATCACCAGCGAAATTTCGCCAAAAGAACGACGCGTCGCGTCATTTTCGGCGCGTCGTTCTTTTGGCGAAATTTCGCTGGTTCAAAAGCGTCCCGCGACTCGTTTCGCGAATTTTTCGCCAATTCGCAAATTTCTCTAGAAATTCGCGAATCTTTTGGCGAAGCGAGCGATCGCGGGAGATTCGCCCATCACTAGTTTTGGATTTAGATAAAGTACTAGACAGCTGAAAGTGATTTTTTTTTCTACATGGTACAATTGTTGTAACATCAAAGGGATTCTGTCACTCATGTAATTCGTGCTCAGCAGACAAAATCAGCAAGAACTCTGGTCCACTCATAAGTAAAATGATAAACTTTATTTCAGAAAGTTAAAATCATCAAATGTGCTGAAATGCTTTGTATCCATGATACATAGTCATAGGCAAATTTACTATTATTCCCCAAAATTAACTCGACTAAATTCGAAATTCGATAAGCATTCGACCATCGAATGCTTATCGAATTGTTTTGCTCAAATCGTGAAATTTCATTTGAGCGTCCGAAAAATTTGGACGATTCGAACGATCGAACGCTCCGATCGTACAAATGGTATTCAACCAAGACTTAGTCTCAGAAGCCTATCGAGAGCTTCCCACAGGCTTCTATTGCAATTCGGTAGGTTCAATCTGGCAAAGTAGGCAGTCGAATAAATTTAAAATTTTTATTCCTTTGATCATCGAATGATTAAATTATTGAATATACGATCATTCGATCTATTCGATGATCGAAGAGGCCAAATTTTAATTTACGATTTCATAAAAAAATTCGTACGTATCTTCGATCATTTCACATGAAATTCGTAAATTTGCCCCATGTGTTGAATTGCATTTTAAATCCGTTTACTAAAAATTACATCATTAATTGACTACAATTAAAAAAATAACTCAATTACAGAAAACCATATGTCTTAGCTAAACTGAAAATTAATTTGCATAAATTTCAAATTGACTAAACCAAAGTAATTAATTTGCATAAACTTCAATGGACAATATCACCTAAAATACCTTTAGTCCATTAATTTCAATAAGTGCTAAAACTTTCATGATGGGCGAATCTATCCGCCAAAAAATTCTCGACACGTGTCGCGTCGCGTGATTTTCAGTGCGCAACTCGTTTTTTTTATTACGCCAGTGAATTTTCGCCGGCGGCGAATCGCGGGAATTCGCTGCGAATTTGCACCTGGCGAATAAATTCGCCCATCACTAAACATAAGCATAGTGCAACATTTTCTTATTACTTATCCCTTATGGCCATGTTTACTAACATTAGAGATAAATATCTGGAGAGATTTCTGGAGATGTTGCGCATAGTAACCAATACGTTTTCTAACTTGGCTGTTTAAATCTAAATGCTGATTGGTTGCCATGGGCAACATCTCCAGAGATCTCTCCAGATATTTATCTCCAATGAAAGTAAACATGTCTCTTAGTTTGTTACATATTGTCTCAAAATGGGAAGGAGAATGCAACATAATTTAGCTCATGCAACTGTTTACTTAGACATAATTACATTATTTATAAATCTCATCATCATTATATTATTTATAAATCTCATCATCATTGATATTATTACAGTTAATTAGATAGCAGTGTACCACAGTTCGCGGAGTTACCCTTTGGCTTTGACTCTGTAGTTCCTGTTTCTCCTCGGGTAGAATTTGTAGTATTTTAGTTTGTATCAGTCAGTGCTGAAAAGCTTGAGGAAACAAGAATTCAGCATAAAAGGAATCGTTGGGGCAGATTTACTAAGGGCCAAGTTTTCAAAGTGAAAAAACTTAAAAATTCGACCCTCAAAGTCTTTTTAAAGGGCTCTTTCAATCAAAAATTTACCTATTTCAATTGAATAGGTCTATTTTAGATCGAATAAAAAAATCATTCCTTCGATTCTCTGCAAAATCCTTCGAATTCTTGGAACTTAGAAAAATTTTCAGGACAGGTTCTATGAGGTCCCCCATAGGCTAAAATGGCAATTCAGCAGCTTTTAGCTGGTTGAATAGTCGAAGGATTTTTAGAGAGCTAGTAGACTATGCGATAGTCGAAGTAGCCCAAAATTACTTTGAAATTCGAATTTTCACTTCAACCCTTAGTAAATCTGCCCCTAAGTGTAGTGGGTTGCTGGTTGTTGTAGTTCCACACCTTCCCAAGGCTTACTAGAGAGTGTCAGATTACTCCTTACATTCACCATGTGTATGCTTAAAGTTGGGTACTTACTGTACAAGTGTTTATACTTTAAATCACATTCATCAGAAAAGCCAGGATGGAATTCTCAGTGTTTACTCCATGCTGTTAGGAGATGCAGAGTGCAGATAATAGTGTAAACCTCTTTATTGTTTATAAATACAGTAAGAAACATCAATATCACTCACATTTGAGAAGTTTTAAAAAGGCACATCAAATCCCTTCTTTCCCTCTAATGTCCGTGTTACTGCACAAGATGGTTTTGTGGTTTTGGCTCCGACCCATGTTGTTTCCACCTGATGTAACAATACTGGGGTGCTTGGAGATTACGTCAGCTGCCTTCACCTTACAAGTTTTGTTGCCTTACGACTGCATCAGAGGCTTCATTTGGGCAGTCTGTATCCCCTTACTTCTTAAAAGGCTTGGTTGCCATGGAGACATGTCACATCTGCATCTTACAGCTCCTGTCTTTCTTCTCTGGCAACCATACAAAATATACCCACTGCTCAGTATTTACCCAGATATTTTTTTCATAAAAAATATACTTGCTCTTACATCAAGCTACTATTCTCTAAAATCATACATCACTAACCACTGAAACAGAGACTCCTTTATGTTGAACTGATCGCTATGAATGTCTCAATTAGAGTGCATAGATAATTATTTCATTTTATATAAATTAATTGATCATATATGATTTGTAAATAAATCAGTTACCAATTGCAATTAATCTACATTTTTATAATTTTTATAAACAAATAAGTTTAATTTAAATTGCCCTAAATTAATTGGGATGCTTTTAATCTAAAGGTCAGTTAACCTTTGAAGTAAATTTTTTAGCGCTTCTTTGCTTAATCCATTTGTTGTAATTTTAAAACAGAGAAGTTATAAATTCAGCATGTACAGAGTTAATTATATTGGTGTACATATATATACACCATAAATATACCCTAAATTGGATTTTTTAAAAACCAGAATTGAGACAATACTAAGTGAAAATTCCATGGAAGAACAGACCATAGACAACCATGTTGTTATTAAGAATATTAACGTCTAAGTAACTAAGTAACTGTGATTTTACTTGAGATGCACTGAATCCAGGATTTGGTATTGGATTTAGATAAAGTACTGACAGCTGAATTTTTTTTTTCTACATTTATAAAATTGTTTGTAATTTAATATGGCAAATATTGTTTTGGTAATCTGATATTTTACTTGTGGGTAAGGTGCAGAAGGTTTGCATGGAGAGTCAAAGAACTGCAAAAGATATTGAAGGGACATCTTAAAAAGCTGTAATATTAGCTACCATTAAAGACGTTAGAAGCCTGCACTTAAATGTTTTTTTAAATAAGAGGCAATCTAGTGACTAACATCAAAGGGATTCTGTCATGGGAAAACATGCTTTTTTTAAATGCATATTTTAAGTAAATAGTGCTTCTCCAGCAGACTTCTGCACTCAAATCCATTTTCAAATTTTCAACAGATTTGTCAGATGTTTTTATATTTAGTTTTGAAATCTGGCATTGGATTAGACATTTTGTCAATTTTCTAGGTGCTCTCAGTCATGTGGCTTGTGCTCAGCAGCCTAAAAACTGAAAAAATTGGAATTTAACAAGATAACAGCTCCCTGACACAACACAACAACTCCCTGGTAGATACAAGAATAGCATTCATTAGTAAAAATCCAAGTACCACTGCAACTCCTTCATTAGTAAAAATCCAAGTCCCACTGCAACTCCTTCAGTTACATTGAATTGGAGAAACTATATCTTGACTGAAAGCAGTTCCATCATGAAGTCCTGGCTTTTTCTGAAAGAGTCATTTAGAAATAAAAACTACACCATAAAAGGAAAAATCAGAATACCTTTAAAGAAAAAGTGATATGTTTTAGATTTTAACAGTAATGTGTCATCACCACAACTTTAACAGTCCAGTCCTAGGTTCAAAAGGGTGGGGCAAAGTCCCAATAGATATTTGCCTTCCAGCTTATCAGGACTTTGCCCCAACTTCCAAGACCAATATGGAAGGTTGTTACTAAACAACACAGCAAAAATAGCTTGGGGTGGTGGAAGGGGTATATTAGGAATGGCCAATTATCACTGGACCGGCTTTTAATTATATTGTGATAAGTAATTCTCTTTTATTTATATTCTTCTCAATGAATCTGACTTATTGGAAAATGGACACAAAGAAAGAAATCTTAAAAATGTTGCGAATTTTAATGTTTTAAAATAAATTGCATTACATTTGTGTGTTTTATTACACATACATGATATTAAAGTTACTTTGTTAATTTTAATAGTCAAAACATGATGGTGCTGCAGTATGAATGGTGCTTTGCCTATTACACACAATTAAATGTAATATTTAAAGTTATTGGCCTGAATTTAAATAATTTCAACACTGATTACACTTCCTTTGTGTTTATGCACGAGAAGTTAAAATTTTCCCATTTAATTGAAATGATATTTAATTACTTATTAAAATGCCCTATAATTTTCTTAGCTACAAATAAAATACCTATGAATATTCTTGAATGTTTAACATTTTAAATTGTGCATGAAAATAAGTTTTTTTTAAGGATTCCCAGCTGTCTGGTAATTAAATAAAAATGATCCTTTTTGGAACTGCTAATCCAAAAGACATGTTTAATTATTAGTCTTAGGACTTGCTGTTCTTAGTGCCATTCAGACCATTGTATTAGACGCAATGAGTCTAATCTTAGTTGATCAGTTGTGGAATTGTGAGGCATAGATCTGGGGTCTGATGCCAGAAATATTGTGCAGGTATTTTGCCTTGATATTTGTCCTCTAACTTTCAGACAGGTAAATAATGAATGTAAATCCCAAATTGATGCCAATGATGTATAAGTTTGAAAGTGAGAACACAGTAGCATATATAAGAACAAATGTTTGCTATTTAAAGGAAAAGTTAAGTTAAACTAAAAAGTAGTCTAGAAATGTTGTACATTATGTTTTGGGCTTATGTACCAGCCCAAGAGAAACAGCTCTTTAGCAGGGAAGATCTGTGTTTCCAAGATGCCGCAGTAGCTCCCCATCTTCTTTTCTGTTGATTCACTGTGCTGCTGTCAGTTACTGAGCTTAGGGACTGACTCAAAACTTACAGTACACATAGAATATAAATGTCACAGTATAAGGCTGATTAGTAATTAATATGGATGATTATTACATGGCAGCACAGAAACCAGTGCAACTAGCATCAGAATTTAATATTCAGACCTGTTGCATCAGCTTATGTGACAGGCAAACCTAATTTTCTGCTTGATAATTTGTGACAACCACTAAGCTTAGCTTCTCAACAGCTGATCAGAGCCCACTGAGCATGTGAGTGTCAAAAATGGTGACTTTCCAAAATGGTGACCCCCTGTGACAAGTTTGAAGTTCATTGCTGCTATTGAGAAACTGAAACTTTAGGTTGGTGCGATAAGTTCAGTATATTAAACATGGCATTTTTAGCCCTATTCATTTTAGGATTTTGTTCTCTTTTAAAATTTTTATCATAGTGAGTTAGGTTGAAAAAAGACACATGTCCATCAAGTTCAACCTTTCAACTATTTAACCTGCTATTTGATGGACAATATCTTTATATTGTAGCAGGGACAAAAGGTGACTTTATGGACAAATGGTTTGAGGGCCAATTGGAAAAACATACGGGCTGATATATAAAATTTATCCTACCCCTCCCTCGCTTGTTTTTTGTCATTGTCAAAACTTACGAGATTATTATTATTTGTGGTTAATGATACAGTCAAAAGTTATAGATTAGTGATGGGCGAATCTCCCGCGATTCGCTTCGCCTAAAAATTCTCTAGAAATTCGCGAATCGGCGAAAAATTCGCGAAATGAGTCGCGGGGCGCTTTTGACGTGCGTCGCGTCAACTTTGAAGCGCGTTGTGTCGTTCCCGACGAGCGACTCGTTTTTTATGCGAAATTTCGCTTGGTGAAATTTTGCTGGTGATTCGCGAATTTATTCGCCAGCGGCGAATCGCGGGAATTCGCCGCAAATTCGGCCCTGGCGAATAAATTCGCCCATCACTATTATAGATGCAAACCAACTGCATCTGTGTTTTTACCATCAAAAAATTGGGTTGTTTTAAATGCCCCTAACGTACATCATATAGATTTATGAGACCAGGTACTAGTTTCTCACATCCGCAGACAGGACAACGTTTACAAATACAGCATCATATTACTTACACTACTACTTTTGTAGTGTATTTTATTATGTGTCCTTGTGGGTTGTCATAAGCTGGCAAAATGAACCTCACATTGTGCCAGCGTATGGATACCCACAGATCAGTTATTAATATTGCATATCTCGATCAAAAGATCTGTTGCGAAACATTTTCTTGAACTCTGGAATAGAGTGCTAACATTGCAATAGATCACATTCCTATGCCTAGATGGAGAGGGGATGGATCCAGGATATTACTACAGAATGAATCCTTTGGGATCAAAAAGCTGGGGACTTTGTCACCCAAAGGACTCAATGAACACTGCTCTCTAAACTGTTTTCTGAATGTTCGGTAGATGATTTACATTCTAATGCTTACTAGTTTGTTATGGGTAGTGATGGGCGAATCTCATGCGTTTCGCTTTGCCGAAAAATGACGAAAAACGACGCGCGACTCGTTTCTTTATGTGTCTTTATTCACAATGCATCATATATATATATTTTTATATATATATATATATATATATATTAAAATGGTTATATACAAGACATTACAGTATAAATACACCCAACAGAAGTCTTTTGCCACCAATAGTTACAATCAAGTCCAAGGAACTGTTTTATTATTACAGAGAACAATGAAATCAATTCTAATTCTGGACCTTGTAGTGCCTGAATGTTCAAATGGGACTTGTTTTTTGCATACAACATGTGATACTGGGGTGTAGGTTAATTCATATTTTAATTCAAATCATTTTGAAATTTGATCTGCAAAAAAAATTTAAAAAATAAATTAAATTCACAGATTTCACAGAAAAAAATGTTCACAAAAAATTGCATTGCTCCATTAATTTTGACACATTTGACTTTTTAAAAAACTTTCATAGAGACTTGCCAAATTTTAGCTACTGATTTTTTTTTTTCATTTTGGTTTTTGAGACTTTTTTAAAAATCTCAGAAATTGTTTGGCAAACTCCAATTATAATAATGGAAGATATTTTTTTTTTTTACAGATTTTCTTAATTCCCTGAAAAAAACTCACAATTTAAAATTGGGATACATTTGTCCTTTATTCACTAAAAATGTAACAATTATATATTTGCACCCCCAAAACAATGCAAGAACAAGCTAAAAACATGCTTAATAAACAGAAAAATACTTTAGGCTCTTATTCTCATCCATTAATGCCTAGGACAGACACTTTTTTCACCAAAACAACTTTTTTGGACAATATAGCCAGGCAACATTATAAGAATTGTGTTTATATAAACAATTGTGGTTCTCCACATACATATGCACGTCTGGCAATACTCCTGATGTTGTAAATCTTTTAAACTGTGAAGCAGTTATGCTACCTTAGACAGATAACAAATAAAGTCCATACTAAGATCATCATTATCATTAACCTTGTGGCTTCACTAGACCTAGAACTTCAACATTTTAGCATTATTTTATGCTATGCATAATGTGTGTAAATTTCCTCTCCAAAATGCTATCTATGGAGATTCAGTATTTGATTTCTGAGGTGGCTGAATTCAGATGAAACTGTCCTCAAATAACTAGTGTGAACCATTTTGATTAGCAAGGTCACTTTTATCCTATGGCATTTTTTAAAATTTAAATATTTTAAATATTTTAAATAACACCGATCTATATGACAACGGCATTTCAAATCTTTTTGACCACATTAAACTATTTTTTGGAAGGCTGTTATATATAAATTTTACATGCAAAGCAATAAATTAAGGTAAAAATGTGCAAGCTCATTTTTTTTTAAATAAGTACTTGAACTGCAAATTAAGCATTTGTAAAAGAGCTGAGACACTTAATTAGCTTTCCTGGTACTTTTTCGTTTGTGTATACTTGTCTCTTAAAACTGTAATGCAGCAATTAGTAAGTTCAGCACTTCTTATGGAAACTGTGGTGAACTAATTAAAACTCTTGTCATAAGTCTTCTAGCCCCAGGTGTGAACTGGATATTAAGTGAAAAGTAAATAACTTTTAAAAAATTTCTCACAGTAAATTACACAGGAAAATGTATATTTACAGTAAGTATGTTTTTATTACATACATGTCATATTGATTCATTTAAAAACCATAGAGACCATTCCATTCATCTCCAATTCATTACTCAAATCACGGTGGATATCCACTACCACAGGGGAAGTGGGCAGCAATTATCTGACTTTCATTTCTCCTTAGAGAGTTGGAAGTTTTGATAAAGAATAAATGTCGTCCTCAGGGTGTCAGTATCCATTTAATTATTTTACTTTTTTTTTTAATTTGTATTTAATTTAGAAATGAAAATACTATATACTACATACTTTATTTGAATGAAAGCATATAATGTGGTGTGCCAATGGGGACTGTCAGAACTAGCAATGTAAAAAAAACTGGGCTTCAGCCCTTATATTTGTCACTTTCCGAAGTCAGAGAGTGATACTTTCTGAAGTCAGAGAATGTCAAAAGTTACATAATCATTCCCAATCTAATTAAAAAATGCAAAACACTCCCCTGATTGGCAATATGGCAGGTGCAGAAAAACAACACCAAAGGAATATGTTATTATCAAGCTGCTTTACATGTATGGAAGGAACCTGTGCGTTAGACATTTCTCAGGCAGTTTCTGCTCTAATTCGAATATTCGCCACCTAAAACCTGCCGAGTTAATTTACAGATCAATGGGAGAGGTCCATTGAACCATTTGAATATTTTAATTGCCTTCCTGACATTCAAGTTTTTTTCAGAGGGAAAACTTGATACAAATTCAATTCCAATTTTTGGGTTGGGACTATTCACTTGAATATTATACATTTACATTTTTCTTAAATAACCTCCCAATCAACTTGTGAGTTTATTCAAATGTATTAGAGTAAAAAAATTAACATAAATTTGACCATTAATAAATCTGTCCACTAAAGTGGTCCTTTGAGTCACTCAGGCAGCTATGTCTCCTATCCTTGGTTATGTGTAATTTGATTTGAGAGATTGTTACAGGCCCAGAGTTACCATGGTGGTCAATATTTAGAAAAAGGTTATTTAGTGAAAGTAAGGTTTGTCATAGTTGCTCTAGGAGTAAGTGGAAGACTCTGGGAAGTTAGTGAACAGCTTCCGCTCCAATGAAGAGGAATAGTTAGGACCCAGTGGTGTATGAAACACTAGTGCAGGAATTTCAGTGGGTGAGTTGAAGACACGGTAGGGTGCCACAAGACCCCAGACTGAGGATCCTAAAGCATAGTGCTCTACTTCCAGGGAGGAGTTGCCTACTTTACTCCTGGGAGGGTTCTGTCGCTATTGCATTTGAATTTACCTTAAAGGAGAGACTGCTCATTTAATTTATTGGACTGTTCTACTGTTAATAAACCAATGATTGCTGCAAAGAAACTTCTCTGTGACTTGGATCCTTTGATGCAAATAGGAGTCTACAAGGTACCTGTAGTTGCCAGGAGTTGTTCAGGTACAAGTGGGCCAGAGGCGCACTACAAGCAGAAATAGTCCTGGTCACACATAGGGATGGCGCGAACTGTTCGCGCGAACATCCGCTGTTCGCGCTCGCAGAATATTCGCGAACGTCGCGCGACGTTTGCCATTTTGGGTTCGCGCATAGTCGTCGCTTTTTTTTGCCCTCTCACCCCAGACCAGCAGATACATTGCAGGCAATCAGGAAGCTCTCCCTCCTGGACCACCCCCACACCCCCTGGACCACTCCCCTTCCATATATAAACTGAAGCCCTGCAGCATTTTTTCATTCTGTCTGTGTGTGCTGCTTGGAAGAGTTAGTGTAGGGAGAGAGCTGTTAGTGATTTCAGGGACAGTTGAAAGTTTGCTGGCTAGTAATCTGCTTGATACTGCTCTGTATTGGAGGGACAGAAGTCTGCAGGGATTTGAGGGACATTTTAGGTTAGGTAGCTTTGCTGTTCATCAAACAACTGCCATACATTGACCTGTATTTTTTCTGTGCTTCAGTGGCTGCGACTATTTTCAGCATTTATATGGCATATTTTTTCTGTTCTTCAGTGGCTGCGACTATTTTCAGCATTTATATGGCATATTTTTTCTGTGTTTCAGTGGCTGCGACTATTTTCAGCATTTATATGGCATATTTTTTCTGTGTTTCAGTGGCTGCGACTATTTTCAGCATTTATATGGCATATTTTTTCTGTGTTTCAGTGGCTGCGACTATTTTCAGCATTTATATGGCATATTTTTTCTGTGCTTCAGTGGCTGCGACTATTGGATTTTTCAGATACATTTTTGCCCTTGATCCCCCTCTGGCATGCCACTGTCCAGGTCGTTGCACCCTTTAAACAACTTTAAAATCATTTTTCTGGCCAGAAATGTCTTTTTTAGCTTTTAAAGTTCGCCTTCCCATTGAAGTCTATGGGGTTCGCGACGTTCGCGAACCGTTCGCGCGTTTTGTCGCAAGTTCGCGAATATGTTCGCGAACATTTTTTCCGCGGTTCGCGCCATCCCTAGTCACACACTATAATTCATACAGCTAAAGTACACTCAATGGTGTGCTATATTTGATAAACAGAAGACAGTTACCACAGGCAACATTTTTAAGTTACCTAATAGAATGTGATATTGAAAAAATATGTAATAAATGGAAAGAGTTAACACGGGGCTAATCTCAATAAATCCAAATAATATTTTTTTATAACTGAATACTAAGTGGCCCATTTATTAAACTTCAAACTTATCTGGTCAGCGTTTTAATGGGGAAAACTTTAATTTTTCGAGGGAAAAACCCAGAATTTTAAGAGATTTATAAAACTTATCAAAGTTGCTAAAAATCTAAATCTTAAAAAACTCAATCCTGTTGAGGTCATGCAGAAGTCAATGGCAAATCTCCCTGAAGTTGTCATTTGTACTGGATAATCTGATAAAGTCTGTGTTTTTTCCCGATAATCCGATAAACTCAAGTTTTTGGATTTTCAATTGCACGATTTGTTGATGAATTGTTGCTTGATTTTGTTGCAATTTATTTTCTCTTTGACTTTTTCACGAAGAGTTATTGATAAATTAGTTCAATCCATGGATAACTTGCGTTTTAGTTAATAACCGCCTATATATTCAAAACTGATTGAGTACATTATTTGTGCTCAAACACCTGAATTCCATAGGAAAAGCATACCAGAATGAGACTGTCTGCTGCCCCCAACTCCCTACCCCACAAAAGCAAATTGAGGTGAGAAGCAACTGGTCACCAGCAGTTGCTCAGCACGTGGCAAGAGAGTTTGGCTTTCTGACAGTTTGCCTGTGGTTCCTGTCTCATCTGGTGAGTCTTAGCATAGTTACATAGTTAGGTTGGGTTGAAAAAAAGTTGAAAGTCCCTGAAGTTCAACCCCTCCAAATGAAACCCAGATTCCATACATACAAACACTCACACCGTCCCCTCCATACACTCACATAAACAACATATAGCAATATCTACACTAATTGTAGATTTTAGTATCACAATAGCTTATGATAGTATGCTTGTCCTAGAAATCATCCAAGCCACTCTTAAAAGCATTAACAGAATCAGCCATCACAACATCACCTGGCAGTGCATTCCACAACCTCACTGTCCTCACTGTGAAGAACCACTATTTCAAAGGAAAGTAGTTTTCCTCTAGTCTAAATGGGTGGCTTCTGGTGCACCCTCTATGAAAAAAGAGGTCTACTGATATTTGTCTATAATTCCCACTAATGTATTTGTAAAGAGTTATCATGTCCCATCCCAAGCGTCTCTTTTTCCAGAGAAAACAACCCCAACCATACCCTAGTAATTTAAGTTTTCCATCCCTCTAACCAGTTTAGTTTCACATCTCTATACTCTCTCCAGCTCATTTATATGCCTCTAAAGGAGTGGAGCCCAAAACTGTACTGCATACTCCAGGTGAGGCGTACCAGGGACCTATAAAGAGGCATAATTATGTTTCATCCCCTGAATTAATGTAATTTTTTATGCAAGACAGTACTTTATTTGCTTTAGTAACAAGTGATGGGCAAATTTATTCGCTGGGCATGGATTTGCAGCAAATTTTCGTGTTTCGCCACCAGCCAATGTTTTTGAAAAACAGCACTGAAAATTTGCCTTGTCAAATTAAATTGTCGTATGTCTAAATTGACATTGACGCTTGTATAACAATTGTCGTGTGTCAAAATTATTCCGACGGCATTGACTTTAATGCATTTGGACAAAATAGTCAAATGTATAAAAAATAGTCACTTGAGTCAGAATTGTCTTGCATCAAGACAATTATTCTGACGGCATTGACTTTAATGCATTTGGACAAAATAGTCAAACGTATAAAATAGTCACTTGAGTCAGAATTGTCTTGCATCAAAATAATTTTGATGCCCATTGACTTTAATCCGTTTCACAATTTTTTTTCTGTGAAGTGAAATGGGACAGATTAGCCCATCACTATTAGTAACCACAAAATGACACTGCCTGGAATTAGACAGCTTGTTATCTACAAAAACCTCCAGATCCATAACAATCATTATTTATCTCCTTAGTGTATCACTTGCATTTATATTATTTCTGCCAAAGTGCATAACTTTGCATTTATCAACATTGAACCTTATTTTCCAGTTTGCTGCCCAGTTTAAAATCACTCAAACACTGCAAAATGGAAGCATCCTGCATGGAACTTTTAGTTCTGCACAATTTAGTATCATCAGTAAAGAGAAAGTAATTTCAATGGCCATCTTCAGGTCATCAATAAACAAGATGGAAAGCAAAGGACCAGGTACAGACCTCTGCTTTACTTCACTAACAACACTAATCCAATTAGAAAATGTTCCATTTACCACCACTCTTTTGTAATTTATCCAGTTCTCTATCCAAGTACAAAAACTATGTTCCATGCCAAAATTCCTTAATTTAACCACTAAGCTTCTGTGTGGTGCTGTATTAAATGATTTAGCAAAGTCTAAGTAGATTACATACACTGCCATCCCAGAGTCTGGCAAGATCTATTAAGCATAAAACTATCCTGGCAAAAACTCATAGTAGTATTATTATGCCTAAATACACCTTCAAAAAGCCTTCCTACCACTGATGTCAGACTAAATAACCTATACTTCTGAGGCTGATAATGGGACCACTGGGATGAAAACCATCCAGTCCCAGACCTTTATTTATCTTTACTTACTTTAGTCTCTATTGAGTTTCCTCTTGTGTGCATGATGCATCATTTGTTGGATTAGTAGAATTGGGACTATTAAGAAAGAAACCTTAATTAACTGTTTTCTTATTTGTGTAGACAGATGAAAAATAACAGTTCAGATTCTCTGCTTTTTCTTTGTTTTCATCAACTAGCCGACCCCCCCCCCCCGATATTAAGGGTCCCACCTCTTCTTGCTTAATTTTTTTACTATTTACATAATTAAAAAATAAGTTTGAATAATTTTTACTCCTTCCCGCAATAACCCTTTCCATCTCGATTTTAGCATGTCTGATAGTTTGCCTTAAAAGCACATATTTTCTTACCTATATCAACACCAATACATCTATTGAACCACAAATGTTTTGTTTTGTGATTGTGTTCCTTGCTTATAAGAGGAATATACTGATGTATATTTATTAATAGCATTGTAAATGGGCATTAGACACAATTTTTAAATGGAGGATTGTAAATGAAATATACAATAATTTCTTCCAAGCAGCACACACTGGACTTCAAAGTCACCCTCTTTATTAGGCAGCGCACCTCCTCATTTATGTTACACATCAAAGCATTACCTGCAATCAAATGTAGGCAGCAGGAGAGGCATCTCCATTTGAAAAAAGCCAAACAGAAAATAATATATCTTTTAAATGCAAATATGCAAATAACAAAACTTTTCAACAAAGAAATGAAACAGTTGTAAATGTTTTTTTGGAATAATGTACACTTTGTTATATGAGCTGTGGGTTGATGGATGGAATACTTTCAAAAAAACCTAATATATTATGTATTATTTACCCTGCAGAAATGTAATTTTTTTCTTTCAACTTTAAGCCCTAGTAATTAATCAGTGAGCTTCATGGCCAAATGCAACTTCTCTTCCCCTTAAAATAACATTTGCATAATGCCATTTCTTGTTGTTCACATTTATTTTCAGTTACATTATGAAAAAATGCAATTATATGTATACTGACAACAAAGACACATTAAGTCATGTAAAAAAACAAAAAACAAAAAATAAGTTAATGACTTCTGAAAAATGTAATTAGCCTACAGGGTTAATTTTCCTATTTGAGAGCAATCATTACTTATCTCCTGGTTTACAGGAATTGGGGTTATTAGCTATTAAATTATCCATGAAATTTGACACTTGCATTGGCCAAACATGTCCTAGGGCTTGCTGATTTTCTAGGTGCTAAGCATCTGCTGAAAAGGAATGAAAACAATAACACCATTTCTTTCTTGATCTATTGGATTCTTCCATTATCCCTTACTAAAAATGCTAAATATATATGCATATTTTTCTGTTTCAAAAGTTAGGCACAATCAAAGGAATGTACATAAAACTGCATTTGGTCTCTAAATAAGTAAATCGTTTTGCATTTAGAATAAGGAATATCAGTGCCATATAAGCAGCATGTCAATTTAATTATATGCTGCACCATAAAAAATAGCAGAATATTGAGGTACATATTTATTCTCACATCCATATTGTATAATTGCATTTATGTATGTATACAGCATTTAAAGGGGAACTGCTACTGCTAAAGTAATGCACCTTAACTGTAGTTCATGTTTAATAACATAGGAGTAGTTAGTTTTATCCATTCTAATTGCTGATGTGGTGGAATCATTCTGCAAACCCAGTTAAAATGTCCCATAGACACAACTGCCTACACACATTGTGAAGGCAGTTGAAATTTAAATTATGGTACAGTAGTTTAAATGGGTTATTCCGGGTTCTCTTATCAGGTTACATCAGCAAAATGGTATTTGCACCCTTTATGTAGATAACCTACAAAAGCAAAGGGATGGGTACTAATATTGCAGGCCTTATAATGGCTTACATCAGGGGTCCCCAGCCTTTTTATCAATGAGCCACACTCAAATGTAAAATCTGTTGGAGAGCCACACAAGCCACATCCTTGGGGATGCCAAATAAGGGCTTTGATAAGCTGCAGGAGGCTCTGTTGAAGTAAACCTGTGTCTTTATGCCTACAAAATTTGAATTGAAGATAGGAATTTAAAAATGAGCACTTACATTCTCACTCACTGAAAAATAAAAAAAGTAATAATAAATAAATAAATAATAAAGTTGATATTAGTTTACAGAAAATATGTATCAATTATTGCCTCATTTAAACCTTTAGGGGACAAGGTATTAAAGAAACAGTAAAAGAGTTTCAAAATAATTAACATATAATACGATATATTAATAGGATATATTAATAGGAATTCCAATTTTCGAACAATGCGATCGTATGCGATTTAAAAATGACCTATTCAACCACCAAAAAAAAGTTAAATTTTTTTTCTATTTGAAATTCGACCAATAGTTGATCTGCCTGTAAACGTTTAATGGTAAGATGATTCCTTCATTATGTGGAATGCATAACATACACTTGACACATCCGTAGTGCTTAAAAGTACAGTACCTCCTCCTTTCTGTAATTCGTATGTGGCCAAGTCTGTTAAGAAATTCTGTGTTGTCCTTAAGAGAGGTCAGTACATTCTTCACAACTGGTAATAGATAACTGTGTACCAAGATGGTTAGGTGTTGAAGTAAGAGTAAATAAAACACTGGTATGTAGGATATTTCACAATGCCTCTCTTAATTCAATGGTTTTGGTGGCCTAAATTTCAGCCTCATATAATAATACAGCCACAATTATTTTAGTTTCCCATGTACTGTAGGATCATATTGGTTTCATATGATGTGGTGTCACTGAGTTGTTTATCAACCTATTCAATATACTGCTGTCTGTCCATAAAAACTGTTGCACCACCCTAGTCTGCCTTTTTAATGATAATGGTTTTATCATTACTTAGACTTTACAATGCTGTTTGTTCAGACTTTCTGGTGATGTCTTAAACTGCATCCCTAAACAATAATAAATTACACTATCTGGTAACCAGGGTTCCTATAGAAGGATACATTACCTTTTTTTCACAAGGCTCTTAGGAATAACTCTGGTATAAATTGGTTGTGGAACATTTTCAGATGTGAAACTCTCATACATTTTTAAAAAATCGACTTAAGCATGTGCTGTTCACCAGTACACATGTCCTTTATTTATAACCTGGTATTCACTTGGGGTATTGTGCATGAGAAAACATAATAAATTAAGTCATTGCAGAACGCATTCAACTTACTTAAATACTAAGGTATCAGGGACTGCATACTATAAATTGCCATAATACCTTTGCATGAAAGGGTGACTTGTTACGGCTTATAAAATTAATAGAGAGAAACATTTTCCAAATCTGCTATAAAGTGATAGAGACAAGTAATTTATAGTTGTAATAAACATTTATTAAGTCATATTTAATTGATTAGATTGTAAGCTCCACTGGGGCAGAGACAGATGTAAAGGATGATTAATCCCTGTAAATCTCTGCATAACATGTCAGCATTATATAAAGATAATATTATATGTACTAAATTTATTTGTAGTTTGCTCTGTAATAGCCTTAAAACAACCTTGAATGAAGGAAGGAATTAAACATTTTTCTCTAGGGTGGGAAATCCAAGATGGTAACCACTTGTAGTTTCTGTTTATCTCCTTCTTAATCAACCCAGTAACATGAATTTTTAATGCTAGTTAAACAATTTTCATTTATGAAGACTGATTTAACAAATGTATCAAGAGATGCCTTTAAACCCAGCTTTGTAAATTCATGTAAAACATATAAGCAATATTTATTTTTCTTGCTGCAAAGGCCATTTTACATATCTGCCATTTGAAACCAAAGTTGTAATCATTTAATAGTTGTTAAAAAAAAAAAAAAAAAAAATATATATATATATATATATATATATATAGTTCCAGCTGTGGTGCACTCCAATTAAAGCAAAGTTAATGCCTGGGTGCTGTCATATGAAGTGTAGATAATCCTTTTCCAAAGAATGACGCACTCCAGGACTTCATAGTAGAATCAACCAAGGTGAAGTTTATTTGTCAACGTTTCGGTCCAGTCTGGACCTTTCTCAAGACATATAATATATATATATTATATATATATATATATATATATAGCAGCATGGAAATCAGGTCACACTCACAGGTCTTACGAAGATATAAACAAATTTTATTAAGGCAAGACTAACGTTTCGGCTGGTTCACCAGCCTTTTTCAAAGTGACCCGGAAGAAAAAAACACTGGTTTAAAACCACACAGTGGTGGGAAAACAGATGGAAAGAGAGAGTGGTGACGTGTATCTTACATCAGTGTACAAAATGGTGAACAAATAAAGAAGGGTGATTCAAAGTCAGTCTATACCACTAAAAGAAAAAATTCAAACAATGGAAAAAAATATACAGATGAAGCCACTTTGGATTGTGCATTTGACACGGAAAAACTCATTTATCCCATTTATCCCACTTAGCACAGAATATAATGTCACAGCATCCCATCCAATTAAAGAGTTCACCATTGAAAAAAATGGTGCTTTGGTATGCTAATGAAAAGATTAAATTCAATTAGCCCTGAGTCACTACACATTTAACTCACAAATCCCAGTGGCTGCATCTGTAGTACAGCTTGAAAACATAGCAAAAATATCATGGAAAAAGGAATGTTGCTGTACTATATTTTTTCCATTATTTGAATTTTTTCTTTTAGTGTTATAGCCTGACTTTGAATCACCCTTCTTTATTAGTTCACCATTTTGTACACTGATGTAAGATACACGTCACCACTCTGTCTTTCCATCTGTTTTCCCGCCACTGTGTTTTTTTCTTCCGGGTCACCTTGACAAAGGCTGGTGTACCAGCCGAAACGTTAGTCTTTCCTTAATAAAATTTTTTTTATATCTTCGTAAGACCTGTGAGTGCGATTTGATTTCCACGCTACTATCCATTATTGTTCGAGGCACAGCACCCAGGCATCGTGTGCGGATTTTTTCGTGAGTGCCGGTACTAGCTACATATATATATATATATATATATATATATATATATATATATATATATATATATATTTGAAAAGATTTATGAATTTATGACTATGAAGATTGTCATTCATCCAGGTCATGGTATATCTAACATAAAATAACTCAAAACAACTGGACTTGCTGATAAATTTTAATGAAGACATTTCACTACTCATCTGAGCAGTTTCTTCAGTTCAACTGACTGGTGTAGGGGAGTTCTCGGTATATAGACTCTTCCAACAATCCAATCACAATGGCACATTGTAACTCTTCATAGAGGTAACATCTAAAATTCACCTAGGTGTTGATTCTGTGTAGTTGCTGTGGTAGGATTACCAATGTGTCATGCAACTATTAGAAACAGGTGTTACTTGCGAGAGTTGCATGAATGGATGTGTGAAGAGTTCTGAAACCGCCAGGGTACAGATGTTAGAACAACATTGAATGTAGCAGACAAGTGGTGTCGAAGTCTCCCGCCTCTGTTCAGGGATGGTTTCTCCACCTTAACATGAATTGCCTCTTTCACGCCTATTTCAAACCAGTGTTCTTCTTTTAGGTGTAGAAAGACAGCCAAGTGATCAAACTTTGTGGAGGAAACTGAGTGCATCTTATTTCAGGCTCTTATTCCCAGTATGCACCCCCGCCACAGGTGCTAAAATTGTACAACTAGGAATTATGACATTTTTCAGAACTTGCTGCACAAAAGTGTTTATTCACAACATGTTTCGGGCTGCCTGCCCTTTATCAAGGTGTGCCCAATACATTACTGTGTGACATAATAATTTACATCAGTGTTCAGTTGTAAAATTTTAGCACCTGTGGTGGGGGTGTATACTGGGAATAAGAACCTGAAATAAGATGCACTCAGTTTCCTCCACAAAGTTTGATTGCATCCGCCCGACTGAGAAGCGGCTAGTTGTCTGTGTAAACAACAACCACATTTGCATACGATGAGAAAGTTGTTGGAAGGATCTTAAATAATATTGATGCTGTGGACTTCACGTCTGCTAACCACTTACCTACAAGGGATACTACTAAAGAACTGTTTAAACTACAGAGTAAAGAACTACATACCAGTTTACATGCCAGCTCTCTTGTGGAATATATTAAATCCAAGAGAATACCTCGTGGATTAAGGCTAGATATAAAACCTAACCTTTATGCTGAGTCTGATACAAGAAAAAGGCAAACAACAAGCTGAAAATATCCTCAAAGCGCAAGAGGAAGCGCTTGGTAAACTACGAGGGGCGATTATTGAAAGAAAGAGGTCTAAATTTGAACGTGACGCTAAAGATTATCGGGAAGGCCGTGTGTACACGTGGTGTGAGGAGCAGAAGAAACAGCACTTGCTGTATTGAATAAGGGGTTGGGATTTGTTCCTAAATATGTATCTGAATTTGCAAATTGGGAGATTTTGTTCCAGAAATTTTCAAGGGACGTTAAAATAAAAACACATTTTGCATTTTCTGTAGACAATAGAGAATTGTGTCGGTTCAAGAACAAAAGCACCTTTACTCCTGATATTAACAATGAATCATTGCAAGCCTTTGAGAAAATAGTCACACATGAAGTAAAACAATTTTGGGACAAAAAAGTGATAAATATACAAAAAGTAATCTTACATTTAAGGAAAGGATGACGCTTAAGAACCTAAGGTCCAATGACTCTATTGTTATAAGGAAAGCCGATAAGGGAGGAGGGATTGTTATTCTGGATAAGGACAAATATATGACAGAGGCAACTAATCAACTTTTAACACCGGGACATTTTGAAAAAGCTAGCGGGGACCCAATAAAAGATATCATGAAAGAAATAGATGTATTGGTGACACAAGCACAAGTGAATGGTGTGATACCGAACCATGTGAAAGAATTTCTCATTTAAGGACATCCCCGCACACCTTTACTTTATCTGCTATCCAAGATCCATAAATCCCTGTCAAATCCCCCAGGAAGACCAATCGTATCAGGTCAGTGCTAGAACCTTTGGCAACGTTCGTTGATGGTTTTCTACAACCCTGCGTTGCAAATGAAACATGCCTTAAAGATACGACGGATTTGCTAAGCAGATTAAGGGAAATAAAAAAACCTTAGCCCTAATGTGTCGTTATGTAGCATCGACATACAAAGCTTGTATACCGTACCTCTATCCCTCAGGATGAGGGAATTCAGAGGAAGCTCTACTGGACACAGATCTTTCACACCAATTAATATATTTTTTGGTTGATTGCCTGAATGTTGCATTGAAAAAAAACTATTTTCGATTTGCAGGTGAATTCTATTGGCAGAGACAGGGGATATCTATGGGTGCTGTGGTCGCTCCTGCATTCACCAATATTTTCATCCATAGGTTAGAGAAACAGTTGTTTCTAAGAGAACCTTATTTACAAAATATAATCGGTTATTACCGATTTGTGGACGATATACTGGTGTTATGGGATGGACCAAGAACTGGGTTCCAAGAAATGGTACAAGTCGCTAATCAAGCTCACCCTACAATTAAATTTACTACCAAAGTAGGGGCCAACAGGATAAATTTATTAGATGTCCATATTACCATAGAGAATGGGTCAATAAACACAGGCTTATACCGTAAAGATACGGACAAAAATAATATTCTTCATGCCTCTAGTTATCACACACCTAATGTGATCAAGGCTATACCAAAAAGTCCGTTTATTAGAGCCCGGAGAATCTCCTCAAATGAAAAGGATTATACAGTGGCTTCAAACACTTTGAAAGAGAGATTCATTAAAAGAGGATATAAACCGAAAACAGTAGATATATGTGCTAAAGAGGTGCAAAGTATCGCTAGAGAACATCTACTCACCTACAAGACTAAAACTGAACAAAAAAGTCTTCCTTTTGTGAGCCAATTTAATAATCATAGTAAAGACATTGAACACATAGTCCACAGATATTGGCCTATATTGTTACAAGACAGATGCCTCAGAAACATGTTAATAAAACCTCCACTGTTTAGTTACACAAAAGGGAAACGTCTTTGTGATATCCTCTGCCATTCTGAAGTTTACCATGCTAAAAAGGCACACAAAGATTCCTAGGAAAACCACAGATGGGAACTTTTGCATGCCTCAACTGTATTTGTTGTTCATCTATAATTAAAGGAGATGTATTACACCACCCTACACAAGGCACCCCTATAAAAATTAGACATTTTGCCACATGTGACACAAGCAATTTTATTTGTTTGCTTAAATGTCCCTGTGGGATGGGGTATATTGGGCAGACTGCGAGAGACATTAAAACACGTATTAAAGATCAGAGGCAGTATAAGGAACTACAAAAAGGGTACGGCCACAGATAAAACAGTTGCAAGACACTTTAATACAGCAAACCATAACCTTGCTCAATTAAAGAGGATAGTTCTGGAAATAATCCAACCATTAGGCTAAGGCCAGACGGGGAGATTCGGGGGCATTTTATCGCCTGGCGACTTCTCGCCGCGACTTGTAGCCCCCGAACCTCCCCGAACAGCCACTTCACTAAGCGCACCGGCGTTGCTTGAAAACGCCGGCGCGTATCCACACGGAGCGGCGCGCTTTTTAAAATTGCTCCAAATTGCCTCGCCAGGCAATTTGGAGCAATTTTAAAAAGCGCGCCGCTCCATGTGGATACGCGCCGGCGTTTTCAAGCAACGCCGGTGCGCTTAGTGAAGTGGCTGTTCGGGGAGGTTCGGGGGCTACAAGTCGCGGCGAGAAGTCGCCAGGCGACAAAATGCCCCCGAATCTCCCCGTCTGGCCTAGCCCTTACAGAGAGGAGGTGATATGCAGAAATTCCGTTTACAGAGAGAGGCATTTTGGATGAAAAAAATTAGATACATTACAACCTAAAGGTCTAATTGATAGCTGGAGTATAAAAAGTTTTCTAGGATGAATTTGATTATGTATAGTGTTTGTTAATACCTCGATTTTTCCCTTACAGTCTGTTTCCAATAAATGCAAGAAATAGTGAATACTATACGTTGAACTCAGAAACACTAATTGGTAAGATTAAGGGTATTTGTTCCTTCCATATATATTATCAATGTTTCAGTGGTAGGCCTAAATATGTGGTTCCTGATGGTTTTGTGTCATTCCTTTGGACATTTTGAACATTATCTTGGACATTAAAATAATACGTGGACTATGAACTAGTCTGTTAACCAAACTGAACACTGATGTAAATTATTATGTTGCACAGTAATGCATTGGGCACACCTGTAGCATAGTATCCATTTTGTGAATTATCTCACCTAATTAGGTGATGTCATCACTTCCTTGTGACGCTATAAATGTATGCACTATGTATGTTTTTGAATAACACTTGATAAAGGGCGGGCAGCCCGAAACATGTAGTGAATAAACACTTTTTTGCAGCAAGTTCTGCGAAATGGCTTAATTCCTAGTAAACCATTGGAAAGCTGAGTCTTGTTCTGTAGAGTTTGCCCTCCTATGCTGATCCATTCGCTTAGTGAGCAGTTGTTTTGTCTCCCTAATGTATAGATCAGTGCACTCATTGCTAAACTGAACTATTGAGGCTTCAGGGGACATTTTGTAATAGCTTTCTTTAAGAGCTAGGCTGAGGAAAGTGAGTTTGACACCAAAGGATCTAGAGACAACAGAAGGTTTAGTACTCCAATGTGTCATTTGCCTCACATTCACAATACTTTGGGTGGTTTATAAAAGATTTATGATGAGTAGTTCATTTTTTAGCTGCACTAGTGGGTTAAACCTATGCACGATCAATTTCTTCAAGATGTAAAATACCAAGAAGTGTTACACAGTGAAGTAGTACTCACTTAGGGAACCCAGTGACAGCTTATCTGTCCCTTTTAAAGGCACACAGATGGACTGTCCACTACCAGGAGTCAACACAATTGAGTCCTTTGTTAGTGTAACATAAAATGGTTCCTAAATCTTTACACTCCCTGTTGGATCTACAAACTACAGTACTTACTAATTAACTCATATTATGTTTTGCTCCTAAAATGATTACACTAGGATCAAAAACTTGCTATCCTTGATCATGTGGTCTCCCTTGCCTAAATTTAACTAACATAATCACCTATAGTCCTAGATGGAAAATATATATAACCTAAAAAATTACAGGACAGAGGGCCTGCTCTATTTGGCCTGTATGGAACTGTTTGGTCTTTGTGTACTTTGTATTTTGAATCACAGTCTTACCCACACTTACCATTGGGAAGGTAACTACCTGACATTACAGTACCAATGCCCCCCTTATTATAGATATACCCACACTTTTAGAGGGCTACACTACCAGGAACAATACCTATCTATATAATAAAAAAAATTGTATTGAAAATAACACTTGTTGGGGGGGCGGGGTGAAATCCCTATTTATCAAGAATAATTTTACCAAGAAATCCCTAATAATAAATACCCACAGCCTGTATTGGAGGCAGGTAATACTCAAAGATGTATGAAAGGTCATTTTTTTTCAAAGTAGCAATTAAGTAGAAATGAGTAATTTTAATACATATATTTTAGTTGTGTTCAAGCAGATTTAGCACCTGTCTGATAGGAATCTGCCCAGATGTGAGATGTATCCTTGTTAATGGAAAATGAAAACTATTCGTTGAACATCAGGTATCTATACTTGCATAATTGCTAATTGCTGGTTAATTTATGTGTAAGCAATTAATTTGCTTGCAAAAGTTAACTTACCAATTAAAAGCAAATGTTGATAGATTAGGAAACTTGGTTTCATAATTACTTAGTAATATATACAATTAAAAGAAACAAGCAATTAACCACTCAAGTTTCCTAGGGTCTGAAAAGGGATGGAATTATTGTAATTAGTACATCCAAATGATGGTGCTTCATTCAGTTTTAAAATACCATGCAACGTTCAATAGCATAATGCTACATAGTAACAAAACACAGCAAAAAAAATGCCTTTTCACTTCCTATTATGTAAAATCGTTCTTATAAAACTATGACACTGCACTTCACTCCTATTGTTTAGTTGTATTGATAAGAATTATCTCTTTCATGTTACATGTAATTGCTTGTGAAGGGCTTTTTGGCTCCTTTCAGTCCTTCTCACCCTAACCAGGTTCGGTCCCACTACTCAGAAGCCATGTTCCAATATCTTGCACTGATGAGATCTAACAAGGTTGAAACAGGATGTCTGCAAGTTTGGATACAGTATATGGCTCTGGACCATTAGGCTGTATCTGTGCAGAACCAGTGGTTCTGGATCCATAGTTGGCCAAAGGGACATAAAGGAGTGATTTGCATGTCTCTGCCCATGATACATACCTTATGGGAGAAGTAAAACTCTCATTTTTGGTATCTAGGCAGTGCTATGCATATGGCATGAGATATGTAAATACCTTCTGATTTCAGAAGGCTTCACTTTGCATGTAATTGCTTGCGAATGGCTTTTTGGCTCCTTTCAGTCCTTCTCACCCTAACCAGGTTCAGTTTTCCTTTGTATAAATAAGCAAATGTGAACCTCTTGAACCTACAACTGTTAGTCCTATGTTTCAGAAAGGGAGCATGGAATGTGATGATAATTAGTCCATGGTGATTTGGCAGCCTTCCTAAATCCATCTGTTATAAGCAATGGTGTGCAAAACTACAAGTTAAACAATCAAGTTGTACCACCACATCCATCTCAGTTGCGGTATCTCATGGCTCGTTTCTAAGACCCCTTTTGTTCACAGGCTGTACTACTGGTCTTGCTCAGCTGAATAGCTAAGGCTTCAGTATCATTTATATGCAGATTAGTTTAAGATCTACATTGCTTTACAGCCATGGTCCCATGTCTAGCTCACATCAGGGGCTGCCTAAAAGCAATTTCTTCATTTATGTCCTCTCAGTGACTTAGCATAGCTATGGAAAAAAACTAAGGAGCAGATTTACTAAAGGGCAAAGTGACTAACGCTAACGAAACTTCACCAGTGTGACATCATTTCATTACTTCAACAATTTACTAATGAACACAGGTGCCCCTTCGCTAGCAAAGGAGAGGTACACTAGCTTTGCTTCGCACTCTAATGCCAGGCAAATTTTCGCTCTGGCAAAAGAGTGTAACTACGCCAATTCATTAAGATGTGGATTTTACCGAACATTCATTCTTGCGCTAGACTTGCCTTCGCAAGTCCCCAAAAAATGTTAGCGTCTTTTCATATTTACAGGGTGATAGGCTGCAAAAGATCGTAAAATTGTTTTGGGGTACCCGGCTTCCCACCTACATTTCCTAACATATGGAACATAAACTATACAGTGGCAACATGTGTAGGGCAATATAACTAGTGATGGGCGAATCTCCCGCGATTCGCTTCACCGCAAAATTCGGGAATTTCTAGAGAAATTCGCGAATCGGCGAAAAATTCGCGAAACGGGTCGCGGGACGATTTTGTCGCGCGTCGCGTCAACTTTGTCGCGCGTCGCGTCAACTTTGTCGCGCGTCGCATCAACTTTGTCGCGCGTCGCGCCAACTTTGACACGTCGCGTCGTTTTTCGGCGCGTGTCGCGTCATTTTCGACGCACATCGCGTCGTTTTCGTCGCGCCGCGTCAAAAACGACGCGCGACTGACGCGCGACTCGTTTTCGGCGAATTTTCGCCAAGCGAAATTTCGCTGGTGATTCGCGAATTTATTCGCCAGCGGCGAATCGCGGGAATTCGCCGCGAATTCGACCTAGGCGAATAAATTCACCCATCACTAAATATAACAACTCTATTATATTTTATTAAGGTTTCCTTGGCTTGTGTAATGTAATGTCTTTGCTGCAACATATATGTCCATTGAACTTTAACTTCCTGCCGTATTCAAATTAGGCAACGCTAGTGCAACTTAGCTTTACTTGATGAAGTAACGCTGGCACAACTTAGCCACCATTCAGCGCCCTTGACACAACTTCACACTTTAGTGAATTAGCTTTGTCTGAGTGAATTTTCGCTTGGCAAAGTGTTGCAAAGGCTGCAAAGCGGATGCTTGTGAAGTTGCACTCTTTAGTGAATTTGCCCCTAAGCTGATTGTTCCCATGTTCAACTTCAATTGCATGTTTGCAATGTGAACCATTTTGCCTTTTTGCAAACCCTTTGCCCCTCACATGGCAGTAGGATAAGGGTTGTGAATTTAATAGCTTGTGCTATAAAAGTCTTATGATGAATATTACATTGCAATCAGCAAATTTTTATTCTTGTTTTTGCTCAAATGTGTTCTTTTGCAAGTTTGATTACATGTCCCCCTTTATGCAATTTGGATCATCCATATGTTAAAATGACACCAAAATATCACTTTTCAAAATATGATGGAACATCAAAACCTACCTGAAAGGTATGTTTCTTTGTATAAACCTTATCTAAAGATCCTCAACCTAGATGTCTGCCAACATGACTGTACTCAACCTGTCAGTCAAAATGTGAACTGACTCACATCACCAAAGCCTGGGAAGACTGTTAACTTCTCCCCTTACTTAGATCTAGCGTAACACATTACCCATCAGTACATTCAGATTTTTTGCCTGCTTCAAATTGCTCTCCCCCCAATTCCCCTTCCATCAGGCTCCAGCTAATTAAAGCAGGCACCCGGACTTAAAATATCACAAGAAAGCTTTATTTTTTTGTACTCCAAGTACATGATGATGTCACCACTGCTAGAAGCAATAAAGGGCATCACAGGAGAGGATTCAGCTCTGATTGCCTACCGTTTGTAAATGGTTTTCATTGTGGTGCTTTGAGATAGATAAATATTAAATACATATTCCCAAGCTAGATATTATATAGGGCATTCTCAGCATAAGTTACTATGAACTATACTTTTTTTTATAAACTATTAAAAATCTAATTTAAATCTAAATAACGGTTAAACTGACATTTAAGGAAGTATTATTAGGAACATTTAAATCTGAATCTTTTCTAGTAGAAACACTCTCCACTGTCCCCATCATATTTCCTTTGCCGTAGAATTTCTGGGGTGGTAGCTGTTTTATTAATTTAAATTAACATTCAAACATTAATAATGCTGACAGTTACTGGAAGGACTTTGCTAAGTATCAACTATAGTAGATAAAACTGGACCTAATACTAGTAGATACAAGTTTAATATTACAGTTACTTATTCTAGAAAGAATTCAACAATTAATGATGAAAAAATGGACACAATGTTATTCACAAGTAACCACTTCACACCACAAAGCAAGCCAGTTCAGAATAAGTTAAAACGTAACTTTTACTAAGTTTGTCCAACAAAAATAATCATAGACACACACACCCACTATCCAACCAAACTGTTGATAGTGCTGGACAATGTCCTTAAAATAACATATAATTAAAAATTATTTAAGCAAATGGTGGATCGATGGAGTCTCTCAGAGACATAATATGCCCGCTCCCACCCTTCCAACCAGTTTTCTTCTGTACAGCACCTGCCTATCTACGTTGGGACTGTGTGGGAGCTAAGCACTCCACCGTCCACCTATGCCCACCCTACGCGTTTTTTGGGAATGTCCATTCTTCCTTTGACACATGTGGTGTTTTGTATAAAGGGGCATGCTAGACAGGAACCACATCATGGCAGGTGTACCATAATGACTATTTGTCAATTGGTCCCTCAGGTTTCTACTTCTCCTGAAGGTGATCAGTGGTCTGATCCCTATGACCTGTTTTAAATCTCTATCTTGTTCAAGTATATGCCAATGTTTCAACAACATCTGTAATCCCCAATGGTGTCATTGTGTTTGTTTGACACTGTCTTTTTACATGACAGAAGGAGTGAATTTCTATCCTTTGCCAAAGCTATAAGCCTTTTTTAATGAATTATGGCTGTAACCTCTTTCCCTAAATCTCTCATAAAGCTTTTTGGCTTCCAGTTTAAAATCTTCTAATGTATCGCAAAGTTACTTATTCTAGTTAAGGTCACTTTGGTTTATCATTTAACTTGCCCCCCCCACCAAACCCATCAGAGTTTTGCTGAAATGTGCTTGTCAGATCTGAAGCTCTGCTATAGCTCTAAGTATGTATATATTTGTTCACTACAAATAACCCACTTTGTTGTTTTGGTTTGGCTTCTAAGGAAAGGAAATACCTAGAGTATTTATGCATTCTTCCCCTAATCACAGTTAATGATCTAAAATCCTTGCCCATACACTATAAGATAGGCAACAGTTTGAGCACCTATTTCTCACAAGGTAATAATAAAAAAAGCAAAAACAAAGAACCAAGCTTAAGTCCTTTTTTTCATTTAGGCCATGTGGCATAACCATGTCCAAAATATATCTACCATTGTCCCCACATAGAATTTAAATTGGTGAGTATGGATTTGGTAAGGGCACTGCTGTAATTAATACTAATACCCCACAAAAATTTATGTGAGTTGACTGGGATAATTCATCAGTCTGAATTTCTTTAATATTTATTTTCATGGATTGCGGTTTTAGTGCCAAACGATTGTGCTTATTATTTGTTTGATTGAACAATGTATATCTGTTGATTTTTAGAGTCTACATGGAAATCTTTCAATGGAAGAATTAATTAATAATACTTTATTTCTGAGTCACAACATTACTAAACCTGGAACTTTGGACTAAAAACTTTGGGAGCCAAAAGTAACCTTTCTGGAACATTCAATACCACTTGAAGTAGATGGGAGACTGGATATGCTTTAATACATAGAGTGAATGCAAGAAAAAGAAGAAGGATTGAAATTATACATACTAGTCAACCAACAATGTTAATTTTAGAGGTGACATCATTTTACATAACGAAAAATGCCTGGACAGAGCAAGATAACTATATCAAGAACATGTTAAATTTAGAACACCCTGGGATAAACATGCCAAGCCAAAGTGCAAAGTGTACTAAGCAAACTGGGACAAATTCTGCCTGATTTACTGTAAGTAATATTAAATGTTTTTATATTCTGAATCTATTTTGATTATGAGATATGGAAAAATGTATGATAATATGTTATCCATTAGGATTTTCTTCTTAACTTATTTTGTCTAACCTTTAATGTTGGAGTTGTAAATGATTTGCATAATCGAACAGCTGCATACGGTGTAGTTGAAATTGAATTAACGATTACAAAATAAATGGTTATGAGTTAGGGGCTGATTCATTAACATTTGAATTTGGATTTCTGGGACTCGAATGTTCAAAATTTATTAACAGCAAGAAACTCAGCATCTAAAAGCTGAGTTCATGTAGAATGGGATTAGTATAAGCTAAATTCAATAGATTTTATCAATTCATCATGAGTGTTTTTAAAGTTCGTAGATTCATTGAAAATGATTAGTAGAATGCAATTGTGCTGTGTCCAAGTTTTTTTTTTTTTTACATTTTTAAACAATTAAATTTTCATGATAAGAGTATTTTATTTATTTTAATAAATTAGAGCACATTTGAGTTTCTTCAAATTAAAAAATGAAATTCACAAATATGCATTTTGATAAATAAGCTCTTTGTGGGTAACAAGTTGTCTACTTCAGTATCATTCTGTGGCTACTAAACAAAGTACTGTCTTGCATAAAAAGGGTGTTAACGCAAAGGAGGAAAACATAATTTTGTCTAGTTATAGGTCCCTGGTAAGGCCTTATTTAGATTATGTAGTACATGGGCTCCGGTCTTTAAAGAGTATTGATGAGCTGGAGAGAGTGAACTGGTTAACGTGATGGACAATTTAAATAATGAGGGTAAGCTGTCAAGGATGGGGTTGTTTTCTCTGGACAAAGAAGCTTGTGAGGGCATGTTTACTCTTTATAAGTACATTAGAGGGCATTAGCGACAGATAAAAATGATCACTGCTCCAGTGACCACCCCTTTAGACTACATGAACAGAACTTTCATTTGAAGCAGGTGGTTCTTCACAGTAAAGACAATGAGGTTGTGGAATGCACTGCCGGAAGATGTTCTGATGGCATATTCTGTTTTTTTCTACTTTTAAGAGGAGCTTGGATGATAATATAGCTATGTAACTTTAGTGTATGGTCCAAAGGGCATCATTCTGTATGCTGCATAAAGAAAGCAAAGTAACAAAAAATATCTCAAGAAATATATAGGCCACTTATGACAGTCTTATGTGATAATCTTCAGCATATGTTTAGCTGAATCAGTTGTGTACATAGTCATAGTACTACATTAAAGTCTCTCAAGGATTTCTTCCATTCTTCCATTATATAATACATGGTGGGAGTGCATCATTCTTTATTCGGAATAACTGAAAAACTAGCAAAAAAACTAATCTGAATGAATAAAAATTATGATGGACAGCACTAAAAATGATTTCACTTCTAGGAAATATACTTTCATGTATTTCACAATATTATAATATCATACTATAGGGGTATGATACAATAAATACTTGTGCCATAAAACAAGTGCATTTTTCTCTTTGTTGTGATACATGTATATGTCTATAGTACCTTGATGCTGCAACGCTGCAGAATGTATATTTATAATTGTGAGCTTTATTGTGGTATTGTTGTATAGGATATAGATCCTTAATGTTCAGTTATAAAATTACCCAGAGGGTATGGACCAAACATTTATCTGCCACCAGAAAATACAGGTACATTTTAGTGTGATGCTGCTGGGAGTTCCTTTTTTGTTGTTGTCATCTTTTTTTGCAAGTTATTTCATTCTACTGAAACCCAGCTGTATAGCAGTCTTTTACCAAGAGCTCTTTTCTTACCATGTAAATTGAAAATTTAATAACACATTGCATCAAAATATAATTATACTGTTTATAGTTTAGAGTTTTTCCTTAATTGTATTTAGATTGCAGGCTTTGGTGCACTGATCTTCCATGGCTGTAAGGGTCAGATTGTTTAGGAGAGATGAACAGATTTTGTTGATTCCAAAAACAATCAGTACATTAAATGAAACACTGAGAGGCACATGTTGCTTATCTATTTATGGGGGAATCCAGTTACCCTATATTTTTTACCCACTTTTTCCGTGTAATTCTTTTTGATCCTCATTTTAAACATCCCTCAATAAAAAATAACAAGCTATTCAATAATATAATTAATAAAGAATAGAAAATATAATGGAAAACTTCAGTAGAATTAAATGGAAAACTTTAGTAGAATTAAAAACAAAATGATTGATAAACAAAAACATATAATCTATATAAGTAGCAAATGATAAATCAACAGTTATAGTATGGTTCTTTTCATGAAAATAAGAAACTTTCTAAAAGTAATCAGTTAAAAATGTTGTACCGTCTAAGAAAATCAAGTTATTCTTCATTATCCCCCTCTCAGCAATCTGTATTAAAAATTTGATAGACAGTTAGGTCTAATATATTATTGGTCTGTTGGTCCATTTGCCTAGACAATGTATTAGAGCTAACTATGTTGCAAAATTACAAATTCAAACACAAAGAGGAAGATATTGAAGTGTAATGTACTATTCAGAGATGGTACAAAAATTTCAACTGATTATATTGAGAAGGTTTAGTATATTCATTAGATGAAGATTATATTAAACTACCATTTTGTAGTAGTTCCCCTTTAAAGTTATATCTTTACAGAGTGCCATGAGGCTTATGATAATGTAAAAAAAACCAAGAAAAATAAAATCTCCATGTTCTAGTTAACTGATATAATTCAGTGAAAAAACATATATTTGTCAAATCCACAATTATTATTTGTCACTAACATGGGTTTATTTATAATTTTATACACACATTAGACCAGTCTCAACCTTCCTAATGCTGCGACCCTTTAATACAGTTCCTCATGTTGTGGTGACCCCCAACCATAAAATATTAAAATTGCCAGCCCAGAGCGGATTGTTAGGAAAGAACAGGAGACAGTGTGACAGCATAAAGGTTTGTTTTCCATGCATAGTGTAGCAAAAAACTTTTGCCACACCCCAAATACCATGTTAATTTTACAATTTTTAAATGGGCAGGGAGACCTGTATGGCAGTCCCTACTAAGGGGATATAGAAAGTTGTAGTGCAACTGGCTTCCCTACACAGGTTACTGAACTACAACTCCCAGCACCAACACCCAGATAGCTACAAACTTGGCCCAGGGCTAGTGGGGAGAGAGATGAACCTGCTCCTGGAACCCCTTAAGGGACTCCTGTGAAAGGGTTGTTCGACCCCCAAAGGGGTCCCGACCCCCAGGTTGAGAACCACTGCATTAGACTTTTTCTTATTGAGCATAATAATGCCCCAAAAAACAAAGCAATGCCCCTACAGCATTTATTTTCTGGTAAAGGAGTGGAATAACTCAGAATAACTTGGCATTTTGGAAGATGCAAGATGTGAACAAACAACATGCGGTCAAAGGAGCATGCAGGTAAACCAAGCCATCATTAAGCTGCAAAAACAGAAAAAATCCATCCGAGAAATTGCTGTAATTTTAGGAGTGGCAAAATCTACAGTTTGGTACATCCTGAGAAAGAATGCACTGGTGAACTAAGCAATGCAAAAAGACATGGACGTCCACGGAAGACAACAGTGGTGTTTGATCACAGAATCATTTCTATGGTGAAGAGAAACCCCTTCATAACAGTCAAATAAGTGAACAACACTCTCCAGGAGGTAGGTGTATCGATATTCAAGTCTGCCATAAAGAGAAGACTGCATGAATGTAAATACAGAGGGTGCACTGCAAGGTGCAAGCCACTCATAAGCATCAAGAATAGAAAGGCTAGATTGGACTTTGCTTAAAAAAAAATCTAAAAAAAGCCAGGACTGTTTTGGAAAAAAGTTCTTTGGAGAGATGAAACCAAGATCAACCTCTACCAGAATGATGGCAAGAAAAAAGTATGAAGAAGGTGTGGAACAGCTTATGATTTGCCTAAACATTTATATTTGGTGTGCCAATATAAAGATCAGCCACCTAAAAAAAAATCTATTACCAGCTACTATACTTAGCTTGCAGACATGGAATAAGTTAAATTATTGTCTCAATGGCTTTTAAGATGAGACTTTTTGGACACAAAAACTCACCCCAAACTAAACTTTACCTTTTTTCAATATTTTATGTCTAAGATTTTCTAAAACCAGTTGCTAAACTGTACTCGGCCACAGCCATTGAATATTTGGCTAAACAAGGCCTTCCCAGATTTATAAGATCCTTACAGAACCTCTGGCAGACACTCCACATATACTGTATGATCAAATTGGATATACTTTTTACCACTTCCACTGCAGATTTGGACCAACTTTGGGAATATGCCAGGAAAATGTTTACCTTTGTCAAGCAAAAAGAAAGTATTTATAATATTCTTAAATTCTTGTATTACATCCCAGAGAGGTTACTTAAGCTCTTTCCTGATCCACTTATGTTGGCAAAACTGTGGAATGATTGAGTTTTATCAATGAAATGCTGGTAAACCATGTCCTCAGAGATATACAGTACGTACTTGTTTATTGGGTAAACCTATACAGGCTGTATACAATTAGAGCCAGGCACTGGTTAATCAGTTCCTAATAGCAACTCATATGGCGATAGCAACCAGTTGAAAGACCCCTAACAATCATACCATACAGGAGATAATCAAAAGAGTCAATGCCAACAGAACATTTAAAGCAAATATAGCTTTCTTAGAGAACAAGGTATTACATCACATATATATAGGTAATTTAGGAAATCATGGGTTATGCTTTCTGATCCCCTTATATACCCTTTTCCCGCCTGTACCTAGAATATAACCAACACCTGGCCTATCATTCATATTGATATTGGAAATATCACTCCTTACAGCTCCATTTTTCTTATGTTGCTATGTTTATTTCTCTTTTTCTTTCTTACTATTGAGAACCATACAGAAATGTGACCCAATAGACATATCAAAAAGTTATATATTGATACTACTGTTACCATAAGCTTGTTGTCATCTTACCAAATTATATACTGTTTAGATATATTTAACAATTTTATATTACCCCTAAACTACTTTCAATATAAAATAAAAATTAGCTTTATCAATTTTTTAATGGACCACTCCATTTCGACTATTCTGTTCCATGTTAGAATAAATCCATCTGATGTGTTAAAGACATTTTTAAAATTTATCTGTTCAATGTCTTTCTATTGATAAGTTTTTATATATATTTTTAAACCCTATTAATGTGGTTAATAAAATGTTAAAAGAGCTATATTTTTGTTGCTTCTGGGTAGATGGCCTTATCTGTAAGCACAGCTTTTTCCTGCTGTAAAATTTTTCAGTTGGATTCAGACCTTAAGTCAATGAAAGCAATCTACTCCAAGTATTATAGTTTATCCTATGCGACTGACAAGACTTCCAAATGCTTGCTATAAACGATAGTGAAATTATATAGTATTTAAGAAAATGCCATTTTGCAAGGATTGTTTCTCTTATTTTTCAGTGCATTCTCAACCTAGTTTCAGAATGGCAATAAGTATCACTGAGGCTTCTTTATAAACAATGGCCAAATTAGCAAAAGTTAACATTGTTCCCAAATCGTTTTACTTGTTACTACTTGCTATGGGTTAGGGTAAGGTTTCTGCCCAAATGCAACTTTGCCCAGTTTTGATAAATGAACCAAATGAGTTGTGGATTGGTTTAGAAATAGATCAAAAACATGTGTTGGTTTAAAATATAGAAATAGATAAAAAGCTATTGTAGATAGTACAGGTATGGGACTTGTTATCCAGAATGCTTGGGACCTGAGGTCTTCCAAATAACAGATCTTTCTGTATTTTGGCTCACCACAGTCTGTCTACTAAAAAATCTTTTAAACATTTAATAAGCCCAACAGGATTGTTTACTTCCAAAAACGATTAATTATATATTAGTTTGGATGAAGTGCAAGGTACTGTTTTATCATTACAAAGAAAAAAAATCAATTTAAAAAATTAAAATTTCTGGATAAAAAGGAGTCCCTTCCCATGATTTGCAGCTTTCTGGATAATGGGATTCTGGATATTACAGTTGGGGCTGTAGTGTTTGATTGCAGCTCCCACCAAAGTGTCCACCTTGCAGGACTAACACATTAAGCCTGTAAATAAGGGAGGAGGTATTGTGGTCCATGATGGGCAAATTTCCACCATTGCGCTTTGCTCGGAAAATTTGGGAAATGGCGAAAAGTCGGGTGCAAAAATGATCGCGGGTGTCAAAATTGACACACTTTTTTTTTGGACACTAGCGTCCAGTGAATTTTCACAGGCGTTCCGCAAATTTATTTGCTGCCAGTGAATCGTGGTAATTTGCTGCAAATTCGAGCCAGGTGAATACATTTGCCCATCACTACTTATAGGTATTTGGGCAATATTGCCACATATAAAAAATCAGATCATGATCCCACTAATTTCTGTACATAATTAACACCTCTTCTATTAGCAGCCAAGGAAGAGGGAATTCTAGACATTGGGGTGTTTAATTATCTCCATAATAGAGATCAACGGATATCCATGAATTATGATTTGCCTAAAATACACATATACATTAATTTATCCTCCAGGAAGGCCTATCATTTCTGGTATCAATTAATTGACAAGTAGTTTATCAGAATTTCTATTATACTATACAGAAATATTTGTCTTACTTGCTGGATACTACACATTTATTGAATAAGATGAAAGCTGAATGGAAAGAAGAGTATACTGTATGTGGATCACTTGTGATGTCTCTTCTCTATACACTTGTGTCCCACATGGAAAGGGTGGTAAAGGAGTTGGCACTAAGTTAGAGAGAGAGAGTGATTTGGTTACACCACTAAAAAATGTTTTGGCTAAGAGTATTGCATTTATATTAACACAAAGTTATTTTCAGTTAGAAAATTTGTTTTATCTAAACAAGAGGTAATGCAATGGGGAGCAAATTTGCTCCCTCATATGTAAATATGCATTTGAGGAGGATAGTAAAATTTGGGATTATGCAGATTATAAAGACAACATTATACGGTATACCCACTCTATAGATGATCTTCTATTTTTTTGGAAAGTGGACATGGATAGTGCAAAGGCTTTCATGGAACATATAAATTGGAACAACCTCAACCTTAGATTCACAGCAGCGTATAATAAAAATCAAATACTATGGGAATGTTACTTATATATATGGGAAGGGCTGATTGAGAGTAAATTATTTAGGAAAGCTACAGATCGAAATTGCTCTAAAAATGGCGATTTTTTTAATTGAGTGTCAGACATTAAAAATTTAATTTGAAGAGAATGGTTATCAAGAAACCTGGATACATGGATACAGAGGCCTTTAGAAGGTGCTAAAAAAACAAGATAGAGAGGAGTTGTTGAAAGTTGCATGTTAGAGGGGAGTGGGAACAAAAGATAAGTTACCCTTTGTACCAAATATAATGAAGCAAGTCGTGATCTAAAAAGGATTATAAATAAACATTGGCATCTGGTTACAGCAGATCCAAAGTTAAAAGAGTATGTTGGAAAACCATTATTGTGCTTTAGAAAAGCCAAAAATATAAAGGACCTGGTGGCTCCCTCTAGAGTTTTGTGTAAGAAAAGGAGCACTCAAAATCATTTCAATATAAAGGGCACCATCAAATGTGAATGTAAGAAATGTATAGCTTGTCAGTATGTTCTATTAAAAAAATGAATAGTGAGATCAATCTGATAAATTGCTTTGCAAATTGTGCCTCCATTTATATTGTATATTTACTGATTTGCCCTTGCAAAATTTTATGTAGGTAGAACTATATGGTCAGTGGGATGTAGGATGCATGAACATATACAGTACATAATATTAAGGCCAAAAGAACAAATCATAGTGTTGCTAGGCATTATATTTAACAACACAATTTGTCATAAAATGAGGTTAAGACAAATGGAAACCTTTTGGATAGTGATGGGCGAATTTGCGGCAAATTCACGGCAAATTCAAGCAGCGAATTCGCCAGCGTCTCGTTTATTACGCTCCATTTTTTTTTTAAGCCAGCAAAAAATGGATTGCGGCATCCAAAAACAGACGCACGCGTCATAAACGAGACGCAACAACGTTTTGAGAATTTTTCGCCAAATTTCTGAGAATTTGGGGAAGCGAAACCCGATCCTCCCATCACTACTTTTGGATATTCAAACTGATTAGCCTCAACCTAATGGTCTAAACATGATCTTGCTGTATTTTAGTTTGTTATATCTGTTGTACATGTTTTATGAAACAGGTGATGTAATTTTAAATAATTTTAAGCCAATATCTTTGCTTTTAAAATGTATGTTTTCATTATGCTTATGGTTATTATAGTATGTTACACAAAGTCCAAGGAAAAGATGGCACTCTGATCAGGAACAAATTCGGGATACAATGCCCTACGCGTTTCGGGAGACAATCCCTTAATCATAGGCATCCCTTACAAAACAAACAGTCAGTTTATATACACTAAATGAATAGTGACCCCTATGGGTACATGGTTAGAATACATTATTTAAAAATTGTTACAATCCTTAACATTTAAAATTTGCTACAATCTTTAATGTTACTTATTAAAAACAATACTGTGTTAAAACTGACAAAAAAAGGGTATATACTAAAAACACATCCCATTCTTGTAACATAAAATAATATATGGCTCACTGGTTCAAATCCTGAACTACAACTCTCTACACCCTTATCATATATTTCAATCTAGCAAAAAAATCTAAAAATGTCCTTGACCAGTCTATACTAGACTCATAGCATCAGTGAGATAAGTAATGTGTAGGAACCGGTGTTGAGATAAAACGGGGGAGAAATTTCTAATGTGTATACCTGTTTTGGGGTCAATAAGGCTCCCTAACCCTCACTCTTGCATGGGGATTAGTATCAATATGTCAAATCGTATCTAGTGTTCAATCCTTTAGGCTTTCTAGTCTCCAACTTAAGAATCCAAAACGCTTCCCTCAAATTTAGGGTGCGTAGCAAGTCTCCCCCCTAGAAGGTGGTTTCACCTGTTCTATTACCTTAACTGACAGGTTCTCAGTACGCTTCACAGAACATAGTGTGAAGTGTTTACCGACTGGAGTGCTCTCATCTTTATTTTCAATTGCTCTTATATGTTCCCGTATTCGTTCTTTTAAGCTGCGAGTCGTTTGTCCCACATATTGTAAGTATATCACATTTCTAGTATTACAGTTGTAAAAAGCGCTGATTTGGAACACTCTACCAGTAACGTTAGATTTAAAATTGGGCCCCGTAGAGATGACCTTGCAAGTTTTACATATAGTCGCACCACATCTGTAACTGCCCTTAGTGGAAAGCCAGTTATCTTTCCTTCCCACCTTTCCTGAGGTGACCAAACTTGGTGCCAGCATGTTGCCAAGTGTCGGTGCCCTTCTGGAAACATATTTCACCTCTGTTTTTTACAGTATTATAGTATGTTTACAGTTTTTATCGTATGTTATATGTATTATTTATTAGCATTCAAAATTTATATATTGTGAGATTGATATTTTGTGCCACTTTCATGCTTTGTGGTTGCTTTGTGATCGAACACCATCCTTTTGGTGCTGGACCTGGAGGATTGGAGTTCTCTTGCCCTGCCTAGAGAGGATGTGTAGATCACTTTCTGGATCTTCGTGTGAAAGGGATCTTGGCTAGGACAGCACTCTATGATGTGGTGATGTCATCAGGCACATTACACACATGCACGGTACCACATGATGAGGTGGGAATTCAGTTAAAAGGAAGTACCCCATGGGGGAATGCACTGTGTTTGTGTTTTAAGGTCAACCATATGGGAATGGCACATATCTTTCTAGAGGTATTTGAACAGAATATTTGTTCAATGCTGATTTAATTTCAAATCTTGTGACTATACCTAGTCAGTTAAAAAGCTATACTTCACTGAGTGGTGTTCTTATCTTTGTTTTTTCCAAGGTTTTGAAAATGTAGCTAACTGTGTATGTCCTATATACTTCTTAAACCTAGTGAATAGGTATTCTCTTCAGAGAGGTTTCCTATTGTATATTAGTGGAGTTACCATACTGACACAGTGGATGTGTTTTTGCACATTTTACTCAGCACATAAGTATCTGGATATTCTGCACCACAAATTGTCTTGTTGCACTTTCCCACTTTCAAGCTTCTGGATAAGACAACCCATAAGACAAATTATTTGTAAAATGCCTCTCATTTATTCCACTGTATCCTAATGGCAAGTGGAAACAAATAACCTTTGTACATATAATCACATGTATACACCAAAAAGATTTACTCTAGCATTACTTTCTTTAGGTTAAAAATAGCATTTGCATACCTGTTATGGGCCTCAAGGTGCTATGTAATATTTGGAACAGATACAATATATTTTATATTACCCATCTTATTTTTGATACATTTGTTATGCATTCCTTGTAACAGCAACATTGAAAGAAAAATTACATCTATTCCAAATATCAGGTACAGCTTTGATGTAATTTGGGGAGGTTCTAGTATCTATCTTAGGGCACATTCACTAACCAAGGCCCAGAGAGCAAGTAAGGAATCTCCTTCATCTCCTTCATTTTAGACTATGTTTATATGAGCAAGGCACACTAATCTTACTTTTTTCTCTTTTTGTCTCTCTGCTGTCTTCATCAGACTTATTTAAATTGGATGTTGCATCTGAGATCTAGATAGTTCATCAACGTTCTTCTGTATACTTTTCCTCTTTTCTTTCCCACCCATTCTGTAAATCTCACCAAAAAATATTTTTGTTTTAAAAAAAATTGTTTGTTAAAAATACACTTGAGCAAACTTTTGAATCTGAGTTAAAATCAGTGGTAGTCATCTTTTTAGGATTTATTTGAGCTAAAATATCTAAGAGAATGATTTGTATTTGCATTATGGGAAGATTTATAATAGACTGAATGGCAAATACAATATATTCCAGAATTTTGATCAATTCATTCAAAATGATTACTTATCATAGTTCATAGCCTTCAGGATTGGGAAGTCAGTATCGAAGACCTTCAAAGGATTAACTAGTCGGAGCTATTGGATCAAGTAATATGCTATAGGCAATTTTATTAACTTTATTTTATTAACATCACTATAAATGACAGCTATTTATTCGCCTGCGGTGAACTTGCTGTAAATTCCCTCGATTCGCTGCAGGCGAATAAATTTGTGAAACACCAGAAAAACTTAGCCTGCTGAATATTCGCCAGCGTCTTATTTTGGACATGAGTGTCCATTTTTGGACGCCGAAAATGGATGCCCGTGTCCAAAATGATACACGGCGGCGTTTCATGAATTTTTCACCGTTTCGCATATTTCTAGTACAAATTCGCTAAATTTCGCCTAAGCAAAATGCCCCAGATTGGCCCATCACTGCAGATATTTATTCATATGTGTTTAGTCTGTATTCAAACCATTCAGAAACACAAATTAGGACTCTTACCATGGTCGAGGTGTGATAAAACTCACATTCAAATTTTCATTCAAATGTGGGAATTTTTAAACTCGAAAATCTGCCCCTTAATGTATCAATCTCCTTTCCCATCAAGACATCAAAAAAATCTGGAAAGCAGGCTACAAAAAAGACAAATGAAATTGCATACTGTACCTAAACACGAAAGTACTTCTACCCTACCGTCACAAGACCTTTAATTAACATGAAGACATAAAGAAATAAAAAAAAGATATATAAAAAATATATATGTGTGTGTGTGTGTGTGTGTGTGTGTTAAGAAGAAATGCTTATTTTTATTCTTGTTTTAACAAGCCGGCATACTGTTTTATACTGTATTCAGCTGCAATGACCTGTGTTATTCTATGTTGCTCTGAATGGTTTCCCAGTAGTACTAGGTGCAAACCTCAAGGTACAGCGGTATGCTAAATGCCTTGAAGTATCCATATGCTAAATTCAAAGCCTTTTACATTTTTTTTACCTTTATCATCCTTTTATGTAATGTTGTATGGTCTTTACAATACATGATAGCAAAGAATGTGCTTTTGCTATAAATGTCAAAGAGATCACACACTCAAAACTTCTGGAGAATTCTATAACTTTTAATAATAAGACATTGACGTTTATCTTCTCTGAATGACATTTTATTCAACCCAATTCCCTCAGCTATTTTGATGCATTTGCTGTTTGCCATTTCACCTTTATTTTATTATAGATGCTTGTTTTGTATTTTTTTATATCTGTTATATGACTAGCCCTTTCTCGAATGGAAAATCTACATGATATTGTTCACAAAAACATTTTGCAGGCTGACTTTTATGCTTCTGGAAATGCAGCTGTTTGGATTGGAAGAAACCAGTTCTTTTTCCATCTCTTGCTATTATGGTATTTTCTTGTTTTAATACATGCATTTGTGATTGCCTGTTATTTTTTATATTTTAGGAATCTGTATTTGTATTTTAGGAGATCTTTATGCTACCTTATTTATTTGCAGATAGCAGAGTGCTGTAAAATTCTATTCTAATTAGTTAAAATGAGGGCTTAAGCAACTTTAAAAGATTTCCGTTTGGCTATTGTACAGTGTTAGTTATAGATCAAAACCAGAATATATAGAGAAGGGGACACAAATATGGTTGCTGATCGGCAAATATCTGTCCCATTATGTATAATTTTTACAATCTATGTTTTAGTTAGGGTACTGTCCAAGGCACATAGTACTGTAATGACCACAATTTCAACAGATATCTAAAAATAATGCTAAAATCCTAAATGTGTGACTAGCTGTTGGAGTTCACAATCATTACAGAAGTGGATAAATACAAAAAGAGGTTTAGTTTAACAGTTATTTTAGACTGTTACTTTTGTATTCCAAATGCCAGTAATGCCTACAGTTTACCCAAATTGGTTGTATAAACAGGAACAGCTGATTAAAAAAGTAGGCATGTTTAGAAATTTCTCTTCTCCTCCATAATTAATTTTGCCTTCCAGACCAAAATGCCGTTCAGAAGTAGCAGATATTCTTTGCACATTTACATTGGAGTGTTCCCATTTCACCCAGATTAAAACATGTTGCTTTGAACCTTTCTGTGCCTGCAACAGTAATGGTTATTACATCCCCCTACAGTGTGTTTTACATGTATTACTTTGAGACACTGTGGTTGTTAGAACATGTGCACTATGTACACCACTTGGGTTACAGGTAGAGCAAGCATTTCAATTAAATTTTCCACCCATGGCATTTAGATATCTTTGAAATCATTATTTTATCTGTTTTTAACATTGCTTAAAGGTAACTGAGCTCCATCTGACCTAACTATGCTAATATACTTTTGAGAAATTTGTGCTGCTTGGGTACATATCTCAGTTTGAGCAGCATCTCATTACATACTGTTACCATTATTTGGAAACGCATTATCCAAAATACTCAGAATTACTGAAAGCCCACCAACCAAACATGTTCCAAACTAAGATAAAATTAATGCTTACTGGTAGCAAAACCAACCTATTGGCTTTATTTAATGTTTTCATTATTTTCAAGTAGTCTTAAGGCATTGGTTATATAGTTGGTTATATAGTAATGTACATCATAAAAATACATAAGCAATTGGAATATTTTCCAAGTTCCTGTAAGTAATTTAACCAATTTAATTTATTGCTTGAAACCTCTAAAATAGTTGTATCTAGCCTATATCTAGATATTACATAAGAATATAACTTATTTGCTATGTGGCCATTTACCATGAAATGGTAAACAAACACTTTCTACCTCCATTTCTCTCTACAATCTGTTGAAGAGTATTGCTGCTGTTGCAGGCATTTAAATATAGTTTATTTAAATTAGTGAATTCACATACTGACCGATTATTAAGAACTGTTCTGGATATAACTATTCCCCTAAGTGTAATAGCAAATATAGGATAAAGCAGTTTAGTAATGTTGTCATCCTAATGAGTGTTTTTACCTGGTAATAACAAGATATGCACTTAGGTCAGGCAGTGCCTCTGGGAGTGGAATATTAGTTATCAGCTTAAAAGTCTCTAAAGGACATTTATTGGCAATAATGTGAGCCATAATCATGTTATGTTTCTGGGAATGAAAAAAAAACCTGAAAATCTTTTATGGCAATTTAATGAGAGGTTCTGCTGTGATAAGAATTTCAAGTAAAATTATGAAAGACTGAACAATGCTGAAACATATATGTAGCATGCCTCAGCAAACTCATTTATAATGATTGTTATTATGCCTATAAGATTTGTAGCTACCATCGTTTTCTCTAAGGCTAGAATTGTTTTTATTTTTTTTAAGAAGATAAAATAGAAAATATTCGTTACAAAATGGAAAGTATGCGTTTCTGTCTATTAGGGATCCTGTCATGGGAATTTTTTTTTTCCAAAATGCATCAGTGCTGTTCCAGAAGAATTCTGCATTGAAATCCATTTCTCAAAAGAGCAAACTGATTTTTTTATATTTCATTTTGGAATCTGACATGGGGCTAGACATATTGTCAATTTCCCAGCTGCCCCAAGTCATATGACTTGTGCTCTGATAAACTTCAGTCACTCTTCAGATAAACTTCAGTCACTGCTTTACTGCAAGTTGGAGTGATATCACCCCCTGCCTTTTTCTCCCCAAGCAGCCTAACAACAGAACAATGGGAAGGTAACCTGATAACAGCTCCATAACACAAGATAACAGCTGCCTGGTAGATCTCAGAACAGCACTCAATAGTAAAAACCCATGTCCCACTGAGTACTATTCAGTTACATTAAGAAGGAAAAACAACAGCCTGCCAGAAAGCAGTTCTCTCCTAAAGTGCTGGCACAAGTCAAATGGGCAGCTGGGAAATTGACAAAATGTCTAGCCCCATGTCAGATTTCAAAACTGAATATAAAAAAATATGTTTGCTCTTTTAAGAAATGGATTTCAGTGCAGAAGTCTACTGGAACAGCAATATTAACTGATGCATTTTAAAAAAACAAAAAAACATGTTTTCCCATGACAGTTTAACTTTAACTCAAAAATACAGCTATACAAAGTATAAAGAAATAAAACACCAATATTTAGTATATACCATATATTAGTCCAAATGGTCTCAGGACTACCAGATTTTCCAGGTGCTACACAATTACATTCAAATAGAAAGCCAGGGTGAACAGGTGCACACCAGGGGCAGATTTACTAATGGTCGAATTTCAAAGTGAAAAAACTTAGAAATTCAACCATTGAATTTTTTGAGGGGGCCAATTTCAATCGAAAATGGACCTATTTCGATCGAATAGGTCCGTTTTAAATCAGATAAAAATCGTTCAAATGCATTGTTCGATTTGAAGGATTTTAAATATTTAAAAAAAAAAAAAACTTCGAATTTCCAGGACTTAGAAAATTTTTCAGGAAAGGTTCCAGGAGTATCCCCATAGGCTACAATAGCAATTTGTCAACTTTAAGGTGGTGAAGTGTGAAATTCAATGTTTTTTTAAAGAGACAGTACTTCAAAATTAGAATTTTCGAATTTTTAACATTTTTAAAATTTAGCTCAAATTTTGGGCTATGTGATAGTCAATTTGAAATTTGAATTTCACCTCATCCCTTAGTAAATATGCCCCCAGTAGTCTTTTTTTTTTTTTAGTAGAATCAAAATTGGAACTTTCGTTACTTGTACCACTGTAATTAAAAATGTTTCATTAGCGGAAGTCAGAGCTTTCTCTATAAATACAAAAGTATCAAAATTATTAACAAGCAGCTGTAAGAAATGTTAAGAAAAGAAATGTTTAGCTACGGTTTAATGGTCACCCCATCCCTAAAAGCCATATTGATGTCAGGTTTGGGTTTGCCATGTTACAGATAGCAAACCCAAACCCTGGTGGAAGTAACTGGATTTCAGTCTGGGTATGCTCATCTACCAGTAAAAAACATTTTTTTTAACACTAAGGGGCAGATTTACTAATGGTCAAAGTGAAAATTCGAATTAAAAAAGTAAATTTAAAGAAAATTAGATTCTAATTTTAAAATTCGACCATTCAAAATTCAAAGTACTGTCTCTTTAAAAAAATAGAATTTAAACATGTAAAACATTGCTGTTTTAGCCTATGGGGGACTTTCTAGAACCTTTAAGGAGTGTTTTTAAAATTCAAATTTTTGGGGGGAAATCATTTGAATCGAACAATAGAATCAAACGATTTGAACGATCTTTAATTGATTGAAAACTGACATATTTGATCGAAAAAGTTCCGTTTTCAATCGAAGAAACCCTTGGTTTTTCAAATTTCAAGATTTTCTAGCTTTGAAATTTGACCCTTAATAAATGTGCCCCAAAGCAGGGTATTTACTAAAACTATCATTTATCTATTTTTTTTGTTAATTCATTAACATAAAACTTTTATATTGACCTAACTCCCAACCATGAATTTAACTCATTTATAAATATTTTTTTCCAAAAAAGTTGATGTGCGTCACTTCGAATCGTGCAACTTTTGACACTCTGAAAACTCTACTTCACTGCTACAACTCAAATTTATTGGATCATCAGACAAAAACCAATGCAGATCATGATATCAAGAAACATCGTCAAATTGTAAAAGGGACATCTTGCATTGACCTCTACATGATCTTGACAGGTTTTAGATGGAGTATTTTAAGATTTGGCTTTTTAACCACTTTGGGTTATAATAAATCTGTAAAAAACGTTTTTTTTGTGATTTAGGGCCAACTTTATAAGCATTGGTGTAGGAATTTTTACTGTTTTACTTCATTTAGCTGGTTTTATCGCTGCATCAAAAGGGTACATATTGTAAACTGACTATATTTCTATCCATTTTTCCAATATTGATCCTATAAATTTTGGTTTATTAGTTATTTCAGAAGCACATTTTATTTTATTCCCAAAAATGCATTTTTTATATTAAATGGAAAATTAAAAGGGGGAAAAATATAAAAAAGGAGTACTTCACAAATATAATTAGCTTGGTTATTTATTTATTTAAACATTTTTATTTACAAGTTTGTTCAGATGACAAACTTGATCCACTCTAAGCTGACACATCCAATTTTGTTGACAATATGCCTTTAAGTGCTTATGTACACACCTGCAGTATTTTATCATGAGAAGATTTCAAATTGCATCAGCTGCCATTTAGTTCTGAAAACAATTGTGCAAGCTAGTAAGTAAGGTATGGGGTTACTGAGAACATTTATTAAGGTTTATAGCCATAAGTTTTGCAATTAACAAAATATTGAATCCTTCACATCCCTAAGCCCATAACGACCACAGTCTGAAATAGCTTGTAGTCTTATTTTAGAAAAGTAATGAATGATAAATGGAGCATCATGATTTTTAGGAGAAGAATCTGGAGTGAGCTTGGTAAGTCTATGAATATTTTTATATACTAGCTTTTAAATGCAGAGTTCAATAGTTATCTGTTTTCAAAGTTATATTTTTATATTTTTGTTTAATTAGGTCCATTTTTTAAATTAGAAATGAAATCTCACAGACAACGATTAAGTCTATTGTTGCCTCTAAGGACTTTATTGGGGTAGTTTGGAAACTCATTATTCTTTATAAAACCAAACCACAACAGTAGATGGCATTATAAGGTATTTTGTGAAATATATTCATAGCCTCGTCATTATGCACACACAGTGATTATGGCCAGGCCACAGCTAGAACCTTTTCTCAGTTGATAATAAGTATGTGAAAATTATTCTTTTAAGGCAAAAATTAAGCTTAATTGGAACACATAACCCATTATTATTAGAACAAGAAACTTAACATTTTAAAATAGATTTGACCATTGTCTGTTTCTACTCATTCTAGGGTCCAATTTATCTGGCAGTGATCTGTTAGAGAGGCTGAAATATGAATTTTCACTTGAGGAAGGCTGATGTATCTGAAACATTTAGTGCTTATAAAATAAACACTACAGTGAAGTCATAAGTAACCGCCTGTGCTCTCTAGGTTAAAGGAACAGTAACACCAAAAAATGAAAGTGTTTTAAAGTAATGAAAATATCATATAATGTTGCCCTGCACTGGTAAAACTGCTGTGTTTGCTTTAGAAACACTACTATAGTTCATATAAACAAGCTGCTGAGTAGAAATGGCAGAATTTGAAAAAAGGCTATATGGCACAGGATAAATAATTGATAATAGAGCTTATCTGCTATCTGCTGTGTAACTTGAGCCGTTCTCCTTTGAATGGCTGCCCCCATGGCTACACAACAGCTTATTTATATAAACAATAAAAGTGTTTCTGAAGCAAATGCAGCAGTTTTACCAGTGCAGGGCAACACTGTATTATATTTCCATTACTTTAATACAATTTAATTTGTTTATGTTACTGGTCCTTTAAATTTGTTGTGCATTATAAGTAATAAAAATAACAGTAAAATATAACTGAATTATCAAAGAGCAGTTGTTTTGAAAAGAGGCAAAAGAAGAAAAGATTTAAAAACTATAAAAAAAAATAAGGCCAGTTAAAAAGTTGTTTAGAATAGGACATTCTATAAAATACTAACCATAAACATTTTATAAAATACTTAAAAAAAATATTATAGTGAACTACAGTACCACATATTTTTAGCATAGGGTTTGGTACTAACCATATTTAAATGCTATGACAAGGATTAGGATCATCTGAGCCAGCTGGCTTATTTTGAGAAGCAAGTAGGGACCACAGGGATTTTAATGCAAGGGTCTCCATAGGTAAAGATATCCATTTATTATATTATTCTCAATGGCAAAATGATAATATATACAAAAAATAAAGCTGGTGAAAAAGTATGAGCCAATATTGATGCATTTTATTTCAAACATAACTATTATTTATATATCTAATATTACAATCAGCAGTAAGTTTAGTAGCTGAAAACTAATAGGAAAACTGGGAAATATGACTACAGATTATAAATACTGCACATGCTAAACATTTCAGCTAGTAAAATAAAGTAATTAAAAAAAAACATTCCCATTCATATAGCAAATAAGATACAATTGTAGGCCCTTTGCGTCCTATCAGTGTAAATAAGCTTGGCAACTACATTTTACTTTTCAGTAACTGAATGTGTTGATGTGCATTACTTCTCTAATACAACTTCCCCTCATTTTATTTTATGTTACAGCAAATGACAGCTACAAATATCTTCTGACTGTCATACTGTATATGATGTAGTAATTATGCATGCATGCATTACTTCTCTAAAACAACTTCCCCTGATTTTGTTTATGTTACAGCAAATGACAGCTACAAATATCTTCTGAGTGTCATTCTGTATATGATGCAGTAATTATGCATGATACATGTTTGTCTCTCTATCATAAAATGTGCATTTATGTAAAGTAAAGGGAAGCAGTAGATTTATATATTTATTGATCATTCTTCCAGTAGGAATATAAAAATAATTAGTTATTTCCGGCAGGAAAAATAACATTAGGTGTGCAAGGAAAAGGGTGTTTTAGTTTTCAGCTAATGGCAGGAAAGAAATAAACAGTAGTGGCAATACATGTTCATTGAGTTAAACTTTTCCTCCAAATGATACCTTCCTATGTGAGCCAGAGGAAATCAAAAAGCTAGTATGTTACAGCTAAATAAATAACAGCTCACAAACCTGATTTTAAATATTATAAGAATTATAAATATTGTATGGAGTCATGATCCTTTTGCTCTTTACACAGCAAATACATATTCATACTACATGCAGCGTCTAGCATACAACTTATACTTAAAGGAACAGAAACACCAAAAAATTAAAGTGTTTAAAATGCATGACAATATAATGTACTGGTGTCCTGCACTGTTGCAACAGTTTTTTGCTACAGAAAGACTACTATAGTTTATATAAACAAGGTGTTGTGTAGCCATCCAAGCACAGGAGACACAGTAGATAACATATAAGCTCTGAAGATCTCATTGTATACTAAAGAGCTTATCGATTATCTGCTATTAATCCTTAGCCTTTTTATTTAAACTACAGTACAGTTTCTGAATCAAACACACAACTTTTACCATTACAGAGCAACAGTACATTATGTTTAAATTACTTTAAAACATTTAAATTTTTGGCGTTAGTATTTCTTTAATGCTCTAACTGCCAAGCACGTAGATTATACGTGCTGGCAGGAAAATGCTCTGACTGCCTAGCACGTATCATATACATGCTCAGCAGATAAGCATCTCCTCGCTGCACTAGTGGCTTTTGCCGTCCTAGCTGCCCCAACCCCCTAGACAACAAGCCTAGGAGGCTGCCACGCGACTGCAGCAGGTTTGAAGTTGGGTCCTATGACGATCGGGTCGCAGGACCCAAATTCTTACCTGCTGCAGTCGCATCAATCTTCTTCCTGGATCCGGCCGTGTGAGATCAGCTCCGCCCACTCACTTCCTGCTGTGTCTCTCTGCGATCCAGGACTCCTTCTTATTCTAGAGATGGTAAGTGCCCCTTATTTTACCCATATACACTCAAATATACATATAATTAGACATGCATACATGTAATTACACATACATACATGCATGTACACACACACACACAGAACAGTAGGTAATTTTTTATATTTATTTCCTGGTTATTTTTTCATTTTTCCTACTTATGCACACATTTACACAATCAAATACACATATATACACATTTATACACTTTTTAGTGTTGAACACACATGTATACACAAACACACACTTAGGGGCAGATTTACTAAATTCACATGAATTCACATGAGTGATTCGATCGATCGAATTTTCAAAAAGATTCAAATTCAAATTTCGAACATGCAAATTAGGCAAATTCAACCATTGAATATTCAAATTTAATTTTATTTGAATATTCGAAAATTCGACTTCCCCTTTAAATTTTAATTCGACCACCTACTTTGCCAGATTAAACCTACCGAAATGGGGATCATTCCCTAAGATCGAATATAAAAAATTTGATCGATCGCTTAAAAATCTTTGAATATTCGATTCGAATGCGATTCGAATATTCGAACGATCGATCGAATTTTCTATATTCGATTATTCGATTGATCGAGTTGCGGTAAAATCCTCCGAATTCGATAGTCAAATTCGTAGGATTTTACCTCCCCACTATTCCCAAGGTCGAATTTTGAATTTTTATTAATTTTTTTTTACCTTTAGTAAATCTGCTCCTTATAGTTTTTTTTGGGGGGGTCTGCACATACATATTTATGCACATTGGGCATCAAACTGTTCAGTAGACCCTTAGGGGCAGATTTACTAAATTCACATGAAGGATTCAAAGTTCGATCAAATTTCCAAAAACATTAGAATTTTCGAATGTTTTTGAAGACCACTTTGACCAGTGAATTTTGTAAATTTGATCGAATAGAATGATTTGAATGATTCAAATACAATTTCATTCGAATATTCGACCATTCTACTGTCGAAGTACTTCCCCTTTAAATTTTTATTCGACCACCTAGTTTGCCAGATCAAAGCTACCGAATTCAGTTTCGTTTCATTTAATGTAATTTTTCATAAAAAAATATTCGATCGATCGAAAAAAAATGTTTGAATCGATTGATTCAAACTATTTATTGATCAATCGAATATTTCCTATTCGATCATTCGATAGTTGAATTCGAAGGATTTTACTTCACTACCTATTCACATGGTCGAATTTCTAATTTTTTTCAATTCGAAATTCGACCAATAGTAAATCTGGCCCTTAGTGTCAATATTTAGGGTGTTTTACAATTGTATGTAAGAAAATGGGTGAGAATAATTTGACCAATTGCAGTGTTTTTAGGCGATTTTTGCAAATGTCATAAAAACCGCTGCCTTTAGCCCAGTTTTGTAGTATGGTAGTTTGGAGTAGAGAGACATAATTACCTATTTTTTATTTGTCAGAATGTGTACTTTCCAAAACTATATCGGTTTGGGGGGTCTTTGTGCTGTTAGGAGGGTCTTGTGGCAAATAATAAACTATAGCGGTCTTGGATAACAGAAAGCAAAACGGCAGCAGAGAAAATTCATATGCACTATTTTTATTAGGCATCCACACATGCCAGCTAGTTTGTTATATCTACGTATGCATATTGGGCATCAAACTGTTGAGTACAGTACCCTTGGTGTCCATATTTAGGGTGTTTTACAATTGTATGTAAGAAATTTGGTGAGAAAAATGTGGCCAATTGCAAAGTTTTTAGGCGATTTTCAGAAATGTCACAAAAACTGCTGCTTTAGCGTAGCATTGCAGTATCGTGGTTTTGAGTAGAAAGACATTATTTCTCATTTTGGTTTTGTCAGAATGTGTACTTTCCAAAAATATATGGTTTTGGGGGGTCTTTGTGCTTTTAGGAGGGTCTTGTGGATAATAATACACTGTTGGGGTCTATGCTCACAGAAGGCAAATCAGCAACAGAGAAAATTGATATGCACTATTTTTATTTGGCGTCCGCACATGCCAGCTGCTTTGGTATATCTATGCATGTTGGGCATCAAACTGTTCAGTAGACCCTTGGCATCAATATGTAGGGTGTTTCACAATTGTATGTAAGAAATTGGGTGAGAAAAATGTGGCCAATTGCAATATTTTTAGGAGATTTTCAGAAATGACATACAAACTGTTGCCTTTAGTGTAGCGTTGCAGTATGGTGCTTTGGGGTAAAAAGACATGCACACCAAATTCGTGAGAATGTGTACTTTCTGAAAATATATGGTTTTCTTGGGTGAACGTACTTTTTTTATACGTTTGCCCACCCCAAAATGATGTCTTCATAACTAATGGTATGTTCGATATAAGATGCTGCAGGGTGGAAGTTTTGAGGTGATTTTCGGAAATGTCCCCACAATTGCCATATTTAGGAAAGATTTGCGGCTTGGTGCTTTAGGGTAGAAAGACAAGCATACCCAATTTAGATCCGGGGGAACATGTACTTTCCAAAAATATATGGTTTTCTGGGGTGAACATACTTTTTTCTACCTTTGCCCACCCCAAAATTATGTAAATGTGTTGATTTTGCAGTACCTGAAATGACAGACCAAATGGGGAAACTTCCTTTTGAGGCCACGTGCTTAGGTACACCTATACATATTGGACATCAAACTATTCAGCAGACCCCAGGCTTTCATAATTGTGGCCATTTGTCTTGATGACTAATGGTATGTTTCATATAAGATGCTGCAGGGTGCAAGTTTTGAGGTGGATTTTGTAAATGTCCTCAAAATTGCCAAATTTAGGAAAGATTTGCAGCTTGTTGCTTTGGGGTAAAAAGTCATGCATACCCATTTTAGATTTAGGGGAATGAGTACTTTTCAAAAAATATATGGTTTTCTGTGGTGAACATACTTTTTCCTACCTTAGATGATGTAAATGTGTTGGTTTTGCAGTACCTGAAATGACAGACCAAATGGGTGGTCTTCCTTTTGAGGCCCCTATATGCCATGTGCTTAGATACACCTATACATAATGGACATCAAACTGTTCAGCAGACTCCAGGCTTTCATATTTGGGGTAATTTGTCTTGATAACTAATGGTATGTTCGATATAAGATGCCGCAGGCTGGACATTTTGAGGTGATTTTTGCAAATGTCCCCAAAATTACCAGATTTAGGAAAGATTTGCGGCTTGGTGCTTTTGAGTAGAAAGATATGTATACCCAATTTAAATTCGAGGGAATGTGTACTTTCCGAAAATATATGGTTTTCTGGGGTGATCATACTTTTTTCTACCTGTGCCCCCCCAAAATGATGTAAATGTGTTGATGTTGCAGTATCTGGAATTACAGAACTGATAGCTTGATAGCTCAAATGGGGTGTCTACATTTTGTGGCACCTACATGCCACATACTTAGGTAAACCTATACATATTAGGCATCAAACTGTTTGGTTTTACATTGTTTCCTTATGATGTGTGGGAGATATGATGCTGTAGATTGGCAGCATTGAGGTCATTTTTAAAAACAATCACAAATTTCTATAAAAAATTATAATTTTAGGAAAGAATTGCAACCTGGTAGTTTGGAGTACATAGATGTAGTTAGCCATTTTTCATTCTCTAGAATCTGTTCTTTCTAATAATGGTCTAGGTTTCTAGGGTAAACTTACTATTAGTGGAATGTTTGGCCTTGAAATCAGAAGTATGTTGTTTTGTGGAGTGGTGCTTTGGAAATTTGCTAGTGTACTGCGTGTAGATTTTGAGAAATCTCCATAAAACTATATATATTTTGTATTGCCGAATTCAGGAGACATAGACCTTTCCATATCGGCTGTGTACCCATACATAAAATAAATTATGTGTCTGATATATGTGATTGTAGTATTTGAAACATGATTTTTTCATTTTATTTTGCACTATATTTTTTTACAGAAGTGGAATTACACAAACACTCTAGCATATTATCAACTACTCTGGTTGTCCTAAAAAAACATATATTGTTTTCCTGGTCACTAGCCAGCCAAGCCAGGCAATTTATTAATGTAAAATGTAAAATTGCTCAGAGTGCTCTTCTAATATGTGCAATATGTGCAATATATGTTTCTGCCTATCTAAACTTTTTCCATTTACTATTTGTATTTATATAGTGCTACTTATTTACACAGCACTGTATAGCAGAATAGTACATCAATAGAACAAACAGGGTCAATACAATTGTAAATACAAATAAATATGTTTGACTATATACGTTTATATACTGTAGATTTCACCAGCCAGTGTACCATGTCAGCTTAAGTATCTTTGCAACAGCATATTTTTTTTTAAAAAACAGGGTTTTTAGTTACAGAGTTATGACCAAAATTGCCACATCAAGTTTGGCCCCATATGGTTGTCCTAAATATTTGCCTTTTTGGAACTCTGTCCATTCTCCTGCAGAATAACTCTGCTAAAGTACAAAAATACAGAGAGGAGGAACATTCCAATAGCTACTGTAAATTAAATATAAATAAGCTAAAATGGAAGTCGGACTGGTCAGTTTTTACACATATAAAGCGGGTTTTAGTTGCAACATTATAATCATAAAATTGCCATACCACATGAAGGTAAACCCCATTTGGTGGTCCTACATATTTGCCTTTGGTCATATTTTTCATATACTGTACTGGTCTGATGAAAATAATGGCCTTTACAAGACTCCCCAGTACCAATAGGCAAAAATGTGTTTTGCTTTCATGTGAATAAGAATAACTGGTTAATCTGTTGAATAAACCTTTTCTAAATATTGAAATTAATCTATGAGCTCTATTGACCAAATAATCTTGATTCCTGCTGGTCTCCATACCAAATGATGGTTACAGGAAGATGCCCGGAAGCATTATTACAATACAATATCCTCAAAATTTAGGTGAATGTAAAAATGGAATATGTACCCTTATTTGAATTTTGAAATTAAGATTAGCATGAGCAGTACATTCTTGTCTATATATCTCAAGTCATCTGACTACAATCTTTTGGATCCACTTCACAAAAATATTGGGATGAATCAAAATCCAGAATATGTGTATCCTTTATGAAGACTGCACTTCTTTGATAAACTGGTGAACTACGTATTTAAAGGTAAGGTAAGGATAAAAGGTAAGGTAAAGATAAAGCTCTAAATCTCCTCTTCCCCATTGAACTCTTTTGACCTTGTCTGAAGTCTCCAAGCTTCTCCTGTCTTCTGCATATACAACTTGCTCCCATGCCCTCCCCACTACTAAAACAGTGTGTCACTTATGCATGTATTAAATTAATCTACCCTTGTTATTCAAACAGGCATGTATCAAGCCCATTCTTGGGTCTTCTGTCCAATACAAAATCCACCATCTTAGGCATTATTATTAACATGTATTTCTATAGCGCCAATTTATTTCCTAGTGCTGTAAAGTGAATGTGATTATACAACTAAATCACATGAATTACATACATAGAACATAAGGAGTTATATACATCACAATAAAAATGGAGTTACATACATCACAATAAATACCGGTACAGGAGGTGAGGAAGGCCCTGTACAGAAAAAGCTTACAATCTAAAGGGAAGGGAATTATACACAAGGTGTGGGATTAGGCAAGATCAGAGTAAAGTGGGTGAGAGATGTAGTACTGTAAGTGGTATTGCATTGAGTAGGTAACAGTGAGGGTAGGCTTCTCTAAAAAAGTGGGTTTTAAGAGATTTCTTGAAAGCTGAAAGTTGGACAGACCGTGGGAGAGAATTCCAGAGGAGGGGTGCAGCCCTTGCAAAGTCTTGAATGCGAGCATGTGAGGAGGTAATGAGAGAAGAGTTGAGTAGCAGGTCAGTAGAGGAGCGTAGTAAGCGTTTGGGTGAGTAAATGGAGATTAGTTCAGAGATGTAGGGAGGGGCAGAGTTATGAAGTGTTTTGAATGTCAGGGTCATTAATTTGAATTTAATTCTGAAGGGCAGTGGAAGCCAGTGCAGGGATTGGCAGAATGGCATGGCAGAGGAAAAGTGGTTGCTGAGGTGAATAAGCCTAGCAGCAGTGTTCATTAAGGACTGGAGAGGTGACAGTTTCTGGAGGGGAAGGCCAATTAAAAGAGAGTTACAATAGCCTAGACGCGATATGACAAGAGAGTAAATAAAAATTTTGGCAGCATCTGGGGTGATAAATGATCGTATTTTGGATATGTTCCTTAGGTGGAAGTGACATGACTTAACAAGTGACTGGATATGAGGAGAGAATGTTAGGGCAGAATCTAGGATAACCCCAAGGTACCGGGCCTGGGGAGACAGGGTGATAGTGGAATTGTTAACTACGATGAATACTTCTGGGATGTTACTGGTGTTAGTTGGAGGAAAAAGAACCATTTCTATTTTGGAGAGGTTTAATTTAAGGTAGCGTTGTGACATACAAGTAGAGATAGCAGACAGGCAGGAGGAGACACAAGTGAGGAGTTCTGGGATGAGATCAGGAGAGGAGAGATAGTTCTGAGTATCGTCAGCCTAGAGGTGGTAGTGGAAACCAAACAAGCTGATTCATTTACCGAGTAAGGAGGTGTATAGTGAAAATAATAAAGGTCCCAGGACAGGGCTGTGTCACGAAGGCCAAGCGAATGGAGGGACTGAAGGAGGAGAGGGCGATCTACAGTGTCAAATGCAGCTGAGTTTTGTTGTACCTCCTGTGCTGTTGCTAGCTATCAATTATCTTTTCAATGTCTTAATCCCAGAAAAGGTTTTTCTATACATTCATAAAAATCAGTACTCACAGCACCCATAAGTACATCTGATAAAGGTACTTGCAGTTTAGGAAAGAAACAGCTATGGCAGCTGTCATTCCTCATTTGAAAATGAGAGTTTCCAAGATCCAATTTTTCCTTCTTTCTTCAAGCCCATGTTAAAGGTGGCAGCGTTTTCTTCAGGAACTTTGCCTTATAAAACAGTTTGTGTCAAAGTTTCCAACTCAGATAAAATATGCTCAAGCACTTCAACTTTCTCTTCTTGGATACCTGACTCAAAAATATCCAAAAGTGCAGCACTCATAAAATTGGATAATCATGTTACAATGCTCCTTTTGAGCTGAACCAAGTGATTCTTATTTATAGACAAATTACTAGCCACTTCACTTAGTTTTCTCACTGCATACTGCTGAGAGTGTAAATGCACTCCTTTCACATCTTTAGTAAGCTTGGCAGTACAGGTAATTACTTGATTAACACCCAAAATGTGACTAAGCAGCATGTTCAAAAGATGTTCTCATAGTAGAGTCCTCTCTTCTTTCAGAGGGTACAATGTTTATATGGTCATAAAGTTGTTCAGATTAATAATGTGCATGTTGACCCGGAACCCGCATGACCACAAGTTGACCCGCGGGTGGGGGCGGGTTAGGATTGAATATTGGGTGTCCATGGCGGATACAGGTTGGGTGCGGGTTATACTGAGGCACCACAACACCACACCCAACCCATACCTGCCATGGACACCCAATATTCAACCCGAACCCGCCCCCGAGTGAACTTGTGGGTCATGCAGGTTGCGGGTAAACATGCACATCACTAGTTAAGGTTGAATGTTATCTATATAGATGCCCTGAGTTTATAAAATCTCCTGAGGCAATTCTATTATTCTTTAATGAACTGGATCAATTAGCCACTGGATTTAAATTTTAAAGGTCTTGAAACATATCATTTAAAATTATAATCTTAGCCTTGTTCTCCATCAGAAAGTTAAATTGGTATTGTTGTTGGTTCATATGCAGGATAAATTATAACGCAGAGGGGCAGATTTATTAACATTGCAGTTCTATTTTTTGTTTAAAAAAAAAACTGAATATTCGACCCTGGAAATAGCTTGAATCCGAAAATACACCCCCCTGGCAGAGGACCCTGGAATCATTTGAACAGCCTGCTTGATGTTCAAGTTTTTGGTTTTGGGCAAAAACTCAATTAAAGAAATCGATTCGATCAATTCGCGTTATTGGGTTGCGGGACTCGAACTTGTAAAATAGGGATTTTTCCATTACAGTTTTTTCTCATTCGAGGTTAAAAACTTTAACATTCAACCTTTGATAAATCTACCCTCAAGTGTATTGTCCCACATAGAGCTCACATTACTGTTTTTATCTACAACTTCAAGGACTTTATATCTAAGCATCTCATTTTGGTCTTTGAATCCACTACAGCTTATAATAAACTGTGTTTCTAAAGCAATCCCTGTTTTATGAAACATTTTGCAGCTTCACAGGGGAAAATTTACATAAAATGAGTATTTATTGATTGTTTGCCAGATCAAGTTGTAATTGTTAAAACTACATTGCATCATCTGTCAACAGCAATTACAAATGATAGGGGCATTGTAGACATGTAGGGAGTAGACTTTCCAGTTGTAGTTTTAGATGCCCAATCCAAGTTTACTTCTGTGGTGCCTAGAAAAAGGGACCATTTATATTCTGGCTGATTGCTTGTGCAAACAATGGGTACATTTTCCTGATAATTAAAACCTTTCTGTTAGAATAAATTTGGTAAATCATTCCCCTATACAGTACCAGCCAAAGTTACAAGGGTAGGATAAATTAGCTGGTTGTCTTATCTTTTACAACAATCAAGCAAAAGTGATAACTTTTGCCCTCTTGAAGATGTTCAGTAGCAAGAGTCTGGACATCATAAGGGTTTAGCCATATAAAGTTTTACTTAGCTGGGTGATATTTTGAGTCACTGCTTAGTGTCATTATAGATCAACGGGTAAGTCTAGTTCTGAAGAACAGTTCCCACTTAGATTCAACTACTAAATCCAACTAAGAGATCCACTTGAAATTAATGCAATGAGTTCACTCTCTTGAACTTCAACAATAAACTTCTCAGTGCATATTCTCTGCATCATCATTGTTTCCAGGAATATCAATGTAGACATGAAACAAAAGGTAGTCTGATTCATTGGGGATATCTAAGGACAATGTAAGTATGTAGCTATTTCAATCTGGTTTGAAATTCTTGCTGTAACTACAATATATATATTTTCCATGCTATGTGTGTTGAGTGTGATGCCACACAGTTTAAATTCATGGGTAAATATAGTGCAAGCTGCCTTTCTCTTGTGGTTATTATAGATTAAGTAGATTTTGGTTTGTTGCTATGAAATGCCAGTAATTCCCAAGGAAACTTCATACAACTTGAAGTTTCTAATACTTTGTTAGCATGCATTGCAAGATTTTATTTTATAATAGCAGGCTTTACACCACTTTTAGCCAAATATACCTTGGCTTCAAAGCATGTGTATTTCTTTGCATCAAATAGTAATATAATGCCAGGAAAGAAGGTTTCTGCATTTGCTACAAAATGGTTCTAAGTATATTTCATGTTCTGAATAAGGTATTATTTTCTTAAATCAAAAATTCTCAAACCATACCTCTTTTGCCAGACTTGCCTTTGCCAGCTCTGACTTGGCAAAGTGCATTGGAGTGCATACTGTAGAACATCCTCAATATTCAGTTATTTAAATCATAATTTTTAAACTTCAAATACAAAAAACGCTGGTGTCTTTTCAATTTTTCAGGGTGTTCAGCTGCAAAAGGCATGACATTTTTTTCCAGGTTTCCCCCATACATTTGCTACTATATGGCACATTATTTAACTGTGAGCTTCTGTGTAGGGCATTAACACAACTCTATTGACTTTATTAAGGTTTAGTGACGGGCGAATCTATTCGCCAGGGGCGAATTCCCGCTGGCAAATAAATTCAATAAACGCCAGAGAAAATTTGCCTGACAAAAATTCGCTGAAAAAAACGAGTCGTGCGTCGTTTTTTGACATGCCGAAAACGACACGACACGACGAAAACGATGTGACGTGACGAAAATGAAGTGACGCGATGAAAACTACGCGATGCGCATCGAAAACTACGCAGCGCAACAAAAAGTCGAAGTTGACGTGCGTCAAAAACTTGCCGCGACTCATTTCGCTAATTTTTTCGCGCACGGATGAGTATCTTGCCTCGGGCGGCATGGAGCGGCCAGTTACCAGGGGTGGCAAAAAGCCGCATTTTTTTCATTCTGGCCTGGTTTACTTAAAAAAAGTAAATAAAAATGTTCTGTAGCATACTTCTTTTTAATACAGAGCAGTTACTTCTGTAATCAGGTTAATAATACTTTAGCTGCTAATATTTATACCTGAGCTATGAAGACCCTGGTTTCTCACATTTTTGTTGGAGCATGTAGGTGCCTGTCTCTTGACTGGGATTTTATAATAGAATGTTTTTTTGTTTGTATTGTTTTTCCGCTCTCCCACACTCAAAACCAGTTGTTTTTGAAAGACTGATGTTTATTATCTTCTGCTATGAGCTACTATGTTAATAATGGGTAAGAAGAGAATCTTACAATTGTTGCACGTTTCAAGGGACTTCTAGCATTTTTTTAATGTGGTTGCTTCATGCGTTTTAAGGCACGTCTAGCATTTTTTTAATATGGTTGCTTCATGCTTTTAAACATTTGTTTTTATTGACTTTTATACACAGTAACTTTTGTTAAAAGCACAAAATATGAGTGTTTCCTCAACCCCGTTTTTGTGTATTTTTACAAAATATGACAACTGGCTCTTATTTTTTGCAGGAACCTGGCAGTATCATTTTAAAATATTACTGGTATACTAATGCATTAGTAGTAATGTAAACACCTCAAGTTTGTCTCCAAGCTCCCATTTAAAAGAATTACCAATAGGTGTCACTGTAGGCCATCAAATAGTTTCAGTCCCAACTTGAAGGCTGACAATTTTAGTATCTTTATAAATAGAATGATCTTCTTATATTGTAAGTGTCCAGCCTGTTCCAAAATTAAGATGCACAATATACAGTATTACTTACGGACCTATACTTAAGTTTCTGTAAAGGCATAAAACAGGCAGTTCTATTTATGAGATGACAGTTTTCTTAATTTCATGTATAGATAATCCTTTTAGATCCATTTTCTCATTGTATTATTTTTACTATATAAACAGCAGTTTTGTGTATGTTTATGTTTTCAAATCAACAAGGTCTGGAATACAGTTGATGCATAAAATGTTTTAATTGGGACTGCCAATAGTTGTAATTAAAATTGTAATCAAATAATGAACATCATGTACAATATGGTCTAATTAAAATTAAGATGTTGGATCTAGAATTATATATCAAGAGGATTCATTAAAAGTTTTAGAAATAACTGTTATAAATGTGCCTTGGAGAATGCATTTGATGAATCTGTAGTATAATTTCAAATTCATCTGCAAAATATGCAGGGGAAGAATCAACATGAGATGCATATTAAGGTGTGAGGAACAGTGCAAGTCTTATATCCACTGGGCATCCAGTATAAAGGGTAAAATGTTCAATTAGGCTTATTTTAAATATTTAATATTTAACAAATGGTAAAATGAAACAAGCATAAAAAAATCAAGCACATAAAAATTAAACAGGGAATATGCTTTCATTCTGTAAGCAACTCTAATTACACCTGGAATTTACCTTGCTGCTAGGCAAATACCAGAGAGGTGTCTTGTGTATTCCTTAATGAGGTACTATAGCAAGATCTTTACATTAGATAGATATACAGTATTGATCACGGCTGAACACTCAAATGGGATTTAATTGTAGATTACTAAATTGTTAAATCATTGCCATAACAGACCGGCTAGTGGAAGAATGACTCCAATCCTGATAGATTTATGGCATATTCCCCTGGCTGAGAAAAGCTTTACTAGTTGCTTATTCCAGCTTTGCGTATTCTTGCCATGATATTTTTCAAAGCAATGATTTTAAACTATTGATTTGCTTAGTTTTTTTTTAAAGCAGAGTCTTAATGGGGACTGATTCTTTTTATTACTTCTACAGTAAGTGAGAAAAATGTGTTCTCTTGCAAATCTAGTCCAATTTGCTGCTGTTATTTCTAATTGATTACGTACAACCAACACATGTAATTATCAAGCTGCTGATGGCCACAGATTTATCAGGAAAATTTTGAATATTGGGTTTTTGGATAACCAGTAATAATTTCTAGTGATCAGTAAAATATTTTGCCATGTATAGATTTGCCATAAACTTCTGAATTTCGCCTGCAGCAAACTGCTTAAAAATTTGCACGACAAATGCATACATCATTTTAGCCTTCCCCTCTACTTCTACATTAACCAATGGGATCTGCCTATATAAGGACATACACATAAATATATAGTTGATTCATTTTAATGTGGAATGCAAAGCACCCAGATAATGTATTATCTGTTGGTGTCAGATTTATTATTAGTTGTTAGTTATAGTGCGGTAGTAGTACATACCATTACCAGTTGACCAGAGGTAATTTCAAGAATCCCAAACATGTTTTTAAGAAAAAAAAGTCGCATTTTTTTCGAAAAACCGACCTTTTTTGAGCAAATAGGTCTGTTTCGATCATTTATACTTCGATCATTTATACTTCGATCATTTATACTTTGACTATCGAATAGCCCATAATTCGATTTGAATAGAAAAAAATTCAAAAATTAGAATATTTGAATTTCAAAGTCCTTGCCCTTTAAAAACCCTTCAACTTTTACTATTTGCCAGCTTAAAGCTGCTGAATTGCCATTTTAGCCTATAGGGGACCTCACAGAACCTGACCTGAAAAATTTTCCAAGAATTCAAAGGATTTTGTGGAGAATTGTTCGAACAATTTTTTATTTGATCGAAAATGGATCTATTCAACTGAAATAGGTAAATTTTCGATCGAAAAAGCCCTTTAAAAATACTTTGAGGGCCCTAAGTAAATCTGCCCCATAGTGTGATATATAATTCATGGCTGATTGTTTGACGTCAATTTATTTACTGAGAAGATGTTAAGGGTTATAGCAACACAACATTAGATGCGCCTGAGTGTTAAGGCCTAGAGACTCATAGACCACAGTAATAGATGATTACATTTTGGAATGTAACACAATATAGCTTTATATACTATATTCCAAGAGCTTGGGTAACTAGGCAGGTTCTGATTAGAAACAATAGTGAAATTAAGGAAATAGTGTTATGTATAAATGATTAAATTTGGGGTGCAATGGCTTACTGGTTAAGGTCAATTTATTTATTGAGAGGATGTCAAGGGTTGCAACAGTACGCATTAGATGCACCTGAGCCTTTAGGGGTTAAAGTGTTACAGACAAAATTATTATTCAAAATATTAATGTACATTTAGGGGTTGCTAAAGGTCGAATTTCAATGTGGAAAATACTTTGAAATTCGACCATCGAACTGAAATACTTCAACTTCGAATATCGAAGTCAAAGTATTTTTCACCAAATTAAGCATTCCTGCGATCAAAGTAAAATCGGTCCGCCAAATGATAAAATCGTTCGTATCGTTCCAACCAAACGACTTTAGCGTACGATCAAACGATTTTACTTCGATAAAAAATAACAAAATGGTATAGAAGGTCCCCAGAAGCTAACATAACACTTTGGCAGTTTTTATATGGCGAAGTAAAAAAAAAATCAGTTTTTTTTTAAGAGACAGTACTTTGATTTTCGAAGTTGAAGGATTTTACTATTCAACCATTCGAATCGAATGATCGAAGTAGCCTATTCGATGGTTGCAGTTTTTAAAAAATTTACTTCGAAATTCAAACTTTTTGCATTCCAATATTCACTTCGACCCTTAGTAAATCAGCCCCTAAAAGTTACCTATAGCTCATGTTAATAGTTTTTCACTGATAAAGATGCTTTTGTAAGTATTTGTAACTTGAAGTTCCTAAACCTGACGGGTTTGCCAACTGACTGTCCCTTCTCAACGTGTCAGTTATCGTTTCTAATGCTAACATACTGCTGAAGCTCAAATATGGCAGCCCCCTCATACAGGGATCAGATGGGTAATGTAAAAGCATCTGTAAACTTTTATTACAAAATTATACATACCGTACAAAGATAATATTATGATAGATGTAAAAAAATGGATTACTTTCTGCTATCACTATCTCTTTAAGGCCCAGAAACCCATAGACCCATAGTAATAGATAATTAAATCCTGGGTTGTAACACAACAGGGTGTAGCTTTACGTAATATATTCTAAGAGCTTTATATATATATAAAGTTCTCCAGTTTAGAATAAGTGATAAATTAAAAGATAGATTGGAAAAGCTAAAGGAATATTTGACTCTGGATCTGCATGATTTAAGGATGAACAAAAAAGTAGATTTAAGGCAAGTTCACTGTTTTGTTAGCACTTTGAGAAGGGCCTTGGGTGGGGCCGAAACATCAGCCTGTAGCTTTGTAATACATTTTTTTATTATTTTTAAGTCCTGTGAGTGTTGATTCTGTTGGAGGTATGGATATATATTTATATATACATCTATGCGTTTCAGTATATTGTGTGTTGGTCCCTAAACTCAGTAACTGACAGCAACACAAAGAATGTGCAGTGAATCAGCAGAAAAGAATATATATATATATAACTATATAATGTTTCGGCCCCATCCAAAAGCCTTTCTCAAAGTATAATATATACAGTATACTTTGAGAAAGGCTTTGGATGGGGCCAAAACGTTAGTCTTGAGAATTTATTAATAAAAATATTTTCTATAATTTTAAGACCTGAGAGTGCTGATCCTTTTTGCAGCTGTTTTATATATATATATATTTGAAATCACTGTAAAATACAGTAGCTATATATTTTGTAATAATATCTTTGTGAATCATTTGCACTGTAGTTAGGTTGGTGGGATAACTGCAAAAAAAAACAAACAAACCGTAAAAACGTAAAAAGTTGTCATTCCAGCCTGCGTAATAGAAATAGTATCTTTATTAATTTGGAAGTTTCAGACAAAAAACTTTTCCTCTATCTTTTTTTTTTCTTTGCTCTCACTTTCTATAAAGCAGATTACAGATTTAGCATATGTGCTTAAGAATGTCACTGTGATTTTTAGCAAAACATCTGCTCAAAACATGGGTTGCAACAAAAGGAGGGTTTGTGGGTTTTTTCTCCTTGATTTTCATTCATCCAACACAAACAAAAAAAGTGTTAAAGTTAGAATACAGAATGCTATAAGGAGCCAAAATCAAACACATGCACCTGCTTAGTAAAATCTATGGATAGAAACCAAACATATTGTACTGGTAGTTCTTTTGAAAACTCTGTGCAACACATTGTATGATTAGTGTTTCAGTCTGCATCTTAATATCTGTGTTGGAAGCATTTATAATTTACTGTATAATACATGCCTATATCCATGTCCATTGCAAGTTAATAGTACGTGAAGGAAGTTATCTAAAAGTCCAAATGCCCATTTTTGATGCGTTTAAAAAGGTACATATTTTTACAAACTTTCATACAAATTTAATTTGCTGAACAGCAAGGATTTTCAAATGTCTGTGTGTATAAATACCCTTAGAGAATCTGTTCTATGAATCTATTCTTCTGCCAGAATAATTCATCCACCCATCTCATACACTGCTAAAATCACTTCCCTGGATCCCTGTTAAAACAAAAATGTTCTAGACATTATCTAGCCAACTACAGTATAGTGGCATGTTTGATACCATACTGCATATATATATATATATACTGTATCTATCTATCTATCTATCTATCTATCTATCTATATATATATTTATATTAATGGAAGGACCAGCACTCCATGTCTTGTGAATAATCAATGTGTTTATTGATATATATATATATATTTCACACTGTTTCATTCATTCAATGAATGATATTCATTCAACAGAACAGACCGCACTTACTGGAATTTTTCATTTGAAAAATAAAGGTGGTTTATTCAGTTCTACATTTCTTAAAAATTTGAAAGAAAAAAGTAACATGTTTAATATTTGTAACATTTAGCAATGTATACTGAAAGTGATATGAGATACACCGCATGTTAACAGGTTGCTCAATGTTATGTGACTCATTAATGCAATTTACTAGTATTTTTTTCATTTAAAGTGATGATTTTTACAAGCACAAATTTGAAGGACCATTGAACTATATTTTTTCTTCTACTTTGCTCATATTGCATTCAAATGATATGTTACAGTGCAGAACCCAAAGCTGTTAATAGCTGTAATGGAATACTCCTTCCCACAACTCTGCTTCATTCTCTGAGCAGATATCCTTTACAACTGGAATTGCATAGCATATCACAGCCTTATATTATTCCAGCCTAATGTGCAAAGATAATGCACTGTTAATTGGGAAACAACAGGAGTGTCTCGATACCCTGGTTAAATTGGGATCTGCATTGTTAAAACTTAGCTTTGACTGAACTGAATCCAAATGGCACTTTTGTAGGAAGTTGAAAAGTTCACAAGCTATAGATTGTCTAGTATATACTATATAAGGTAGGTTTTTTCTTACAGAAGTGGTGTACTAAAGCGTTATGATGGTGTTAAAGTTATTCAGTCATATTCATAATATGAGTATAAAGGGTTACAGCAACAGCAGTATTGACAAACTTGTATGACTATACCTGTTAAATGCAGAATTTGGAGAGTTGGTTTTTAAAAGTGAACTAAAGCCTAACTAAAGAAGTAGGCTAGAAATGTTGTACAATATGTTTTGGGCTTCTGTGCCAGCCCAAGGAGATTTGTGTCTCCAAAGATGGCCCAGGAGCTCCGTATCTTCTTTTATGCTCTGTGCTGATATCCCTTACTGAGCTTAGGGACTGACTCAAAATATACAGAACACATAGAATAGAATAGAAATGTTACAATATAGTTTATTAATACAGATAATTACTACAAAAGCACAGAAACCAGAGCAACTAGCACAAGGATCTACTAATCAGCCTTTTAGCTTATTTAACAGGCCAACCTTTTTTTCTGCTTGATAATTTGCATCAAATAGTGATGGGTGAATCTGCGGTGATTCACTTCTCCGAATTTAATTTGTGAAATGCCACCAGCATCTCGTTTTGGACAAGGGCGTCCGTTTTTGGATGCTGGCGCACATTGCCGACATACAAAAAAATGGATGCCCAGAGAATTTTTGACAGGCGAATTTTAACTGGTGTTTCGCGAATTTATCGTGGAAATTCGAGGCAAGCAAATAAATTCACCCAGCACTCGCATCAAACCCTAAGCTTCACTTCTCAACAGCAACTCAGAGCCCCCTGAACATGTGAGTGTCACAGACACTTTCCAAAATTGTGACCCCCTGTGACAAGTTTGAAGTCCTATATCATTGCTTCTATTGAGAAGCTGGAACTTCATACTGATTCAATAAGTTCATTACATAACATATGGCATTTTTACCCATATTACTTTTTAGGGTTTAATTCTCCTTTAAAGAAACCAACTCAATATATGTGTTAATACACACTGGGAGTCATTTATAAAGTTTGCGCAGCCCATAATTGTTCGCAAATGGTAGTTTTGCCCATGCTTTTTCCTTAACGCTACAATATTGCACTACTGGACTGTAAGTGTTTTAGCACTCGACAGGCATGGGAGTGTGTCGGCGTATAAAGTTTTATTTTGTGGTGTTCGCATGTATTTTATTAAAATTTTACTTATCTGTAATCTGATTGGTTGATTTTGAATCCTTGAATGCTGATTGGTTGTTTTAAAAAGTAGGCAGGGCTTCGGCCAAAAAAGGTGCAAAGACTGCCTATATAAGTAGGAGTTTTCGGCGGAGGGCTCATTCTTCGCCGGCCGTTGAGGTGAGAGGATCGGGTTCGAGATCCCTCCCACCCACCCTTAAATAAAGTAAAAAAAAAAATATTGTCGCAGCTGTGTTTAAGTTTATTTGGAGGTATGCCTCTGGCCTGGAAATAAATAGGCGAGAGTTTAATGTTTCTTTAATTTAAGGCGGCCCACTGTGGAGAACTGATGCAGGGGCTGGCTTAACAAAGTCTGTACTGAAATAAAATGATAGAAATATTACTGTTATAATTGTTATGAGGCTTAATTAATTAATTAATTATTAATAAAAACAGCTGCGGCCATTCTCCACCATGTACGTGTCCAGTGTTCTTTATTTTTGTTGTGGTAATTAATAAAATGGCGGCTACAACTCCCATGTGCCCGTCTTTCCGGTTTTTGCGAATTCGCGTTGTGAATTAATTTTCGCAAACAACTCAGAAACAAGACAGGTCTTTGCATGAGTGCAGGCACTTTGCGAGGTTGTTTTTTGCGAAAATATCGTTAACAGTAACTTAAATTCGCAATTTGCGAAACAGTTTTCCGAATATTTTCTCCGCCACCAAAGTTGTGGTGTAGAGTGTTCGCAATTTGTGATCTTTGCAATATTTAAAAAGCTCCTATAGATATTCGCAATGTGAAAAACAAATTCGCAACTCTTTTTGCACTCTCTTATTCAGCTTTATAAATATAGCCAGGCGCAGAGCAAATATATTCACTCTGCGAACCAATCTGCCCTGCGCGAAGTTTATAAATGACCCCCAATGACTGCATTTCATGAGTCAGTCAGGTCACCTTGGGCCTTGTGTACTGACCATAGAACCCAAGACCAATTTCCCATATGCTATTTATAAGAATTGCATCTATTTCAAAATAACCTGTTGAAAATAGTAACTACCTGCTAAAACTTGGTTTAGCCTGATTCTTATAGATGGGGTAGTGTGCCACTGATTCTCAAAAAGGTGAAACCTGCGGTTCTCATAGATGGCAGGGTGTTCTGATACAGCCAGGGAATTTAAATAACAACGTTGTTAGTTAGTGATTACTGTAGACCATTGTGTGTTAGTGTAACCAGTTTCAGGATGAGGGGTACATAACTGAGAAGAGTAAAAAAAGGAACAGAGATATGTAATGTATGAGAGAAATAAAGTAAAGATACAATGAGAAAGACAAAAGATACAGTAAAAAATTAGTTATTGGAAACAGAAGCATGGACTTGTTAAATATGTTACAATGAATTGAGAAGGAAAGTTTAAAACTAAGTAAGCCTTATCAGAAAGGTCCACCTAAATATACCAATAAACCCTCAAAGTAATGCTGCCAAAAGAGTCAAAAGAAACACTGCATTTCTTTCCTTCTATTGTGTACACATGAGCTTTTGTATCAGACTTGTTTACATCTTAAACCTCCTTGACCAGTGCACCACATAACAGTTATGGGACCTATTATCCAGAATGCTTGGGATCTGGGGTTTTCCAGATAAGGGATCTTTCCATAATTTTGATCTACATTCCTTGTCTGCTAAAAAATCTATAAACAGTATTTAAACCCAATAAAATTGTTTGCCTCCAGTAAGGATTAATTATATTTTCATTATGTTTTAGTGTGAAAGTACAAGGTACAGTTTTATTATTAGGGAAAAAGGAAATTGTGTTTAAAATGTTGAATTCTTGTAGTATATAGGAGATGGACTTCCCATAATTCTGAACTGTCTGGATAATGGGCTTCCGGATAATGGATCCCATACCTGTACTTAGCCCTGTCCTGTAATAATGGAACAGTAATGCCAAAAAATGAAAGTGCTTCAAGTAATAAAAATATCATGTACTGTTGCTCTGCACTGGCACAATGGGTGTGTTTGTTTCAGAAAGACTACTATAGTTTATATAAAGAAGGTGTTGTGTAGCCATGGGGGCAGCCATTCAAAGCACAGGATACATAGCAGATAACAGATGCACTCTGTACAATACTATTCTATTACAGAGCTTATCTGTTATCTAAGTCTCCTGTGCCTTTTCTCCTTTTTTAGTTTAAATAGCTGCTCTATGGCTATACAGCAGCCCATACACAAGGAGATCTACTTGTTTGGTGATGTTGTCAAACAAGCAGATCTTTCCCCATTATGCCCACATCGAGGCCGAATGGAGGCAGTATAGTCAGTGGGATCGCGGGACCAGACCGACTTTTGGCCAGATATCGATCGGGAAGCCTGGTCTGTCGGCAGCTTTTATCAGCCCATGTATGGTGGCTTCAATATAAATATAGTAATCTTTCTGAAGTTAACATTTATTATTTAGTAAAATCCGAATTTATCTCATAATATTAATAAAAATAGCTCAATTAAATTCCAATGCTCGATTTTAGCTTATTTATTTAAAAATAAATCGATTTAATCAGATCATGGAAAAACGCAATAAAATCGAGGAAAGAGCCGAATCGTACATTTTTTTTCCTGAATTGCTAAAAATTTTCAAATTGTTGCCCGAAAACTTGAAAAGGTTGGATTTGTCAGGCCACAAAAGATCTGAGGTGGTGGAATTTCAGATGCAGGCTTTCTCAAAAAAAAATCCCTTTTTTCCCACAATTTTTTTTTGCACCAAAAAGCCTGATACGATAAACTTGAGTTTTAGTTAATAACCCATAACTTTTATCAGCACAAGACAACAGTATATTATATTTTAATTAATTTAAAATGCTTTTATCTTTTGGTGTTACTGTTCATTTAATGCTTGTGTCAGAAAATTACTTTAATATTCAGTGAATATTTCTGCCTATGGGGTCCCTCTAATGACTGCAGCCACCCCTACAGATGCTCCTACTGTAAACTTGGAAAGTGCAATCTTAATTTCCTAGAAAGAACTGTGTACCCTTGTGACATCTAGATATGGTAGTGTGATCTAATAAATGCAATCTGACAGCAGCAAAGGTGCACAGATACTTCATTATGTAAACTTAATGAACCACTAGTACCATTTCTCAGCATGTTAGCTGGTTATTTTTATTCTATGAAGCTTCAAACATTACAGAGCTTTCAGAACAGACATCTTACAGATGGCCACAAGGTGGTGCTCATGTAGTGAGGATAAATTTATCATTTTCTTAAAGATGTTGAATAGCGTGGCTAGACAGATGCTCTTGTCTTTGATGTTATATCAAAAATTTGGGTGGGAAAGATGAGGTCAGAAAAGGGTAATACATTTATTATGTGGTGGAAAACATATTTCTGTTGGTCCAAGAAAGAGAGAGGCTATTATTTGTACAGCATAATACCAGCTTTCTTTTGTCCATTGTGATATAAATTTTCCCTAATCCTTCTTATAGTTTGTTTTCTGTTATTCTTTGTTTTCTTTATTCCTTTGTTAATGTGCAGGGAAAAAAGAAGGCCTAAAAAATAGTATTGGATTAAACTGGATATTTACAAATAAAAGAAGCCAATGAAGCACACATTTTGTAAGATGTATTTTGGTTACTGTTAATCCCAGAGCAAATTACTACATACTAATGCACATTTTTAACTAAATTATAGCAACAATCTCATCTTACCTTATATTTCTACAAAGATTTAGATAAATATATAGGCTTTGGAAACACAGCCAGCCTTTTTATTAAGCTTTAATGTTTCTTAAAATCTGTGGGAGCTGCCACACTGCTCTGCACAGTCTAAAAAATAATTATCAGTCATAGATGTAAATGTGCTTGTTAGTCTTTTCCAATCAAGAAATAATAAGAATACACAGAGAAACAGAAAGCATTCATAGAAGGAAAAAAAAAGTTTGCTTAGCAACACCCTGAATGGGGAAGCGACTAGGTATTTGTTGGGTCAGCTGGGATTTTATTGTATCATTTAAAATGGCTGGAGTTGAGCCTGTTTTCTTGCTAGGTTATATTTTTTGCCATTACCAGTAGAGAGCTGTCAAAGGACCAGTCACATAAAATTAAAAAAATCGTTTGTAAACTACAAAAAAAAA